>CM044431.1:12601226-12768129 GCA_024363595.1 Xenopus borealis
TACCTGCTATCCCACAGTCACACTCCCTTCCCAGAGACTATTATTGCACTGTTACTATAGCATACCTCCCAACTGTTCGGCTTTGAGCAGGACAGTCCTGCTTTTGACTGTTCAACGTGCAGTTCTGCATTAGTAATGAAAAGACCCAACTTTCTCTTCACTGAACAGCCAAAAAAGATACAATGTTTCTAACTTAATTGGCTTTTGTCAGAGAGCCCAGAATAAATACTTAAGATACTTTTTTATCAGTTTTGTCTCTTGGGAGAACTAAGACTCACAGCTTAAAGGGCAATTGACCTTCAATAGTAAAACTGTAATAAAACATAAAAAGCACAGAAATGTGTTCAGACTTTCATAACCTGGCAAATTTTTTAAAATGGGCATGGTATTTAGGGGTGTAGCTGCAAAAATAGGCGTGCCTAAAACATTTCTTTTTTTCATCTACAACTACTGCTATTTGAGGCTCTAGTATGTATAGTATGTAGTCTCTAAATGACAGCTCTTACAACAGTTGTTGATGTATAAATTCCACCAACCTAGCGGGTGCTCCTCCTCTTTGCTTAGTAGGTTGTACTTACAGTTTCATTCCATAATGAGGATTTAAGCAAGGTGACAGCCCCAGATAAAGACTATAGAGGAATGCTTTTTGAGCTCCCATATCAGGTAAAATGACAAACAGCTAGATTCTGCTGCCTGGAAATGTCAGATTCCTTTTAAATACTAGACAGATAGTTCTATGAAAATGGGAAAAAAAGCATCATGCACCGTGACTGCTTGGTCGTGGCACACACAAGTTTTCTTTTTTTTCATGGCAGTTTGAAGAGTGAACGTTCAGAGCGACATGGATTGGAAAATAATGTCAGTAACGCGGAGTCAACTCAACTGTAATCTGCATTTGAGCGAATTAAAATCGCAGTGTCATTGCCCACGGAACGCGCTCTTCCCAGGGGTCAAATCATTGGACGTTTGTAACCTTATCTGCCAAGGAAGCGCAAGATTTATTGTTATGTCAATATATTGGTAGTCATAGAGAAATCAAATGGCTCAACGTGCTTGTCTCCATTAGCATTGATTCCCCAGCCCCTATTTAATATAGGAAGTCATTACTCAATGCCAGCAAAAGCTTTCAGTTCCACTAAAAATCATCAGACGAGCAGCGTTTAGGGTTGTGCTGATTAACCCTTTATTGTTGCAGGATTCTAATTAACAACGGGGAGCTGTCTTTTAATGAATTAATCAGTCAGGGGAGGGTTTAAAAACAGGTATGTCCCAAAATCACCTTGGGGAATTACAAATCTCATGTTGTACCATAGGAATATGGAATGCAAATATGGAATGTGTGAAAATGTGTTGCCATTATAGCTAAGTAATTGACTAATTTTAAGACTGACGGTTGGTTACCTCCATTGCTGTTGGTTCATCTAAGACTTGGGCTTCTACAGTCTTCAACTGGGTGTCATTCTGTGTCTAATGGAGCCTAGCGTGGGCAGGGAGCCACAGATAGCACTAGTATTTCAGAACTACTATGACACTGACCATGTCTTGACTGATTTTGTATGTTTCCTTCTCTGTTAAATTATGTTTCCTATTGTTTACTATTCAGAGGAATGGCTGCTTCATAGTGTTTCTGGTTCAGTGGAATTTCAAAGAACTTCAAAGAATGTCAGTGGAAGGAGTGTTTCCTGTTCTGTAGTGTAACTGCTTCAAACTGTTTCTTGATCAGTACAATTACTATTTCATATTGCTCCCACTTGGCACAATGGCTGTTTCATATTGTTTCCTGTTCAGTGAAAGGATTGCTTTGCAATTACTATTTAATGTTGTTTCTACTCGGGATTGTTTAATATTGTTACCGGCTAAATGCATTGGGCAAATTTGCATCTGGGAAGTAGTCCAAGGTAACCAATCAAATAATTGCTTTAAGAGTTCAACCTGCAGCTTCCTGGAAAAAGCACTGATTGGTTGCTATGGGTTACTGCCCAGTGTTTATAAATGAGCCCCAATTATTTCCTTTTGCTATCTGCTCAGAAGAATGACCGTTTCCTATTGTTTTTTCTCAGTGTTTCTCTATTGTTTCCTGTGCAGTAACATAGTAAGTTAGGCTGAAAAAAGACACACCTGCCTAACTGCTAATTGATCCAGAGGAAGGCAAAAAAAACCCATCATATCACCCCTTATATGCCTCTTCCCCAATTTGGCCAGTTTTTCCTCATAGCTAAGATTTTCCCTTTACCAGCTTAGTTGCCCTTCTCTGTACCCTCACTGATATAATAATGTCCTGTTTGAGCGATGGAGACCAAAACTGTACGTCATATTCTAGATGGGACCTTACCAGTGCTCTATAAAATGGAAGAATGAGCCCCTCCTCCCGTGACTCTATGCCCCTTTTTCTTAGCTGCCCAGATTGCCAGTTTGTCAAGATACTGTTGCAAGTGTCACATCCTGGATGGAATTAATTGGGCTGGATAGTTTTGTGTCATCTACAAACACTGATACATTATTACAATACTCTCCCCTAAGTCATTAATGAACAAGTTAAATAAATGTGGACCCAATACCGAGCCCTGAGGGACCCCACTAAGAACCTTACTCCAACTAGATGTACCATGAACAACCACCCTCTGTACCTAATCCTGTAGCCAGCATCGTACTTACCTCATCATAAAAAGCAATCAAATTTGTCTGACATGACCTATCCTTCATAAAGCCATGCTGATTGCTGCTCATAATGCCATTCTCTAAGAAACTTTTGAATTTGATCCTTTAACAAGACTTTAAATAATTTGCCCACCACAGATATCAAACTTACTGGCCTATAATTGCCAGGCTGAGATCGTAATCCCTTTTTAAATGGAATGACATCATCTTTTCTCCAGTCCATATACACCATACCAGATGAAAGAGAATCTGAGAAAATCATAAATAGGGGCTGGTCTAAAAATGAACCAAGCTCTCTTAGAACCCGGGGGTGTATGCCATGAGGCCCTGGAGCCTTGTTTACATTAATTTCAGCCACTGACTAGATTGAGCTGAGCCATCAGTGCAGTTATGAAGTGAGCCTGGGAAGTCAGACCCCTCTGTATACAATGAAGAGAAGAACTGATTTGCCTTTTCTGTATCTGTTACAACCATACTGGTACCATTATTTAATGGAGAAACACTCTTAACCTGCATCTTTTTGTTATAAATATATTTAAACAACTTTTTAGGATTCGTTTTTGCTTCCACCTCAATTAACTCTTAATTAGCTTTCTTTGCCTTCTGGATTGCTGATTTACAACATTTAGGGGCAGATTTACTATTGGTCGAATTCGAGGGTTAATTAACCCTCGAATTTGATCATCGAATTTTGGTTGAATTTTAACCCTTCAAATTCAAATATCGAATTTGAAGGATTTTAACTAAATTCGATCGATCGAACAGGAAAAATTTGATGTAACGATAAATTCTTCGAATCGTACGATTCGAACGAATGTAACCATTCAATCAAATTTTTTTTATTCAATCTGAAAATGCGGGAATAACCCTATGGGAGCTTCCCCATAGGGTTATACAGCAATTGTTTTCTTCTGAGTAGTATGACTGTTTCCTATTGTTTCCTGCTCAATACATTGACTGTTTCATATGTTTATCATATTGTTTTCTGCTTAGTAGAATGACTGTTTCCTATAGTTTTTTGCTCAGTATAATTACTCTTTTTATATTGTTTCCTTTGTAGCAGATTGGGTGCTTCCTATTGTTTCCTGTTGAGTAATTTTACTGTTTCCTATAGTTTCCTGCTCAGTACATTGACTGTTTTATATTGGTATCTGCTCAGATGACTGACTGTTTCCTATTGTTTCCTGCTTAGTACATTGACTGTTTCGCATTGGTTTCTGCTGAAATGACGGTTTCCTATTGTTTACTGCTCAGAAGAATGACTGTTTCCTATTGTTTCCTTCTCAGTACATTGACTGTTTCATATTTGTATCTGCTCAGATGCTTTCCTGTTTCTTATGGTTTCCTGCTCAGTTGAATGCCTGTTTCCTGTTGTTTCCTGCTCAGTACATTGAGGGGCAGATTTACTAAGGGCCGAATTTTTAAAGTAAAAAAACTTCAAAATTTGACCCTCAAAGTTTTTTCAAAGGGCTTTTCCGATCGAAAATGGAACTATTTCAAGCGAATCATTCGATTGCATCGTTCGAATTGGACAATTAGTAGGATTTTGTGCAAAAGCCTTCGAATTCTTGGAACTTAGCACATTTTTCAGGACAGGTTCAATGGGGTCCCCCATAGGCTAAACTAGCAATTCGTCAACTTTAAGGTGGCAAAGTGTCGAAGTCAAAAGATTTTAAAGGGCCAGTACTTTGAAAATTCGACTATTTGAACAAATCTTTGCTATTCAAATCAAATTTTTGGCTATTCGATAGTTGAAGTAGCCCAAAATGACTACAAAATGTTTTCATTTGAATTTTATTCTAATTTTATTCGAATATTTATTTCAACCCTGCTCAGTAGAATGCCTGTTTCTTATTGTTTCCTGCTCAGTAGAATGCCTGTTTCCTATTGTTTCCTGCTCAGTAGAATAAATAGGTTTCATGTTGTTTTCTATTGAGTAGGATTATATCGTACAGCATTTCTTATTCATTGGAAAGAATGTTTTTGTTCAATGCTCAGTACAATGACTAATTGTTTCCCATTCATTGGTATGCTTGTGGGATATTATTTCCTTCTCAGTAGAATGAGTTTTTACTATTGCTCCTGTGTAGTGGAATGGCTCCTTCACTAATGAACCATATTTCCACCAAAGCCAATCATGTAGGTGTTTCACTATATTTTCATTGTTTTTATTTAGGTGATCAGCAAAGCAAAGTGCAACAAATCCCCTCACCACTCATAATAGTGACATCAGTAAAGGCCACAGTAGGTTATCCCTTAATCCAAACAGACTGCTACCCACTTTCTTGTCTCATAAACCGTAGGCGTGATATGATGTAAAATATGAAGCCGTGTATTAATTGTTGCTTAGCGTCTGCTCTAAAGAACAGAAATGCCACTCTCTCTCCCTCGCAGATCTGACGGATATATTATTACGGATATGCCATGCTAAATAGCGCATTTTTCATATCAGCATTTTTCTTGCGGCCTTATCTAGATAGACTTTCATTTCTTTGGGGCATAATTCTTTGTGATCATCTAATGTTGGCAAAAGAGGAAGAAAAAAATATATAAAGGAATCCTCTATAACTTTTCGGAGCAGAAACAAAGCTAAAATAGATTAGGCTAATCTCATGAATACCAAAGGCCAAGCAAAATAGCCGCCCGTTGATGGCTGAGTAGGTTTTATCTAACAAATTACTGAGAAAAGGTAATTAAATTGTGTCTGTATGTCAGATCTATCTTCGAAAATATCCCCAGGAGTCTTTGCAACTGACTATGGCGTTTGAAGCATGTTCAGCCTGGGATTTAGTGATTACGTTTCTTATTCAAACAACATCGGTATGAAGCGGGCCCTGCTTGGGACACTATACAGAACATTTGCATGTAACCCTTAGTAACCAATAATCTGTTTGATAACATGACACTAAAGCTGGGCATACAAAGGGAGATTGGCTTGTTTAGCTAAATTGCCAAATGAGTGGATAAACCCACCTTGAGGTGGGTGATATAATGCTAATCCAATCATGAATCCTAGGGCCTAACAATCAGATCACAGGGAGAATAATTGGAAAGATTGAGGACCACATCAACGAACCAATTTGGTCCTCAATATGACGGGATTTTTAAACAATTTTGCCCCTAACTCTCTTGTGGGCAAGTCTTTTCCCATGCTACTACATTACCCTGGTCTAGTTAATCATAGCAACCACTTATAAATTTAGTAGTACATAGTAAGTACATTATGTCTAACTGCTAATTGGTTGCTATGGTTAACATTATAAGGGTTGACATTACCACTTTTATGCATAATCCTCCAAGTGTGACAAAATGAACTAAAGCAAGACTTTCCCATTGGTGAACGATACACATCTCACACTGGCTGCTACACAAACTGACAGTGTTGTGGTTGTTTAACCCATTTATTCAGCCATTACCATCTCAGCTTTTAGGGAAGGGTCTCCCTTCATCAGGATACTGATGGAACAATGAAACTATAGTGGGCTAACTATATAGTTCTAAAGATTCCCTCCCTCCCCAGCAGCTCACCTACCTTTGAGCGGAGACTCTGGGTAAGGAGGATGCTGGCAGGCAACAGAATGGCCAACGGAAGGCAGGAGTAGGGATTGCTGTGGGCAGGTCTGGACTGAAAATCAAAATAGGCCCTGGCATTTCAGGGACACAGAGACCCAAACAGCCCCCACCAGCCCACTAAATACTGACATTCTATGGTACCTTATAGCTGCCCCTCTGACATTTGCCAGAACCCACAGATTGCCAGTCCTGGCCTGGCTGTGGACCACAGCCTGCCACACAGAAATTCCTCCCTCATGCCTTCTTCCCTTCCAACCCGCCTTTTCCCCATCAGCTAGTCACGCTACTGTCTATTGTACTGGCCAGTCTTGCTGAAAGAGATTCACTTAACAATCATTTTTGTGCTGGATTTAGGGTTGCCATCTTTTTTTTTTGTGTGAAAACGGGCATGCGGGTGGGCCAATGATGGGCCAGGGATGTTGGGAGGTGAGGCTTGTGACATCAGGGACAGGACTAATGATGTGGCAATCAGTTATTGGCTTAACACTATGTCATTCACTTCAATGTCCTGTCCAGATTTCCTAATTTGGAAATCTGGGCAGGAACTTTTCACCCAAGCAGCCCTTCCAAGAACCAGGCTGTCCAGGTGAAATTGAGACAGGTGGCAACCCTAGCTCGAGGGTTACCGGAATGATTTATTATAGGACATGGAGGTTATTTCATTAAAAAGAGAGAGAGAGACTCATACTGTATTTTATTCTGTCTGGGAATCCTGGGAGCTGTAGTTTAACAACAGACAGAGGTGCTGCAGGTTGGAAATTTCTAATCATGTAAATGTCCTGGGGTCCTTTCTTACTGAAATCTGTGGCTAAGGCTCTGTCGTCCTTTATTTATTGTGCATATCATTGAGCAGACGTCTGCATGGCTTTAGCCATCGAAATCCCTAAAGTTCCAGTCACGCCCCGATGGTTATCAGTTCACTGGATGTGTAGAATGATAATGCTCAGGCAAGGGAGGCTGCATTTCTTATCAGCTGTGCTGTACCAGTGCCATGTACTCCTGGCTCCTTCCAGCTCTGCATTGCTTATGTCCTCTTTTTACTACAAAAGATCAAAATTCAAAATGATCAGTTTCCTGCAATCTATAAAAGGGAAGAAAAATGGGATTGGTTAGTTGTGCTAACGGCATCAGTGTAATTAAAGCGGCCGCCTTCTGTAATAAATCAGTGGTGCTTCCAGCCTAGATACAAATACACTACATTGGAGCTTGTTCACTAAAAGAAGAAAAGGTCTCCTATGCTCATCATGCAGCAGTACAGTATTTTGTCACTGTGTTGGCTGCAAATTTGCTAGGCGCAAGTACTGTGCCTTACATTAATTTTCATTAGATTATATATTGTTTTTGCTATTCAGCTGGTGCAAATGAAATTGCATGTGAACGCACGAGCTAAGGAATTGCATGATGGGTGTAGCCACCATGTTTTTTGCACACTTGCACCACGCCCTGCACTATTCTGAATTCGCTAATCGCCAGCGAAATTTTGCTTAGCGAAAATTCGCTTGAAAAACGAGTCGCGCGTCGTTTTTTACGCGAAGCGCCGAAAACTACGCGATGCGCAACGAAAACGACGCGACGTGATGAAAACGACGCGCGTCGGAGACGACGCGACGCGCGTCAAAAGCATCCTGCGACTCGTTACACAAATTTTTTGCCAATTCGCGAATTTCTCTGGAAATTCGAGAATTTTTCGGTGAAGCGAATCTTGGGAGATTCGCCCATCACTAGTTTGTAAGGTTGAAAAACGACACACGTTCATCAAGTTCAACCTTAAGTCTTTTATATATAACTGCTAGTTGATTCAGAGGAAGGCAAAATTCCCCATTTGAAGCCTCTCTGATTTGCCTCAGAGGAGGAAAAATTCCTTCCTGACTCCAAGATGCCAATGGGACCAGTCCCTGGATCAACTTGCACTATGAGCAATCTTCCATAACCCTGTATTCTCTGTGTGCCCTATGAATAGATTGTAACTTGCTTTCAGCAGCACTGCATTCATTAGTGGCGGGCAGGAGAAGGAATGTAGGTTTTCCATTTCCCCCCTCTTCTGATCCCCTTGAATGATATACTAGTTAGGGAATGCCAGCTGGAGATGGAGTCCTATAATCCTGCCCTATGACAAATGTGGGGGGGGGGGGGCAGGGTTGCTTGTGCTGTTTTCTGCACAAAATTCTGGATTTCCAATATGGAGCTAGGTATAAAGCCAAACACTGGATGCAAGAGATTTTTATTTAAAACATTTGCAACCTTTAGTACTCCAGCACTTGCATCCAGGTTATAGTACATGATGCCTATAACCTCTAAGGCTGGTCCGATACTGAAGAGAATGAGGACAGCAAACTGACGTATGAAGTTTCCTACTACCCTTTGCCTACACTAATCCAAATCTCAGGGACTTGGCTTCTTTGAGATATTGTACAGCTATAGGTCCTCTAAGGACAAAATGTAATTGGTTAGGAAAATTCACCCACCGAGGCAGATAAGGCGATCCAGATATACAGAAGATATTGTTACAGAATAGCACCATTTCTGCTTTCCACTAGGCAATTACCCTTGTATAATACAACTCTAAATGAAAATAATATCATGTTGCAAAAAAACTGACCTTAGTTGCACCATGTTCCTGTAACGGTGAAGCAACATATCAACTGACAAGTATTCATTGCTCTCTCCCTGGATACGTTGTCATGAGATTCACTGCCTCCATTGCCTGACAATTCTTTTCTGTTAAACTACAGAAATCATCCCTGCTAAGCAAACGGTCCTCAGTGTATTTGTGTTTAGGGGAGTTTCAGGTGAAAGAAATATGCTCTAAATAACATGGCCGCACATGTATAACATTATAGACCTCACTTACTAAATTGTGCATGTTGGAGGGAGGCAAAGGGAGAACTTTGAAATACATCAGGCAGGTGTTATCTACAACCTGTGCATACACCAAAATATCATGGTGTACCCATATCCAAAAATAGCATTGTATATCATATCCAACAATATAATGGTGTATCATATCC
Organism: Xenopus borealis; assembly: GCA_024363595.1. Lineage (NCBI taxonomy): Eukaryota > Metazoa > Chordata > Amphibia > Anura > Pipidae > Xenopus > Xenopus borealis. The sequence goes on from CM044431.1 coordinate 12,610,466, forward strand.
AAAAATAGCATTGTATATCATATCCAACAATACCATGGTGTATCATATCCAAAAATAGCATTGTATATCATATCCAACAATACCATGGTGTATCATATCCAAAAATAGCATTGTATATCATATCCAAAAAAAGCATGGTGTACCATATCCAAAAATATCATGATGCACCATAAAACAAAATAGTATGGTGTATCATATCCAAAAATAGCATGGTATACCTTTTCCAAAAAAGCATGGTGTGCCATATCCAAAAATGGCATGGAGCACCAGACACCATAATAGCTTGGTGTATCTTATTCAAACATAGCAATGCACACCATAATCCAAAAAAGCATGGTGCACCATATACAAAAATAGCATGGTATACCTTTTCCAAAAAAGCATGGTGTGACATATCCAAAAATGGCATGGTGCACCATACACCAAAATAGCACAGTGTACAATATCCAAAAACAGCATAGAGCAACAGACACCATAAAAGTTTGGTATACAGTACCTCATCCAAAAACAGCATGATGCACCATAAACCAGAATACCATGGTGTACCATAGCCAAAACAGTATGGTGTACTATAGCCAAAAAAGCATGGTATACCTTTTCCAAAAATAGCATAGTGCACCATACATCAAAATAGTATAGTGTACCATATCCAAAAATATAATGGAGCACCAGACACCATAATAGCTTAGTGTATCTTATCCAAAAATAGCAATGCACACCACAAAATAGCATAGTACACCATATTCAAAACCAGCATGGGACACCATATACAAAACAGCATGGTACACTATACACTAAATAGCATAATGCACCATACAATAAAGTAGGTCCAACAGGGATAATTACTCCATATAAGCATCTTGGTATATTGGTGGGTTTGAGGTAGGCTGGGGGACTGTTGAACAAAAAGTGATCTCTTCCTGCATGACAGGATGGTCCCTGAACCGGTTTCCTACATTCCAGGTCAAAACAATGGTCAGTGGTTAGATGAATTAACACAGCAGACAGGGACCTGAGGAATGTATGGTCACTGCACCCCAAGGTGAAGCACTTCTATATAAAAGAAGATATATCCTGTATAAGAGCTGTGATTTGTAGGTCTGTTCAGAAGCTACTGGAAAGCCAGCAATGAAAAGGGCTCTAGGATTTTTGCCTTAGATATGTTAATCCTTTAAAAAATTCTTCTTGTGGAGTTCAGTTTTTACATTGGGTGATTTTTTATTGATAACCTCTTGATAGAGGTTGCACTTGGCACATTGCCTCCATGGTCTCTGGTAAATGGTGTCGCGGCAACTTTGGAAGGTTTTAATAAAACACCTTGGAATCAATCATCATGTGATTAAGATCGGCTTGCCGTGCGGAAGCATCATTAAGGTTATTGAGGGATTTCTCTCTGGGAAATGTTCCCACCTTTTGATTAATCTAGGCCTAAGCCCTGCTTGTATCATGCAGCAATCCTTTGATTCAGTCGAGGAGATCAAGTAATTACTATTGTTCCTGGAGATGGTTTGCTTGATGAATTCAAGTCATGGGATGCCTAGCTTCCAAAGAGTTCTGACAAGTAGCCAGAGGGAATAATTCAGTATTTATCGTGACACCGTAGCAAGGCCAGGTATGCAACTCTCACTCCTAATGCTGGCAGATCAAGCTGCCGATGTCAGCTGTTTAGACTGATTTGACAGCTTATCTGCCCCTGTATGGGGCTTCCGACTGGTCTTCCCAACTGATATCTGGACACAATATAGATTGGGAAGGTTGGATTTCCTTCCGAATGACCCGTCGGAAGTCTATTGCGCTCATCATAATTCGATCGTTCGGCCATATAGCCCTGCCAGCTAGTGGAATATCGGGGAAAGATCTTTGTATCTATGGCCACCTTAACTGTCATCTGGAATATGAACTTAAAGCTCTTGCCACTCACCACACAGATTCTGTTTTTTAGGTGCATTCACTTACTGCACAGGAAGGAACCTATTGTACTCTACCTATTCCAAAACTGTAAGGTAGGACCACAAGGAAGACTCAAACTAGTATATGTTAGGACCAGCCTGGATAAAATTTATTGAGGTAAGAGCTCATTTGTGCAGGTACCCCTGCATCTATAGCATAGTGACTGTTACCCCAATGTTTCTATATATCTGTAACCTTATTATGAGCTAAGGGGGCACAGTCCGAAGGTCAGTTAGGGGGAGATTTGGGGTGAGTGCTTATTTGTACCCTGGGTACCCCTGGAACTATAGTGACACCCCAATGTTTCTATATATCTGTAACCTTGTTATGAGCTAAGGGGGCCCAGTCTGAAGGTCAGTTAGGGGGAGATTTGGGGTGAGTGTTTATTTGTACCCTGGGTACCCCTGGAACTATAGCAGGGTGACACCCCAATGTTTCTATATATCTGTAACCTTGTTATGAGCTAAGGGGACCCAGTCTGAAGGTCAGTTAGGGGGAGATTTGGGGTGAGTGTTTATTTGTACCCTGGAACTATAGTAGTGTAACTGTTACCCCAATGTTTCTATATATCTATAAGCTTGTTATGAGCTATAGGGTTCACTCTAAAGGCCCATTAGGGTAAATTTTGGGGTGAGTGTGTATTTGTGCTCTGGGTACCCCTGGAACTATAGCAGGGTGACTGTTAACTAAATGTTTCTATATATTTGTAAGCTTCTTATGAGCTAAGGGGGCCAGAACAAAGGCCAGTTAGGCTAAGATTTGTTGTGTTTATTTGAGTCCTGGGATTTAAGGGTGCTTATTTAAGTCCTGGGTACCCTTGGAACTAAAAGGCATGTCTTCATTCATGGAAAGATAGATAGAGATAGAACAATTCTCTTGAAAATAATTAACATAACTCCTTATTTATACATAAAAAACTGATTTTATATAATGAATAATGCTAGTGATGGGATGTAGTGTTAATGGTTACCAGCAATAAATTTATTGGGCGCCTGACAATTCAATCAAATCAAGAACAATTACCATATTCCTATTAACCTTATTTTTCAATCACTGCTTCCCACACCAAACTTCCTAGCTACAGGTAAGGGGGTATCTCTGAGGGGCACTGACTGACTACATGAAGCTGGAAACAGCAGTCTATTAATCAGCAGGCTCTTGCCTCTCCCCACCCGGCCTTGTCTGTATAACACAATAAAGTGATTGACAGACATTATATTAAAGAGATTTTAATTAAGTAACTTGGATATGACTGTCATATGGCCTTTTTTAAATCAATAGATATTTCATTACATGATGGTAGAGTTAAGTAGAAAATTAACACTTGTGGAATCATTTATCTGCTCCACTATGTATAGATGGAAATAAAGTTTGATGGTTTATTAACTTCCTGACTGAAGCTGGTCATACAAAAGAAGACATTTTGTCCAAGTCAACAATGCCCAAAATATTTGGTCTGGGATTGGCCATATGTATATCTATTAGGCTGAACTTGTTCCTGTATTGTCATCCAATATTTTGTCTAAGGGAGGGGTCAGCTGATTAGATATGATTGACTTGTCCAAACAAAACAACTCTTTTGTTGACCTCAGAAAATATCTTTGGATGGATGGGTTACTTCACAGAGAAGCATACAATGTGGCCTGAATGATGAACTGTATGTATATGGGGCATTTTTTACATTGCCAGATTTCATCAATTGGAGAAGTATCCAAAAACCATCTTTTTTTTCTGCAATTGACAGATGAACTGCCTGTTGGTACTTGCAGTTTTCACCCTGAGAATGCCCAAGTGCTCACTTTTTGGTCAAGGTCATGCAGCACTGCAACTTTTAGGAAGTTCTTATTACAGTCAATAGAAGTTGGCATGGGCAGTTTTGAGAGCTTTCTTGATAGCTGCAATACACCAGAAGAGCAAATGTCCAGGTTCTGTATCTTTGAAGCTTACGAACCATAGTAGTGATGTGAGGGTCAACCCCAGGCCCGGACTGGCAATCTGTGGGTTAGGGCAAATGCCAGATGGGCTGCTATAAGGTGCCATAGAAAGTCAGTATTTAGTGGGCTGGTGGGGACTGCTTCCGCCTCTATGTGGGCTGATTGGGCCTCTGTGTACCTGAAATGCCAGGGCCTATTTTGATTCTCAGTCCAGTCCTGGTCAACCCCATATCCACGTGGCAGGTTCAGACCAACTTCCACACACATTTTGCACCAAATCCAGATTTTTGTTATGTATGTGGTCAGGATTCAGTCTTTTTCAGCAGAATTCAGATTCAGCCTTAAAATTGTGTGGCTATTCATAAAAAAAAAGGAATTAAAAAAGTTTTTTTACCAAGTGCTGTGCCTCTATGTCTGTCTCTTTTTCCCTCCCCAGATCTGATATGCATATGAAAAATATGGTTCGAAATCGGTTCAGTATTCCGCAAATCGGTCAAATTCAAAATAGTGATTTCGTTGGATCCCTATTTGCAAGTCACAGGCAGGTTCAGGTTGAGCTCTTCTTCCTCTCTCCTTGCCCACAACCTTATTCTGCAGGTTTTGGCTCTGGGAGCCTCCATTTATAGGTGCACGTCTACCCTATCCTCTCCCTTTCTTGATATCAGAGATGGGCACGTCAAATGCAGGTTTATAAATGGAGGTGTTGGCCTGGTTGACTACCTGACCACCTACATGGGCATGTTGGGAAAAGATCTACTGTACTTATGTGGTGACCTTGCCAAATGAGAAGATAGACAAACTATGCTATATCTGCAGGCACTAGTTTTGGAGGAAGGAAAATATTTTCGCATTTCTGTGAGGCACAAAAAGTATGAACTTGGGGGCAGGTCCCCTCGGCTTGCAGTCCCTTAAAGTAAACCCTGTCCACCCTAATGCACCATATCCAGGTTGCATTAGCACTGACAGTTGAGCATTAAATAAGAATAAATCTTTTTTTTTTAACTCTGCACAAGTTTCCATTCTCTGACAATTTTCACCAAAAAATTAGCGCTGATTAGTCATTCCACCCCTCTATGTAAACTTTCAGAAATAGCATGTTCTGCATCAGGAAACAGGAACGCATAAGGGGGGGGGAGAAAAAAAGGAGAAGAGAGCTAACTATTGTGTTATGGGACTGGCAAGAAAGCTAATTTTCTTCAACAAAGAAACTCATTAAGCAAGTAGTCACATTTTGAATTGCAAATGTCATCTTTGAAAGATTATTACACACAATTTTTGGAAGCAGCATTCATTTTACATTCATGACAGGCCCAATGCCAGAGCTTTATTCCGCCAGGCTACCTGGCTCCATCTCATTGGCTGCATTTGTGCAAAAATTTAAATCAGAGGATTTCCATTGTTTCGCAGAAAGGGAAAGAAGGACATTCCAACTTCTCTTTATAAACAATCACACATATAGGCAGCAAGGCTGAAATTATAAAGTTCATATGTCAAACACAATTCAAGAGCAAAGTGAATCTCTTTTTTTGGTTGCTGGGGTCGGCGACCCCAGAAAGTAACAGAAGAATTGTAGAAAGTGCATTCAGTAGGTAAAAAAAAAAAATCACTTTTAAAATTTCTTTGTTCTATAACAGGGATTCACCACTTGTACGATCACGCTATAAAGAGTACTGTTGAAAGGACAACAATATGGCAGCTCTCACTTGTTTTCATTAATAGATAGTGATGGGCGAATTTATTTGCCAGGGGTGAATTCGCTGCGAATTTCCGCGAGTCACCGCTGGCGAATAAATTCGCGAAATGCCAGCGAAAATTCGCCTGGTGAAAATTTGCCAAAAAAAACGAGTCGCACGTCTTTTTGACGCAATGCGTTTCGTGAATTTTTTCGCCAATTCGAGAATTTCGCTGGAAATTTGCACATTTTTCAGAGAAGCAATACTGGGTGGATTCACCCATCACTATTAATAGATATATATAGTACAGAGAAATCACATATTACAGTCTATGGTATGTGATAACTATATAGGAAACAGGGGCCCAGGGGACACAGATGTTGCTTCCTCTACAGCTATAATAAATACACTCCTCCCTGGCCTCTCTCTTACCTACCCCATGGAGGGAAGCAGGGGGACACAGGAGGGAGGTGAAGGGAGGGCTACGAACCTGAAAGGTTTCATGGGGGAAACAGGTACTCCATTGATACACTGCTTCTTGTAACAGTATAATCAGTACATGACAGTGGTTTTAAAGTTATATTTACATGTATCCGCAACTGAAAATAGTATTTTTCTGCACTGCTGGTTCTGACTTTTTAAACAATATATCTTTGTTTTCTTCGTTCACTGTTAATCAGCTAGCGTCTGCTACATTATTTTAAAGGTCATAAGCACCAGGGCAGAGATAGTAGAGGGACAGGCAGGGGTTGTTTTTAAGAGCAGTTATGTTTGCTAATAACCATTGACAAGGTACAATGTCCAATGTAATTTAATTCAATGTAATTCAAATAATGGAAAATTGCTGGATGGAACATTTCCTTTCATTGGGCAAAATGTTATTTTGATCCAGCACACCCTTTATGATGGTCTTTTAGGTCATTTGTTGGAATAACTGTGTAGAGCTATGGACAGGTTGGATGGGACAACTGGGAAACCGGGGAAATCCTGGTGGGTCAGGTTTGGTCTGCTGAACCCAATACAATAGCTGCCTTTTGTCAGCCCGTGTACTGTATGGTCTGATTCCTGTGGGAAAGGGCAGAATTGTCTTGTGCACCTTTTGTTTTCCAACCTGAGGTCTTACACATTTAGTGGGGGCTCCCAAGGTCAACATTCTCTGGTGGTTCACCAATGCCTCCAGTCCAACACTAGCTGTTACTTTAAAAGTACTGGCTATAAATGCACATTAAATGAAGATTTGAATGCATAAATTTCGCTGTATGAAACATTTGTGGACACTAACAGATTTTAATTGCTTCTAATTTGGATGTTGATTTAGCCCGGCCTTTGTTCTCATGATACTGTATGTTGTGATAAACTGTGCCGTTGCCAATTAAGCCCTCCCTGTTGCCATTACAGAGCACAGATTAATGCACTAACTGCAAAGCCGTGTACAATGCCCAATAAATTAATGTTTCTCCTTGAAATATCAGTGTCCTAACAGAATCAAATAATCATTAATTAGGAGATGTTCCTGAAGGTGACCGAGCGGCTCCTGGGTTTATCTCTCAGCACCTGGCTGTAGCAGAAGTGTGAGCAATGTGTCCGCCATTACTGATTTACACAGCACGGCTCGCATTACCGTTGTGTCAGCAGCAGCCAAAAAATGTTTCTGAGCTTTACAATAAAGAATCTAAGTGATTAACCCACATGCGTACCCACAGAGGGAAGCAAACCTGACGCTTGGTATATCGTCTAACGATTGTCGAGGACTGTAAGTGTGATAAGAATTCAAATAATCTCATGTTGAGCTTATAGGAAAGTGATTCAATCAGACTTCCCGGGGACAGCATTCGATCAGTAATTTAAAGCAACACAGAGCAATTCCAGCAAAACCATGCCTAACAATAAAAAATACGAATTCAAAAAGAAAAAAAAAACCAGATGAAATAAATAATTTATTATGCAGTGTTCCAGTTTCCAGCCTTTGTCTATTAAAGTCAAGCCAAAATTATTTTTTTTGCATACTGATAATTCTAAGCAACTTCCCAAGATGAATCCAGTCAATATTTTCAACCGTTTCGACGTTACTTGTAAAAGTAATTGCTATTGAAACTAATGCTTTCCTCTTTCTAAAGAATTCTATGATATAAAACTAATTTTTAATTAAAATACCTGCAGGAAAACTGTTACATTGTTTAAATAGACAGAACCAGAGAACACAAATGGATGCTTTCAACAGCAATTCCATTTCCAAAGAAATTCAAAACAATTTCAAATATATAATATATGCATATTGGAAAAAAGCAAAGAATGATATTTTCTTTCATTATGCCAGGTTGCGTTATCCTTTAAGTGACATTAATAAACAGAGGTTGAGATATGCAAATATATGTATTAGAAACATTATGGACACAAATACCAAGATGATACAGGATAAAAATAACTGGTATGCCAAGTCTTCGCTCTTACGGGTGACAAAATGCCATTAGGGTGACAAAATTCAGTAGGATTGTTTGGAGAAAGTATCTCAAGTTCATGTTTTAGATTTTGTCCTTTTTGTCCTCTACATGTCACACTTTACTGCTGGTCCCCCCCTAACAAAATAATGCAATTTTTTCCAAACGCAAAACTAGTTAATGAGATATTCTGTCCTTCAAGCATGGGCAGAATTATGGCAGGCTATTGCAAAATCTTGGCAGCTATAAATACGCACAATACGAGCTTCCTTAAATAACACAACAGAGTTTTGGTGTCGCCCGCTATTGTAAACTAACTACAAATTTCCTTTTCACAGCTGAGAACATCTTGTACAATGAGATGATATGAAATGCATTCTCCGCATTAATATTCTTTGCTACCTTGAACGGAAATAAATTAGGAAGAGCAGAACATTTCAGTACTTACTATGTTACTAAATCTGTCTGGTATGTTCTTTAATTCTCGCAGGCTGAAGGCATCACTAATATTTCTGGGTTTATGACTTGGATGTGCAGGGACAATATATTTTGAGAAAATTGCTTTGCGGGACTTTCTAACATCCGCGGTGCAGCAAAAGGTTAGGAGCTAAAAATGAGCATTTATGGGATTTGATACAGAATCAGCCATTTATTCGGTAGAGAGATAAATTCTTTAGGACCACGGATTGATCCTAGAAAAATAAATACTATCACTCTGCATATTGACACCATTTATTTAGGGTTCTCATGCCCAAAATATGTTTTTTGCACTTCACTATAGTTGTGCTCAGCACCTATGCATCTGTCATGTCTCCTGTTACTAATAATGCCCAAATGTGAACAGGACTTTGGTATCCAAGCTGTTGTGATTCCTTACAGGTTACCGCCTGCAGAAATCCCAGGGATCCAGTATGTAATTGGTAAAAAACAGTAGTGCTTGCTTTTAATAGAAGTAACATATGGTGTTGGCACTAGCATCTTGTTCTAGGGTGCTTTCTCTAACTAACCAGACTATTAAATAGTTTCAGCCTAAAAACTTTTTGAGCGTAAGACTCACTGGCCATCCCCTGTATCACAATATCCTTGATAGGTCCAGCATAAACTAATACCCCTTTCCTTGTAAACTGCCATGTCTTCTAATCCTGCCCCTACAGCTGCCCTCAATTGAGAACCAACATTAGCTGCTCTTCTATCTATATATGCTGGCATCATAATGTTTGTCTCTGGCCTACTTCTTGAGATACAGGTTTACTGCCCCTTTCCTTATAAGCACCAATAGTTCAGCCCATTACTAGAGCTACAGACTAACTGCTCATCCCCTTTAATCTACCAGAGTATTCTAGTCCCACCTAGTCCCACCCACTGCTTGAGAGGTATACAAATTTAAGGCATCATTTACCAATGACAGTGTAGGGTATAGAGTGTCATATATTTTTTTTTTAGCAACATGCCCCAGGGGTTGCACACTTTTTGGGCTCCAGAATAGAGAGAAAAGACATACATAGACTTTTACTGCAGTGCTGGGTTGGGGCCTACTTGGGTGACCCCTTGTATGAATAACTAACTTGTTTATCATTCAGATAAAAAACATAGGGAGTGCCAATAGATGTAAAAATCTGGGAAGCCATTACTTACCTAGTTCCTACAGCAAGGCTCTCCTTAATGCTCCTGTACTTGGAACATGGAATTAATAATCAGCCTTATAGAGTGTCACAAATTATTTCAAAACTTTTTTTTACATTTTCTTATACGTAGTTGTAAATTATTTAGATTTTATTCTGTCAGTGTTTTAATTTAAGCATATCAACACACTTACTCATTATGTGTGTTCTATTAATCAGAAAAATGGCTTAATGGAAGACAAATGATTCTCAGTGTGTGGGCAAAGGGTTAACATTTCTTGGACACTAGAAGGTCAGCATGATATCACTGGGAATACTAAGCATTCCTGCAGAGTATAATTCTGTAACTCACGAGTCAGCCACCGGGACCTTATTGGACAAATATCCCTATTCTCTACACTGAGAGATTCTAGCAGAAAAGGCTCTGACCTTCTATCCTCTATGTATCTTCAATTACCCTGTTAGCTACAAAAACAAATTCATTCCAGCGAGATATGAACTATTTTAAACTCACCCCTCCTTTTTTAATGTAATTAAATGCTCCTTCTGATGAAAACAAATGCAGGAATCAACATGAATTGGAGAACGTTGCCTTATAATGGAGGGATTTTCAGATGACTTCTTCAAATTTCATTTCAGAGGAGACTCTGCACGGTGATCAAGCTGAATTCTGATGTTGCTGCAGGAGCTTCGAGTGCATTTTAATAACTGAATATGTAATAAAGTCTAAGAGGTCTGCAAAAAATAATTGAATACATAGGGTGCTTTGATCATACCAGCGGCATGTCATCCCGGTTCAATTATCTGCAGAACTCTGTGATAACGTTAACCTGGTAGAGGTGAATAAATTGGCTGGAGTCAAGTCTCCTGATTAGTTAAGATGGAATTTTCAGATTGCTTCCATTAGGCAGCCTCCTGTGAGCAGGTAGTGAGCACGTGCCAGAGAAAGACATGAAATAAATCTCATTTCATGCCATGGGCATTCACCTTTTTATGGTGATGAATAAGTCCCCAGATCATTTTAAGTGCACATCCATGCAGTCTATTTAGATCTCCTGGTCTTTGTGTCACAACTGATTAGAAAAACAGTATTCCAAGAGTCATAAGAGCCTCCATGCCCCTACAATAGAAAATTGACCAATTCGTAGTTCTTTATGTTGGGGAACAGGTACACCTTGACCGTACATGACAATTCTGGCCAATCATTAGTCATTGTAACCTTCAGAATGAAAGAAAATCAAAATTCCATACAGATACACCTCACCTTTTTGCTAAGATATAGAGGATTGTTTTATATTGAATGCATTTGAGAAGATTAATGATGCCATGGGGTCCCATCATAATTAGAGCTCCTGGGATAAGATAAAGTTGTTACGAATGATTTGAACTGGTGCCTACATGGCACCTTTTATTGTTCTGTATTATATAGTAGAGTTGCAATTTACTCATTGGCCACAAACCTATAAAGTTACATTTGAAATAAATTAATTTGATGTTGCTTGTGTTTGAAAATGGGTTTCCCTTCATTATCTGTGAGTTGTGTTCAGGGATGGATTTGGCCTGAGCTTCTGCCAGTGTTAAGTTATTAGCTTCTTCTGTATGCTAACATCCCCGATCTGCCAGAAAACCTTGGCACAATTTAAATGAAATATGGATATATAAAGAGATTAGTCACTTAAAAAAAAAGAGCTGAGTAAGTGTTCTTGTTCTTGGCCATCAGAATCCACTGAGCAAACACTTAGTCATGGAACAGTATGTAGCAAGATATATAATGATTTGACAAATAAATAGTTCAAACAAAAATATAGATTACATGAAAGAGAGATATAAGTTCTGTATGATGAGCAAGAAATGTTGAGTGAATAATAACTTTATTTCAAGATACTGTCGATGGACCATGTGCATTTAGTAGCTATAATTACAAGGGTTAAGCATCACTGCCATAGGTTTTAAACTTCAAAACCCTAACCTTTATAGTCAGTGGCGTAACTATAGAGGAAGCCAGCATTGCACTGTGGTGTATTGAGCCCACCAGGGCTAACACCTCAAGAGCCCCTACACCCCCTCATGTACCCAACCCAATGAAACAACCAAATTAAACAACCAATGCCTTCCTTCCCCCCTTGCACAAATCTTTAACTGCTTGTGGAAATTGCTAAGGAATCAGCGAGTGTCCCGCAGTTTCCAGTTGGGTTTTTTTCCCCATTGTCTTGCCAGCCCAGTCTCATACTGGAGGAGGAAGAACCATGGTTTATGGTCACTAATAAGACACTAGAAGGACCAGAAGGAGAATAATAAATAATAAATTATAGTTCATTGGTGCAATGTGAGCAATTTGTCATTATATCAACAATCAATGGTTCTGTGGTCAATATTTTTATTCAACTTTTTTTCAAAATGGTGCCTTTATTGGGATATAGCAACAATCTACACTTTTCCTGTTTGTTGGAATTAGGGGCAGAATTACAGATTATATATACTGTATAACTTTATAAGGTTTTGGGATTGCATTAACTCTCCTCTTATGGCAGTGTGCACCACTATTACATTTAGAAATTGTGCTTTGGGTCCTTTTCATGCAATGGCAAGCCACTAGTAATAGGTTGTCTTTATCATTCAGTAATATGAGTTATTCCTATTCATTGTTTGGATCTGACCTTGATTGATAGAGAGTTGCAAGTCCATCCATGAATAAGAAGAGACTGATGTGTGACCGACTTAGACATGACTCTTCAACAGATCCTGACATCCATATGTGTGCATGAAAAAATGTCCGTTATAGCAGGATGATTAATATAGAGATGGATGGAAAGGATGGAGCGAGATGCTCCTCTGTAAGACGTGGCCAAACACGGCTACTTTCATTCCATATTTAGTAGGAACCATCTTGATCTTTCAAGAGCAGAAAATAGATAAAGTTCATTTTAACCTGCATGAAACACAGCTCCATCATCAGGCTGGCATTTTGCCTTGGAAATCAATCTGATCAGTCAGCAAGAACATTAAACAGGAACTTTAAGTACAAAACACTGTCTGTACAACAACCTCTGTGCAGAGAAGGAGAAAGTTTCATCTTTAATTGCTTAGCATCTTTCACTGTTTACTGCTCCCTGGATCACACATTAAGCATGTCATCACTTCTGGGGCACGCACATGAAAACTCAAATAGAAATCTCAGGGGGCCATGATTTCCCCCCATGAATGAATGGAGGAATGACAGATCCAGAGATTTTTCTTTCTGTCTCTTTTTTTTTTAATCCCAGCTTCATGCTGACATGAGTAGATGTCCTTTATTTCTAAATACAGAATATGTGTACTGTACTTAATTTCCATATGCAAACAGCATCCTTTCTGTTATACTTGCCGGCTAGTCATGTAGTCTAATTTTCCTCTTCCTGCAGGTCCAGCAGGTGCCAGTTCTCTGATGGATTCCTGTTGATGAAGGGAATATATATATATATTGGGTAAAATGCAGAATGAATAGGTTAGGGCAATCGGCTGAATGTTTTTGTTCTGGACAACCAAGAGCTGAATCACCGGGTCCAATTAAATTCTTTATAGCATCTCTGAACGTCAAAGTCCAAAAAATGTATTGCCCTTTACAAAAGACTGATACAGTTCACCTCTTTCTGAGCAGGAGAATAGCTTTCAGTCACAAATTCCAGCAGTAATTCAGTTGTTTGGAGCCTGAGTGACACTAAGCGTCCCGCAGTATCTCAGATAGGTATCTGTTTGCTTAAAAGCTAGATTGACTGGCAGATCTGCTAAGTGACAGGTGGGGAAAAAAAAGAAATAGTGCTTGTGAAAGAACGAGAAGCAGTTCTAATTTAGTAGGGTTTTCTGGCATTTGCTAAGGCAGGGATGTAACCTTAAATCCAGGAGGAATTTCAGTTGCATAGATAGAACAGAATTTGAATAATAAAAAAATATGTCCATGCAATGAACCTAGGAGTTTGCATCTCTTTGCTCTCCAGAATGTCCTCCCCCTTCAGTGGCCTGCCTCCCTATCACAGTGGCCAATTCATATCGTCAAAAGCTGAGTCATCAAGGTTAATTGCTCAACTGGATTCATTTTAGCCTGTGATTTTATATCTGCATCCATTTTTTTTTATTTAAATGTGTGATTGAACCTAAACTGCTTTAGCAGAAACTTAGGTTTATGAACTAACAGGCAAAAGAAAAATTTAATGTAGGAACTGTTAAAATGTTATTATGCAATTAATGTGGATTAATCTTATATCTGGGAATGTAGAAACAGCTTTTTTATGATGTATTTTTAGTAACATCTGTTCCATTAGCATAGCTGGAATCTGTGCGGGTGGGCCCCCGGAGATTTGGGATTCTTGAAAATCTTCGGGGACACAAGTTATTACTATTTTTTGGCTCTTCGTATTACAAGTGGTGGAATGTAGTGATAATTTGCATTTGCATATGGAAATTTGCTATTCTTGGGGGTGAAATATTCACATGTCGTCAGGGGAGGTGCCACTATTGGTGTCTCTTTAGTATGTGTTCATCGGATCTACAGAGAGACTAGTGTTTGTCATATAACTTCCCTGTGGATGTCATGATGAGAATACTAACTGTAATAATCCAACAACAACTTCATTATAATAATAGATTAAGGGGCATGGGTGGAGCAGATAAGTTTGCAACCCTGATACAATGGGCTTTTGAGATGCCCATGAATGGTTTCCAAAATATAGTAGATAACTGAAACATTATCTACAAATTTAGAGCTCTCTTTTCAAAGAGGTAATTTACAATTTGCCAGGCAGAAATTAGAGTTAGTGCTTATTCGTGGAGCACTAATACTTAAAGAATGGCTGCTCACCTCATTACAATTTGGTGCACTGCTCGGCATTGGTGATGGGGGGCGGTAGGCCAACACTGTCCATAAGTGATAAAGACCAGGCCTCATTGTGATCCCCCATCTTCTGTAGCACTCTGACTGGGAGGTGGGTGGGAAGGGAGACAACTATGTGCTTCCCCCTCTCAGCCCTTCATGAATACAGTGCTGTCGATCATAGGCAAAGTTGTATTCAAGGGGTAGCTGCAGGTCTCTGTGCTCTAAAATGGAACCAGAGACCTTTGGCAATTCTTTAATCAAGTAATAATAGCAAATAAAAACCAATATCTAGGATATAATAATTGCATTTGTTATCTCCTCTCTGAAAAAGTAGGGCACCTCCCACCCATCAGATGGGTCCTTCCTTGGAGCAATTTACAATTGGCAATTTACTAGTAAACTTTTTTTAATCTGGCTTTTATTGTGTGCTTTAGACGTTAAGTTGCCTTTAATAGAACTTCTGTTCATTTGTCAAAACATGTAAGAACAACCTTCAGGTACCTAGCGCGCAGCCTGTCCGGCGGCGGCAGAATAATACGTGACACAGGCTCATTAAACAATTTAAGGAGCTGCAATGTATTCAAAATCCCATCTCAAAGGCCTAGAGGTTGGTATTAAGTGTTTGTGAGCCTGATATATAATATTGAAGAAGAAGAGCAACAGATTGCATCACATCTGGTAAGCAGCAGGCTCTCAATTTAGAAGTGTCTTGTGCCCTCAATCCTAGGGAATGCTTCTAATGCCAGTCTCTCTAATGCCAATCTCTCTGCTGCTTCTTGCAGAAAATTATTTCATCCTTTTAATGGAAGTATCTGCAGGCTTTCATGTTCCCTAACAGAGACATAACAGATTTATTTGGGAATACAGAAACCCACACAAATCGATGTATCACAATGCAAGCTATATGGTACGAGCAGCTATTATGTCCTAAATAAACTCAACTAACTTTTGATATATGGCTCATTTATGAACACAAGTGCTATGTGTAAAGTACCATTTCAGAGACAAATTGCCAGTTTTTTTTAGAAGAATCAGAATATGGCCTTTTTCATCTGGATTTGGATTCAGCTGAATCCAAGGGCCTAGCCAAACCGAATCAGGACCCTTAAAGGGGTTGTTCACCTTTGAGAAAACTTTTAGTATTATGTAGAGAGTGATGTTCTGAGACAATTTGCAATTGGTTTTATTTTTTTATTATTTGTGGTTTTTGAGTTATTTAGCTTTTTATTCAGCAGCTCTTCAATTTGCATTTTTAGCAACCATTTTCATATATTACCACCCCTCTTGACCTTAACCTGTTCCAACACACTCCATCTTAATTGGGCTACTCTGTGTTTATTATGAAAAAAAATGTTTGGCCACTGACATTTCAGATAAGCTTTATTTTTTTGTTTTCCTGTTTCTCTATATCCGTAGTGTATTTTTTCAAATACTGCTTTTCTGCTCACTTAGTTGAGTTTTAATATATCTAATTTATACACCGGATATAGAGAAACAGGAAAAAAAAGAAAGCTTATCTGAAATTTTAGTGGCCAAATAATAATAACCACACAGTAGCCCAATTAAGATGGAGTGTGTTGGAACAGGTCGAGAGGGGTGGTAATATAAGAAAATGGTTGCTACAGCGTGAAGCAGTATAGATAGAAAGGTTAGATTTCCTAACAACTATGGGATTAAATGAAAGTTTTAACATGAGATTATTTTTTTACTATATGTAACAAAATGTTTTATTATGCTTCAATTGTAGCATTATTAGTTGAAATAAATAGATTCTATATTGCTTCATATATTGAAAAATTTTGATACAAGTCTTTTTTATACAAAAATATCAAACGATTTTAACCATTTGATCAAATGTTTTTATTTGATCAAAAATAATGAAAGCCAATTTGGTAGGTTGAAACTGGTGAACTAGGCAGTTGAATAAAAATTTTAAAGTAATTGGACTGTCGAATATTCAAATAGATTTTCATTCGAATTATTCAAGTCATTCAATTCTATCGAATTTTCAAAATTCATTGGTCGAACTGGTCTTCAAAAACATTCTAAAATTCAAACTCCAATCTTTTTGAAAATTCAATCAAATTTCGAATCCTTCATGTGAATTTGATAAATCTGCCCCATGATGTTAAAGGTATTTAAGGTAATTGTGTTCACTTGATTTTTATTGCACCAGAAGAAGGGGTTGACGCCGAAAGCTTGTGCCAACTCTTCTGGAATAAATTACTTAAAGGCAAAGCCGAAGTGTCTTGTGTGGTTGCTCCCTATGGGAGCTCATGTATGAAAAATGTTTTAGACATATTGGTGTAAGTTGCATTTTAAGAGAGAGACAGCATTTAAAACAGCTTTTACATCTGATTCACTGGATGCAAATCTGGTGACTAGTGATGAGCGTATCTGTCCTATTTTGTTTCCCTGAAAAAAAATAGCGAAACTGCTGAAAAATTTGCAAAACCCATTGAAGTCATCATTTTTATGTGTGCAACTTTTTTCTCATTCCAAAGGCATTAATGTCAATAGGTGTTTTTTCTTTTTTTTTTGTCTCAGCAACCTTTTTTTTGTCTTGATGACTTTTTGTCCAAATGCATTAAAGTCAATTGGAGTTTTTTCTTGTGTCAGCTTTTTTGTCTAATTTTCATCCCTGCAACTTTTTTGTTTCAAATCCATGCCTGCTGCAGAAATGTGTGCATCACTACTGTAGATCCTACTGATGCTACCTGATGCTACCTACTGTGGGAAACCTGTAGCTGCTACCTGGTCCAGGATGGAATAAAAAGTAGCAACCACATGGAAGTGCAAAGCATGTTTGAATGCAAGCACCCAATATAATTTGCATTAATATGTGCTCTCCTCTATGTCCATACATGTGCTTGATAAATGATCCCTTATTACTTTACTCTTAAATCACAGATTGGCAAATGGACACAGACATGAAACACATTGACTTAGGTGGGTCACCATGTCCTACCATGTCGTTCCAGTTAAACAACCCTTTCCTTTTAAATCAGTGTTGTATTATGCCACTCCATGTGCATCATGAGAGTTGTGCCATGTGCATCATGAGCGTTGTGCCATGTCAACATAAGGTTTGCTCCATCTCTATGATCAATGTGGGGTTTATATGTCTTTTAGCCAACAACTCCTTGAATGAAAATCCATCTATTTATTATTAACATGTATTTCTATAGTGACAACTTATTTTGTAACGCTGTAATATCTTCATTTAAGTTAATGTTGGTGGAATGTTGTAGTCACCTTATGTTTTAAGAAGTCATAAAAGTAAATGTCTGCCTTGTATGGATTAAAGATGGGCTTTTGCCTTCTTATAAGAACTTCACCCTGATATGTCCGTTAAAGGAAAATTTTTGCATTTTATATTCTAAAAGTATGGTACCAGTAAAGAGGTACATCAGTCTCACCATCTTGTTAGAACTTATTAGGCCATCTATTGGGTTTATTGGATCTTGTTAGGCCATCTTTTGAGTTTAATTGATACAGCATGCTCATTGTGCTCTGGGCTGTTGCTGAGCAAAGCATGGGGGACGTCGAAAGTCATGAAGCAGAAAATGAGGTTTATCTATCATAGGAGCGGAGGTTACAGGGCTATGTATTGAATTCTAATGTAGAATGCACTAGTTTCCGATCTGCCATGTAATGTGACTCAAATGTAATTAGTAATTAGCCTACTAATTAGCCTTGTATCCTTTTATGTTATGTCTACTGTAAGCCAGGGTGACTGACAACAGCCCAGAGCATGTGCTGTGAATCATCAGAAAAGAAGACAGGGAGTTACTGGGGGCAAGTTTTGAGGGCTATGGTGGCCCAACACATAATGTACAGCATTAATAGCCTACTTTTTTTATCAAGCTGTAATTTTCCTTGACTTTGTAGAGAACAAATAGCCAGGAGTTGCTTTTCCAGGATTAAACCTATTTGGAATGTTCATCACTGATAGCCCCTATGCTTTATTGGAATACCAAAAATGTGGCAGCTGTTTTTCATATTGTAATTAATGTAATATAAGTTTGATATAGAAGAAAGCATGATTTGGGAGACCAGATTTTTTTTCCCCTCTAAAACTCCATTTACCTAAGTTATGGCTTTTATTATAACCTTGAAAGATGGTGGTAAAAAATATCAGAATATTAATGGTTCAGTGAATTACATCTTTTAGTAAAATTGCCTCTGCATTTAAGGTTCTGCAGGAAGTTGGTTTTGGAAATTAAAAAGATTAATTATGGATAATTTGCAGAAGATCACAGCTAAGTGACTTTATCGTTTTAAAGATGGATTGCAGAGGTGGCAGAAAAGATTTGAGCAAAGCAGAGGTTTGGGAAAAGAGCAACACCTGGGACTAATCTGGGCAAAAAACTGTAGAACAAAAAATATATTTCTAATGATCTGTGTGTGTGCGTACAAATAAAAGGGAGTGCCTACCTTCACTGCAATACATTCTCAAAATCATATAAAGGTTATATATATATAGGGATGAGTGAATATTGTTATTATTGAATAGGTCTGCAGTGAAATTCTGTATTCTGTGACTTTCCAAATTACGTTGTGAAACTGTCTAAAAAATTTCCCAAAGAAAAAAGTTGCTGGAAGAAAAAAAGCCCATTAACTTTAATGCATTTTGATTGAGAAATAACTTGAGAAAAAAGCACCCAATGACTTTAATGCATTTGGAGAAACCAAAAAATTGCAGAGACAAAAAAGTCACTGCATGAAAAAATTCCCATTGACTTTGATTTAATTTTTAGTTTTATTTGTTTTCAGAGAAAAAAAGCTGCATGAGTAAACATTTTGTCACCTTGACTTCAATGTGTTTCTGAAGAGTTCCACAAGTTTTTTGCTCTTTTGTGAATTTTTTTTCACAAATTTTTAGGCGAACAGAAAAGGGACAGATTTGCTCATCACTTGTTATTCATATAATACACACAATTTGTGAATAATCTGTAAATTATAAACACAAAATTCATGGATATCTTGTAAATTATACCCTTAGAAACAATGTCATCAGTTATAGTGATGTCATTTTTGTCACATGGCTCATTAAAACTTGTGTATTATAATAAATAAAGTACCCCTTGTTGGAAAATATGAGGATATTTGACGTAACCTTGGAGTTCCATGACCTGTATTCAGCCTGGTGTTTTTATATGGTCATAGACTCCACGATGACTCATAATATCATTAATATAATAGGGGTAATTTATTAATTTATTGATGTCATTATTTATAATCAGTGCTTTGTGATGTCATTTGTGTCACATGACATACTGAAACTTTTTTATTATATGAAATAATGATATTATTATATTTAACTGTAGGAGGTAGGTACCTCCTATAGCATTTATCAATTGTGTATTTTTATCAACCTACTAAAAACATGTCAAATCACCAATATTTGTCTGGAGTCTCCCTGTTTTAAGCCCCTCCACAGTCTCCAGCAACAGCTGTCTCGTGCTCTCTTGAAGCTCTCCCAATATTATCTAAAGCAGTGGAACAGGGAGACAGATAGGGGTCGGGTCAGGGGCATTGCAGGAATGACCATAATGCATTTTTCTGTAACAATGTCTTTTTTGAGATCACATGGAGCCATGTTCTCACAATGGGGGATAATTACATACTTTCCAATTTTCACTTTGGAAATCTCTACCAGACTTCATGCAACTATGTCAGATGTTATTTTGTGAAAATGGTTTTTTTCATCAAAATACGGAATTACGTCTCGAAAAAAGAATTTTGCCATACCGTCCTCAGTGTTGATTCATTGGCACAAATACATTTTCTCCTTCCTAGCATAACTTTACTTCCTTCCCAGCAAAACTTCGTTAACTTAGTAATATTCACATTCAGTGGGTATATAAAGGTCATATTTATGTCTTTATTGGTGAGTGTTGGGGAAATTGCTGGAAGTGTCCATTTATTATTAAAAATGTCCAAGGAAGCAAAAGGGAGACAGAGATCATCGATTGTCCCAGATATGTGTAAAAAAGTGTTATAATAAAATAAATAAGATATTTTAAGCAGTTACAACTTTAAATATGACCAGTGTTTTGACTTTTGCTTATGTATTTTTTTGGAATTCAGGATATGATGTCACTGACATAATAATGTTGAGGATGTAGCTTCATTATATTAATTCGCCAGTCAGTTGAAATAGATTTTAGTGAATAGGGTGTTGAAATTGAAATTTGCACACTTTAATAAACAGCAGATCTTTTGCTTGAGTGAAAATTAACCTGGCAAAATGCAGAAAAAGTTTTCCAGCGACAAGATATTTCACTAGCGAAGCCTGATGCTCATCTTCTAGTAAATAGAATTTTTTAATACATAAAGTATTTTTTTTTTACTTAATAGGTGCTTGGGTGTCTTCTAGGTACTGCCAGCAGTAACATTCTATTTTTTGCAAACCTCTTTTTTTTCCTTCTTAGGTTTTTTTTTAAGGTGCTATTTAAGAAATAGAAATTCCGGAGGAGGTGATCAGAGCCCTCTGGGAGTATATACAAATATATCTTTAATTTATTGTGCTCACCGGTGTTCTCTAATCACAGCACTTTAGTTCAATTTTCCATCTTGTTATTGTGATAGATTTCTCGCAATTAGACATTGTGTACTTTGCCATTAACACTGCGGCCCAGAATAGTACATTCTAAGTGAGCTGGCGGATATTTTAACAACAACAAAAAAATAATAATCTGTTAAAAGGACAGGCTGGATTTGCCAAATCACCCATTTATCACCTTCTACAAGTACGGATCAGAGTGTCTCTGAATGCATTATTGCAGCAGAATCCCAAACGCCAGTGCATTAAAAAATAAATAAATAACAGAAGATAAAAAATATCACATTGGTGTAATTTTGACTTGTGAAGGTCTATTTTTGTAGATGTTTTTTGTCAGGAGAAACATATTGGGTAATGTAATAATAGCAGGAGAAATTGGTCCAGGTCTAGGAAACATCAACAACCAATGGTTTACAAGATACCTGATTGACAGCAACAGATTGGTGACTGCAGATTATTCCAGAAAAAAAACTTCCCAGTTATCATTAAATAAACTTAAGGTTGTCTTAAAAATTTTAAATGGAAGAACCAGAAATAGGGGTAAGTAGAAGAGGCATGCACCTTTGGCAAACTTGGGGTAAGGGGTAAAAATGAAGGTATAGCAAACAATTGGAGACAGGCAGTGGGTTGCAAGTGGTGGCCGTGCAGACCAAGTGATGGGGGGGCAGGATTGTGGCACAGACCTAACAACTGCACCATGGGAGGGGATGATTAAGGGGAAGTGGGGTGGGTGGGGTGCAGAGAGATATGGTGATGGGTGGTTTGAGTAAGTGGAAGGGGGTGTTCAGGCACAGCAGTGAGTCTGGTAGCATTGGTGTGGGCATGAAAATATTTTGTATCTCTAGTAAATCTCTAGTACAGTTTCAGCTTTTCAATAGCAGCAATGATCCAGGACTTCAAACTTGTCACAGGGGGTCACCATCTTGGAAAGTGTCTGTGACACTCACATGCTCAGTGGGCTCTGAGCAGCTGTTAAGAAGCTAAGCTTAGGGGTCGTCACTAATTATCCAGCAGCAGCAGCAGCAGCAGCAGCAGCAGCAGCAGCAGAAAACTAGCTTCCCTGGCTGTAATACAGTATAAGCTGTTGCTACAGGTTTGCTGATTATTAAATTCCATTGCAGCTAATTGCACTGGTTTCTGTGCTGCCATGTAGTAAATATCTGTTTTAATGGCTACTAATGACTAATGACTACTCAGCCTTATATTGTGACATTTCTATTCTATGTTTACTGTATATTGTGAATGGGTCCCTAAGCTCAGTAAGTGACAGTAGAGAACATGTGAATCAGTGAATCAGCAGAAAAGAAGATGGGGAGTTACTGGGGCATCTTTACTACTAAAGGGTTGTGATTTCCTTGGGCTGGTACAGAAGCCCAAAACCTAATATACAACATTTCTACCTACTTCTTTAGTTAGGCTTTACTTGTCCTTTAATTTGTCTCATCATGCATTCCATTTATCTGAGTGTATTCTGAACAGTGCTCATAGATACAATTTCATACTGCACTATATATGGTGATGCAAAATTCTACTGCCATTGCTTTGATTAGAATACTTTGAAAAAGAACAATTTTCCCTGCATTGCATAGGGCTAAACCCAAATTGCAACAATGAATTTTTCCAAGTGCCAAGTGATTTCCACTCTCACAACTGCCCATCCCCTGCCTGAATAGCAATCACCTTGACCAAATGCAGGAATTTTGCATATATCCGACGTTTCGGACCACCTTGGGGACTTTTTCAAGGAAAAATGGAAAAAGGCCCCAAGGTGCATATATTTTTTTTTCAAAAGGATCAGCACTCTCTTAGCAGAGTTTGTGAATAAAGTGTTTACTTTATTCACAAACTTCGCTAAGATAGTGCTGATCCTTTTTAAAATCTATATAATGATGCTTTGATCTTGCACCTCGACTTTACAAGAATAGAGTGCGGACGCCAGCAACCTATATTTATATATATATATGTATGTGTATATATATATGTAACCTTGATATACGAATACCATTAAAAAATGAAGGTATTCATTCAGCAGATTTTATTTTTGGAAGAACATCTTAGGAACATAGTCAAAGCATCTGTTTTTTTTTTTTTACCTTGTGAATATATTTTATTTCCATAGACAGTTTCCCTTAAGTAGCACAGAACATCTGAATATCAATTAATAGCAGAGAAATAAAAGTGAAGACAGATCCCATCCCCAAAGCGATGTTGATAGATTTGTGCTGATTGTAGCTTCTAATCTGGATTTTGTGTCTGCATCAGCAAGAAGCAAGTCTCAACTGAGCCATGATTCTACTGAGCTCTGCTTGCCTTGTCAAGATCTCAGAGCGGGCACAGCTGCTCAGGCATATATTACTTCCAGCACAAAGATAGTGGAGAAGAAAGGCCTGTGCCACTTTATAGATGCCACGGAATCAGATTGTCCTTTCCTGGTCACCCAAAACATTAGCTGGGGATGATTGGAACTTACACTATGAAATGTTGATCTGAATGCTATTTTATTAGTGTTTGACACAGGTTCAAAACGAGCAGGTAGAGGTGAGACAGACTGTAGTGAGGATTCATGGGGTTGAACATACTGTGTGACTAATAAGAGGGCAGGGGATGTATATTTTTAATACATTTCCTTGGAGCAATTTGTGCTCAACAGCATGTCACCCCCAATAACATTTGGTAGGAACTAAGATAAACTAAGATAAATTGGCAGCTTATTGGGCAGTGTATGGGACTCTCCAACGGGTTTCCCTGATATCTGGCTGGAAATCATCCAGATGCTGACTGGGCTGTAGTGATAGATGAATAAATTTGGCAGGCATGGATTTGCAGCAAATTTCCATGTTTTAGCGGCTACAAATACATTTGTTAAACTGCAGCAAAAATTCAGCTCTGAATAATCCGCTGCACCAAAAAAATGTATTCTGAAGGCCATTGACTTTAATGCATTTGGACAAAATAGTTGCGCATATAAAAATTGTCGCTTACGTCAACATTGACACACGTCAAAATAATTTTGACACCCATTGACTTAAATGCGTTTCGGGAAAGATTTGACCATCACTACTGGACAGGGTTAAAAATCCCATTGGATCGAGGGCTACATCGGTTGATTGATGAGCAGTGCCAGAACTATTGGTAGGCAGAAGAGGCACCTGCCTAGGGCGCAATGAATGGGGGTGCTTGGCTGGTACCTGCCTTCTGCCTACCCCTAGTCCATGTTCGCTGCTCTCCCCTTCCCTCTAGCTTTTTCCCCCTCCCCTCTGGAACTCTGCATTTGTGCGCACACTGTGTATGCGCACAGAAGGGAGTATGTGCAGGCATGGAGTGGAGTGCGCACGGGCACAGAACGGAGTGCAGTGGCTGTCCTTGTCATCTAGGGTGCCCAGACAGATTGGCCCAGCACTGTTGATTAGGTCCTTGCGCCAAACACCTGCAGTCCCCTCATTGTGATCTGATTATTGTGTCCTAGGGCCCAGGATAGGATCAGCCTGACATCGCCCACTCAAAGTAGGCATATCATGGCAAGATCTACTTGTTTGTTGACCTCTCCAATCAAGCAGATCCCTTAAAGAGATACTGTCACAAGAAAAAATGGAAAGGCCAATAGCAGTAAATATTCTCTGTAACACCATGCTACAAAAGTATAAATTCATTAATACATAAAAATTAGTATTCCAGTTACCCCAGCAGGAGCCTGACGCATTTCGTGCTTCTCAGCACTTAATCATAGGCCTATGATTAAGTGCTGAGAAGCACGAAACGCGTCAGGCTCCTGCTGGGGTAACTGGAATACTAATTTTTATGTATTAATAAATTTATACTTTTGTAGCATGGTGTTACAGAGAATATTTATTGATTTTGCAGTTTAACCTTGGATTGACCACCAGAGGTCTCTAACACACCTTGCCTACTTGTTGGAGTTAATTAATTTTTTGTCCTAGTATAGCCATTCTTTGGAATAAGGCCAATAGCAGCCCATCTCCAAAGACCAGAAGGGAAGCAGATGGGATCGGGTTGCCACCTGTCCAGTTTTGACCCAGACAGTCCGTTCTTTCATTTCCTATGATTGACCCACAGCACCCCTGATGTCACAACTCACCCCATCGCATCCTGACCCTACCCTATTATGTCATGCCTCCCCGCCTGGAGTTAGATGGCCCAAAAAGTGGCAACCCTAGGAAGGAAGGAACCAGCCAGGAATAGGATGCTGTGCTGGAGTTTTGTGTTTCATCCAGGTTTAGTGACCAACCAGAGAGTGAGACTGCTACTTATCTGCAGAGGGAGACATTTAGGGGGCAGCTTGCTGGGAGTTGTTTTCTGTTTCCTGGAGGGAAAGTATAAAAGAGCCCATCAGCCAGTGCAACCATGGGTTGAGGACTACCAGTCATCTTTATCAGGAGAAAGCTACCGTGAGAGGAGAAACCAAGTTCCTTCTGAACTACAGTATGAGCTGCTCTTAACCTCTGCTTTTCCAGTTTGGGAGATTTTTGTTCAGTATTTACCTGTGTGTGTGGTGCTACAGGAGTCCTGTGCGTTTGCTATATGGGAGAGCAGGTACAGTATAAAATGGAATGTCTCCACCCAGGGTCAGGACAGACTAAATTGTAAAACCCCTCCCTGGGAACTTCTCTCTGATCCACAATCACACACAGGAATATGGTTGAAAGGTTTATTTGTAGACCACTGTAACTTTAAATAACTTGCAGACATGTATTTCTTCACAGACTCTCTTAGGTAGGTTCTGTTTGTTGTTGCATTAATTATCAATGGATTCCAACAAATAGTCATCCAGTATATACTCACAACTCTCAGGTTTAGTGTTCACAACACCATAGAAGTTGTATTGCCTCCCTTGAGTGCAAGAGAGGTCCCACTCTCCAAGGATCTCTCTATCCCTTGAGGGACTCAAACCACTTGAGTCCCTAAGCTGGTGGCCTTATAACCACAGGGTACTAACCCTCCTGTCCTCCTTGTCGGAGCCTATGGTTGCTCTCTAAATAACTCCTGATCCAGTTTTTCACTCCCACAGGGACTATATGATCTATGCAGCACCATTGTGCTTTCTCCAGAAAGTGTATGGCCCCAAAGAGACTGAGCACATAGGACCAGCACTGGGCCAAGTCAGCCAGGTGCCCAGTGGGAACCATCTCAAACACTCTGGGATTGATGGAAGTTCTCCACATGATCTTTTCACAACTGAGAAGGTCAAAAGCCCCAAGCAGCATTATCTTGGAAAAACTAACTGGCTCCTAATAAAAAATCCATTGTAAGAAAAGTACTAATTCTTTAAAGTGGAAGTTATGACTTCTAGTTACATCACAATTAATGTCAGAAAACTTGTCTGCCATCATGCTCTTAGTCTATATTCCATAGTCAACTTCTGACCATACAATGGCCAGGTATTCTGTTTGTGATTTATTCTATGTGACCTAAATGGATGGCAGGAGAAACTTTTTGCTTGGATGGTCCACATAATAGGGTTGACCTTTACCTTGGTTCTTTATCCTCTTCTGATGCAAATGGAAGGACACCTAACCCTATTTCTGTATCTTTAGCATTAATATTTAGCATCAAAAACGACATAAAACAGTTACAATAGCATTTTTTTCATCTTAATTAAGTCTATTTGCTTATTTTTGGTAGTTCTCCTTTAATGTTCTGTTCCATTCACAGGTTTTTATCTCATTTGCTTTCTCTTTTGTTTCCTTTCATCGCATTCTTTTGTTGGAGATTGATTCAGCGCTGATTAAAATCACTTCAAAGCCGGTCCCGATCAACTTGCCAACAATCTTAATTATGACAAAATGAGCTGCAAACTTGAAAGGGGAGAAAAAAACTATTTCTTGATTAAACTCTTAGAGACACCAGCCTGAATTACGTAGTTATAGAATAGCCTTGTTCTCATGGAATGGTTCTTTGTTATTAAGTTTGCGCTTACTAAATGTTTCATGAGTCTCAACATGAGGTGAAACAAGGTTTTTTTTTTTCAAACTCTGAAGACATATCCTAGCCTAGCTAGGATTATAAAAACATGGGTGTCCAATTGATATCTCTATTGCTTGCTGGAAAACTATGACCAACCACTGGGCTGATTGTATGGAGTTAAAGGGGCTGTTCACCTTGGAGTTAACGTTTAGTATTATGTAGAGAGTGATATTCTGAGACAATTTAGCTTTTTATTGAGATGCTCTCCAGTTTGCAATTTTATAGCAGTCTGGTTGCTAGTGTCCAAATTACCCTAGCAACCATGCATTGATTTTATGGAAATATGAATAGAAGAGTAGTGATGGGCGAAACTCCCGCGTTTCGCTTCGCCGAAAAATTCGCGAATTTCCAGCGAAATTCGCGAATTGGCGAAAAATTCGCGAAACGAGTCGCGCGTCGTTTTTGACGCGCGTCGCGTCAAAAACGACGCGCGACTCGTTTTTGTTGGCAAATTTTTCTGCGGTGAATTTTTGCTGCCGTTTCGCGAATTTATTCGCCAGCGGCGAATCGCGGGAATTCGGTGCGAATTCGCCCCAGGCGAATAAATTCGCCTATCACTATAGAAGAGGTCTGACTAGGAAGATGAGTAATACAAAGTAGCAATAACAATAGGTTTGTGCCTTACAGAGAATTTTTTTTTTTTAGATGGGGTCAGTGACCCCTATTTGAAATTCAGAAAGATTCAGAAAAGAAGAAGGCAATGGATTAAAAAAAAAAAAAAAATTTAAAATATAAAATGATGACCAATTGGAATTGTATCACGAAAATAATCAAAAATCAAATGATTTGAGGCTTCAGTTATGCATTTCTTTTAAAAAATAACATCTCTAGGCGTGGGCATATCATCCACATATTAATGTCACCTTTATTACTTGGAAAGTATTAAAGACAGTAGGGCAAACGGTTCCCTCTGTGCCAGCCAACACTAACTGGAGCTCGGTGCCTAGCAGACCTGGCTAGCAGCAAGGGAGCTGAACTACCAGTGTCACCGCAGATTAAAAAACAAGATATGTCACGTCCCATTGATAATGACTTCATCAGGATCAAAAGTCAGCTTGTTACTGGTAGCATTGCTCTGCCATTATGTCTGGATATCTCTCCATGCTTGCTTATAATTGGCACACGTTGACAGATAATTTAGTTTAAGCATGAGTATTATTATTTTCAGGGGACACGTCTTAGTGTTGCTTCTATTGTGATAAGTCTGTGAAATGTATTTACATTCCAATACTAAAGTTGCCAAGTAAGAGCACTTTACCTGATCTGCATTGTAAGCAGCAGTCCTGCTTTGCTTTATGGCAGCTGAGATTCTAGCTATCTGTATAACAGAGCATTCTGTCCCAGTGGCTGCACAGATCTGATCCCCATTATAGGAAGCAGCAGTCCTGCCCTGCTTTATGGCAGATGAGATTCTAGCTATCTGTATAACAGAGCATTCTGTCCCAGTGGCTGCACAGATCTGATCCCCATTATAGGAAGCAGCAGACCTGCCCTGCTTTATGGCAACTGAGATTCTAGCTATCTGTATAACAGAGCATTCTGTCCCAGTGGCTGCACAGATCTGATCCCCATTATAGGAAGCAGCAGTCCTGCCCTGCTTTATGGCAGCTAAGATTCTAGCTATCTGTATAACAAAGCATTCTGTCCCAGTGGCTGCACAGATCTGATCCCCATTATAGGAAGCAGCAGTCCTGCCCTGCTTTATGGCAGCTGAGATTCTAGTTATCTGTATAACAGAGCATTCTGTCCCAGTGGAGTTTAATATTTAAACATGTAGGTGTTTCTACGACATAACAACATATTTCTCAATGAACAACGCCAGTCCATGTTTCCCCTTTCTCCCGCGTGATAATATAAGAAAGTTCAAGATGCCCATTAATCATCACCTTCTACCACGTCACGTGGTTGGAAAACGGAGCCATAAAAGTTTATAGATAATGCAGTGTTTAGCTGTGACAGTGATAAGAGTCCCAGCTGCTGATATACGGCACATTCCCGAGGCACGGAGAATTATCACCTCTGCGCTGTGAATAAATAAAAATAAATATATAGATGTTAGGAAATGTCACAGAGACCGATAAATACGGGGGACGGTGCTCAATCGGATTAAATTCAGAAATGACAGCTTGACTCCATAAAGCTTATTTCTGCTTGCCTTCTCCCCCCTCTGGTGCCTGTCCTGCTAGATCTTATTAAATCCAATAGATCTGTTTATTTTTTATTGAGTTTTTTTTTTTCATTGTCCATCCCCTTAAGTCATTTAAGTAAGTTGGCCGCCCTTGGACGAGAGGGACGACTAATTCACTTACATGGGCTACATTTGAGTGTCGCTGTGCTCAACACAAAGAGGATTAGAGAGATGGACCCACAGACATCGACATTCTATTCCCTTCTAATCTGAGCAGAGAGCTGCTGTACATCTGGGGGGCTCGGAGAAACCATTACAGTGATAAAATCACGCCTGGGAACATGGCCTGCTGCATGGGAAACTAGTTTTTTTATCTCATTCCGAAATGCTGCTTCTCTGCTTCTATAGTCCCTGGTGGTCCCCCTAGTTCTTCCTCAGCCTCACCTTAGAAATAAACCAGTAGCACACTGATTAAAGTGAGCTTGTTGTTTATTTAGCCCATATACATACAAATTAAGGGCAACGTTTCAGACCCCAGTGGGGTCTGAAATAGTGATGGGTGAATCTGTGGCATTTCGATTTGCC
Organism: Xenopus borealis; assembly: GCA_024363595.1. Classification (NCBI taxonomy): domain Eukaryota; kingdom Metazoa; phylum Chordata; class Amphibia; order Anura; family Pipidae; genus Xenopus; species Xenopus borealis. The sequence continues at coordinate 12,640,195 of CM044431.1, forward strand.
GGAAAAAATTTCGAACGTCAAAGAATTCACATTCGCGCTGGTATCCAAAATAAAACGGGTGCTGGCATAAAAAAACGGGTCTCGTTTTGGACACGCGCATCTTGTTTTTTTGACGCCAGTCAATTTTTGCCTGGCACATTTTCCTGACAATTTGCGAATTTATTCGCCTGTGGCAAATTGGGGGAATTCGCAGGAGATCTGACCCAAGCGAAAAAATTTGCCCATCACTAGTCTGAAACGATGCCCTTAATTTCTATGTATATGGACTAAATAATCTACAAACTCACTTTTTCACTTTAATCTGTGTGCTACTGGTTTATTTCTACATTGGATACTGGGCCAATTGGGCAATAAAGGGCCACCCTGACATCTTCAATGGGATTAGGGTTATTCTACAAATAGACTTCCTCAGCCCCAGAAGGTGGCAACTCTATGGACGGGTGGAGGGCTGGTGGTGGATGAGCAGACAGGTAATGCAAAGGGGGTGTAGGGGCCCCTGGTTAGCAGATCTGGTGGGCTGTGCACATCCTAATCCAACCCTGACACTAAGGGACATACTATACCCCTAAGTCCTATTGCTGAACTCAAGGTTTCATTACTGTCCTAGTTATAAATAAATGTATATAGTATATGTAGCGCTGTAGTAAATAAATTGCACCATTATCTATTTATGAGCGACACTCCCAATACTGTGCTCCGGATGAGACCTTATTTCTTAGGGAGTAAGCCCTCACTAACATGTGGAAGCAGGGTGTAGTGTAACAGTAACTTGATACAGGGTGCAAGAATTGGTTGCTAGAGGTTCTTATAACTTAATCAGGAACATATATATTTAACTGGAATCTTTGCAATGAGATATTCACACAGAGAAAACAAAATACTGCAGCCTCGGACAACAACAGTGGATACTCAAATATAGTGATGGGCGAATTTATTCGCCAGGGGCGAATTCGTGGCGAATTCCCGCGATTCGCGAAACGCCAGCAAAAATACAGCAAAAAAACGATGCAACGCGCCGCGATTGACACGATGCGCGACTTGTTTTGCTAATTTTTTCGCCAATTCGCGAATTTCGCTGGAAATTCGAGAATTTTCCGGCGAAACGGGTGAGATTCGACCATCACTACTCATATACTCTAAAACCTGCATTGGGGAAGAGAACAGTTAAATAAACAATTTCTCAAGATACATCCAGCATCAACCCCTTTTTTCTAAATGGAGCTTGAGAAGAATCTCTACATTCCTATGTCTATACACTTAGGGGCAGATTTATCAAGGGTCGAACATCGATAGCTTCTAAGCCCTTGAATTCGACCCTCTTACAATTTTTCAAAGTTAAATCCGAAAAAATTAAACAGTGAATATGTCGATAAAATCGAATGATCGAACAATTTTACGAAAAAAACGTAAAATTTTGTTTGTTCAAAAAAATTGCACTAATCGAATGATCTAAGCGTTCATACAATTTGTATTTTAACATAAAACTTTTTTTAAAAAAAAGCCTTTGGGGGCTTCCCACAGGCTTCTATTACAATTTGGTAGCTTTAATCTGGGGAAGTAGGCCATCAAATAAAAATTTAAAGGGGAAGTACTTTGACGCTCGAATGGTCGAATGATCGAATAGATTTTTATTTGATCTATCCGATCTATTCAGTACGATCGAATTTTGCAAATTAGATGGTTGAAGTGGGCTAATTTGCATATTCGAAAATTCGAGAAGTCGAAAATTTTCAATTCGATCGAATTTCTAATCATTCACACGAATTTAGTAAATCTGCCCCTTAGTCTCTACTTCTGGGCAAGTAGTACCCGAGATCTTAACCCCCCTGACTCTCCTCATCGGAGCCTTAAGCTGGCCATAGACGCAACGATCCGATCGTACGAATCGAGGATTCGTACGATTTTCAGATCGTGTGTAGAGTGTCCCAACATGCCGATCGATTGTTCAGGCTGCTCAACTAGATAACCTATCAACAACTCCTAGAGTGACCTATTAAGGTGAATAGCCTAATCCTTACTAGGCCTGACTCATTTTGGTTCCACAAGAGCTCTGCCTGCCTGCTCAGGCCAGTTCTAACACAAAATGGACCCGAGCGCATGGCTGCCAAGGGTTTTATACTTTAACACAGTTCTATCTATTGGTCACTATTGTGAACACCAAGGGCATAGCGTAAAGCAGAATAATGAAATAGGTCCCCTGTAGGACTCATTTAGGCATCTACTGTATATCACTGGGGATTTGCCTGCCAATATTATTAGGGGTGGCTAATGTGCCAGACCCCTACATATATATATGTGCTCCCTTTACAGAAAACAGTATATCATTTTAAACAGTCTCATTTAAATCTTAATGTTTTTTTTTTAATACACTTCCATATTAAAGAAATGAAATAAGAATAATTTTCTCCCCAATCTGGTAACAGTCCATCTCTGTCAGTGCAGTTCTTTTCTAAAACGAAAGGTGAGGAGGGAGAAATGCTGCCAAGGGATTTTCGGCATATTTAGAGAAGCGAATGGCCACAAATAAATAAAGTTCATTTTATATATGGGAAGGGCTTGTTCTTATTGAATTAATTCTGGTGTGGGGGGGGGGGGATACCAGTGTATCAAGGCCTCCATTATCTGTGTATTGTCACCAGGAATATGTGCCGAGCACCTGCCCAGCCGAACTGCTCGCCCCAATGAGTTTAATTGCCTTTTGACTGGCTTTGGTTTTTCAGTAAGTTAAGTTGCCCTGAGAGCTGGAATATGTAGCTCGGCATAACATCCTCCTCCCCACAGTGGTCAAAGGCCTAGAAGCCTTGGCACGTAGCCCAGCAACCAACCTTGTATGTTGATCCCTGGAGCTCCTGTGGAGTCGGCAGCCTGTGCTTTTGAATAGACTTTGGGGTGCCCTGAGGAACTCTCTCTCCCTCTTGCCATGCACAGACTGTCTGAGCTCCTGCCTTGATATTTAAGCTTAAACAAAAGCAAGCTACCGGAAAACAAAAAACAGAAATAGAAATGTTCCCATCTAAGCAGAATACCAGCTGTTACAGGGCACATCGATTGCTTTTTTATTGTCATATCTTCTTCTCCTATTTATAGGAAATGGAGCTCTGGGTGTTTGCTGTGGTGGTCAGTGACCCCCATTAGAAGGCTTGAAAGAGTCAGAAGAAGATGAAACATAAAAAAAAAACTAAAAACAAGAATAAAATGAAGAACAATTGAAAAGTTGCTAAGAATTAGCCATTCTATACAGTACTAAAAGTTATGGGAAACATATTTTTTTCCAAAACACATCAGTTAGTAGTGCTATTCCAGCAGACCTCTCTCTTTTTTTTCTCAAAAAACCCAAAAAAATTTTTATATTTTAATTTTGAAATTTGACATGGGGCTAGAAATTTTGTCAATTTCCCAGCTGCCCCAGTCATGTGACTGGTGCTTGCTAGTGATGGGCGAATCTAGGCAGATTCGCTTCGCCGAAAAATTCGCGAAACGACACGCGTCTTGTTTTCGGCGCGAGTTGCATCATTTTAGGGTGTGCAAATTTATTTGCAGGCGGCGAATCACGGGAATTTGTCACAAATTCGCTGCTGGCGAATAAATTCACCCATCCCTAGTGCTTGCACTTTAGGATGGAACTACTTTCTGGCAGGCTGTTATTTCTCCTACCTAATGTAACTGAATCAGTCTCAGTGGGATTTAGTGTTCTTAGATCTACCAGGCAGCTGTTATCTTGTTGTAGGGAGCTGCTATCTGGTTACCTTCCGATTGTTCTGCTGAGGGGCTGCTTGGGGCTGAAAGGGAGGTGATGACATCACTCCATCTTGCATTACAGCAGTAAAGAGAGACTGAAGATTATCAGAGCATAAGTAACATGACTGGAGGCAGCTGGGAAACTGACAATGTGTCTTGCCCCATGTCAGATTTCAAATTATTAAAAAAAATCTGTTTGCTCTTTTAAAAAGATGTATTTCAGTGCAGAACTCTGCTGGAGCAGCACTATTAACTGATGTGTTTGGAAATAAAACATCTTTTCCCATGACAGTATCCCTTGATGCGTGAACCACCCCTGTGTCCAAAGAATCCCATTTAAAATGTAATTTTAGTCCTGAGCCATGGCACAATCCTCACTTAGTTTTGAACACAATTTCTTTTTATAAATTCATTGGGAAATTGGATCATGGAAAATGATGAACATCCAGGGATGTGATCCGTCCCTTGGAGACCTCCACCTCCCAGAATATGCTTATATGAGGAAAAGTGCAACATTTCTTTTACACCAACTCTAATATATAAAAAAGAAAGCCTGGTAATAAAATTTGTCGAACAGATTGTAGGGATGAACCTGCAGCGATCCTGCACAATACACAGTCAGCATACCCGTTATTTCTCCTGGCATCTTCAGGATCGCTTTCATTTATTTTTATGGGTTAACGCAAGATGTATTTACTATTAACATATTTTTTTATAGCGCCAATTTATCTCGCATCACTCTTTACTGCTGTACTACAAGTTGGAGTGATATCACCCCCCCCCAGCAGTCTAACAACAGAACAATGGGAAGGTAACCAGATAACAGCTCCCTAACACAAGATAACAGCTGCCTGGTAGATCTAAGAACAGCACTTAATAGTAAAAACCCATGTCCCACTGTGTTCTATTCAGTTACATTGAGAAGGAAAAACAACAGCCTGCCAGAAAGCAGTTCCCTCCTAAAGTGCTGGCACAAGTCACATGACCAGGGGCAGCTGGGAAATTGACAAAATATCTAGCCCCATGTCAGATTTCAAAACTGAGTTTAAAAAATCTGTTTGCTCTTTTGAGAAATGGATTTCAGTGCAGAAGTCTACTGGGGCAACTCTATTAAGTGATGCTTTTTGAAAAAAACATGTTTTCCCATGACAGAATCCCTTTAAGGTGTATTTAATTCCGTCCAGAAAATCGCGTATGGAGGGGGTGCATGTCCCGTGCCGGGGACCTCTAGTTACGCTATTGCCTACCCCTAGTTCTGAGCCTGCCCTTCAGTCATCAGCTTTGGCTCATTTCAGAGGCATTGGTGACTTTGGCTTCTTTGGTGACACAAGGGGGCCCTGGCTAATCCCGGAAGTGCAGAAAAGCAGGGCCCCTCAAAACTTGAAAGCAACTGGGCCCAGGGCGACTGTTCCTCCTTTGCCCCCATGATAATGGCTGTGTGTATAGATTTGGCACACTGTATTTTCTATTTCTTGGCTTCTGCCCCCAATGCCAAGGTTCACCATAGTGTTTGAATGTTTAATTTTAAGTATTTCCAGCTCATTTTCATACAAAACCAAACACAGGCACTTTACCTTTCTGACAGGCAAGTGTATAATTAAAGATGATCTCCGTAATTCCGCATCAGCCCTCGACAGTGAGAATAATAATACAGCCCCCCGCTTCTCCAAGTGTGACTTGTGAACAATTTCATTTTGCTATTTATGTCACTGAGAGGCAAGAGAGACATTTAATCAATGGCAACAGGACAAGAATACTTACTCAGTACAATGGAATATGGATCATACATCTGATGTATTTATAATTCACATGGTACCGTCCTTGTGTTCTCTTACAAATCTGGTGCTTTTTTGAAACCTATTAGACTTAACTTATTTTTTTTGGTCATATATTACTGAAGGAACCAAACGCTAACCCAACTTAGCCCCAAGTTCTCTTCTACTATAACCTGCACCCAACCCAACTCCCCTCTGATGACTCATATATATGGGTGGGGTCAGCCACCATCAAGGAGGGGTCACCAATGACAAATGACTTACTAGGGCTTGGACTAAACCCACACAGACCATAGGATTGAGGTCAACACTCTCATTGCTACTATGAAGCTTTGGTATGTCCTGGCCTTTTGGAGTATTAACCCACTGAGAACATCTGAAACTGGCACCAAGCATCACCAGGAAACTATTTGTACCGGTACATGTAAATCACAATGGATTGAAAGGAATTCCTCCCCCACCCCCCCCCCAGGTGCTATACATTCCCTTTTTAACTGCAGAAAGACTAAAAAGATAATGAATTGGTTTTGAGAAGTCAGAGGGACATTTTCAACAAAGTAATTACTGCTCCTGTATCAAAAACTAAAAACACAAAATTATCTGTGAGGCTCAAATACTTTATATTCAGCAGATTTTCTTTTTACTGATAGCATTATGCCCTAATAACAGTATTCCCTATTACTTTAGGCAAGTCATATATTATTTAAATGCATTAAAAACAACACATGCCCCTGTGATTAACTAGTAATAGGGTAGTTAGAGCTCAGAGCTGCTGCTAAGCTCTTACACCTCGCACAACAGAATGGCAATTCTGTCATGATTTTTATGATGTAGTTTTTATTTTCTAAATTACACTGCAAATAAATTCGCTCTACAATATAAATTGTCATCCCTGAACCAGCAAGTGTATTTTTTTAGATGTAATATTCGAGTGTGCGTGCCATCTCAGGTCATTTTGTCAGGTCATGCGCTTTCGGAAAGAGACAGTGCTGTTCTATGGAACTTTTTCTGGCAGGTGGTTGTTTCTCCTACTCAATGTAATGTGTTCCAGCAGGATCTGGATTTTTACGATTGAGTGCAGTTCTTAGATCTATTTAGATTTTAGAGCTGTTATCTTGTGTAAGGGAGCTGCTATCTGGCTCCTTCACATTGTTCTGCTGCTGGGGGAGGGAAGGTGGGGTGACGTCACATGACCGGGGGAAGCTGGGAAACTGACAAAATGTCTAGCCCCATGTCAGATTTCAAAATGAAATATAAAAAAATCTGTTTGCTCTTTTGAGAAACGGATTTCAGTGCAGTGCAATTCTACTGGAGCAGCAGTAACTGATGCATTTTGGAGAAAAATGACAGTATCCCTTTAACTGCTACACAGTCTGCTAGATTAACAGCTTCATTTTATTTTTCTATTTAAACATACATGCCATTAGCTTATTGGGTTATTTGGAATGGCGCCCCCAAGATTCCAAAATAACTTTATCATATAAATTGGTGAAAAGTGGAATGTTACTCAATTGAATTTAATGGAATATAAATTAGCAATATTGCAAATCCTGCTTATGTAAACAGACCAAGCAAGCACATATTATAGGGGCCAGTTACTATGATGTTGGATGCAAGTACTAGCGCACTGAGTGGCACAAAGCATTGGGTTTCTAGCTGCATTCTTTACAGGGTTGTCCTGCACCAGTAGGACACAAGAAAAAAACCTGGTGGGGCGTGACCCTAGGGGGCCCCCCCAAGCCTCCTCTGTTGCTACCTTGCCTGCCCACTGCTATTGATATCCTACTGCCCTCCCCTGATCACTGGCAAATCATAGTAAGGTGTATTCATGTGGGGAGGAGGGGCAGGGGGTGGATTAGTGGGAAGCAGTTGGTTTGTAGTGGTGGCAGAGGGTTAGAGGGTGGTCAGTTGGTATAAGGGCAGGTAGTAGGCACCCAAAAGGGGGTTTGGGGGTCAGCAGTTCCAGCTGACCTTGCACACCCCATACCCCACTACTGTGATGCCCCCCCTCATCCCCACTGATTAGGGTTGCCACCTGGCCTGTAAAAATGTTGATTGATGACAATGTTATTTGTAGGAAAAAAACATAAAAATATTGGAAGGCCGGTGGGTGGAGCGAAGCTTACGATTATACTCTCTGCGCTACCAATGTGCCCCCCACTGGTCCATCAATGGTAATATGCACCCATTTTTGAATGTTCATATAATACATATTTGGGTCAACCTTGGAAATATTGCTTTGGAACCATAGTGGATTTGTCTAAAAAACATGAGTCTTGCCACTTACTGTATATAGAATATTCATTTTGTGAAATTGAGCCATCCAAACAATATTATTATCCCCATGGACCTGCTATTTAATCCAGCTCACAACTGCTACATAAGCAATCTGATAGTCACCATAAAATGAGAAGTAATGACAGCATAGATATTACATGACATAATCATAAAACCTGAAGCAATGTCATCAGAAGGTAGGGGTGTAGACAAGTAAGGGAAAGAACCCATAGACCTGACAATAAAAAAAAAAAAAATAGGACGCTATAGAAAATTATATTCCCATATTTTGTAGCTTTCTGGACAACAGATGCTACATCTTCATAGACTAATAAAAGTAATAATTAATAAATAATAAGTAATAAATAATTAAAGGGATTCTGTCATGATTTTTATGGTGTAGTTTTTATTCCTAAATTACAGTCAACAATTGACTCTACCAAATAAAATTGAATTCCTAAACCAACAAGTATATATTTATTAGTTGCAATATTTGTGTAGGCACCATCTCAGGTAATTTTGACTGGCCATTAGTGATGGGCAAATTTATTTTCCAGGGGCAAATTCGCAGCAAATTTGCGAAACGCTAGCGAAAATTCACCAAAAAAAAGAGTCACGTGTCGAAAACGACGCAACACGCGTCAAAAATGTGCCACGACTCATTTCACAAATTTTTTCTGTGAAACGGGGTAGATTCGCCCATCACTACTGGCCATATACTTTCAGAAAGAGCCAGTACTTTAGGATGGTACTGCTTTCTGACAGGCTATTGTTTCTTCTACTCAATGTAAATGAATCGGGTTGCAGTGGGACAAGGATTTTTCCTACTGAAGGCTGTTCTTATATCTTCCAGGGAGCTTTTAGCTGGTTATTTTCCCATTGTTCTGCTGATGGGCTGCTGGGGTTGAAGGGGAGGAATATGGGGAGGGATGGGGTGATATCATTCCAACTTACAGTACAGCAGTAAAGAGTGACTGGAGTTTATCAGAGCACAAGTCACATGACTGGGGGGATCCTGGTAAACTGACTATGTTGATCCTCATGCCAGATTTCAAATGTAAATATAAAAGAATCAGTTTGCTCTTTTGAAAAACTGATTTCAGTGCAGAAGTCTACTGGAGCAGCACTATTAACTCATGTATTTTGAAAAAAATATGTTTTCCCATGACAGTATCCCTTTAATGAACACACTGCATCTCCCAGCTGTTGCTATGCTACGTGCCCAAGCTGGATTTTGTAGCTAATTACAGCCATGTTGGAATCCCTGCTTTATAAATACAGTCTTAACAATAATTCCAAGATAAAAACCTATCACAAAGAACTTAACTAGCAATAACCTTGATTAATAGAAGAGAACAGCGGAGAGCTGGCATTTGTAAGAGCGGCATTATATGCAATAAGCGGATGTATAGTCCAGACAGTCACTTTTGAACGCCTGCGATAAAGGGCACAGAATGGTGGCATTGTCTGGATTTCGGAGAAGGGAATGTTTATAGATCCTATGCCTTTTCTTTTTCTTCAGCAGACCATGATAGAACACAAAATGCCACTTAATGTTTTTTCATGTTGGGAAATACACTTCTATTACCTCTGATGGTAAAGTGAAAATAGTAGCCCCCCCCCCCCACACACACACACACACTCCTTATGAAGCCTTCCAGACTGCGGCCGTGAAAGATGAAAACATTTCTTGTGTCTGCTTTGTCAGTTGGGCTTTCATCTCTGTTAGGAATTTGATCACAATCGGAGGGGTCTGAATGGAAAATGCCACTTGCGTTTGAATTTTATTGGGTTTTTTAAAAAAAAGAAATGTAGCCGGTCCCCTGTTGTTTTGTTAAACATAATATAATATAGACGCATATATTGTATGGCTGCACTGAAAACAAGTCATATTCTACCTAATAGCATGTTGCCAAATCATGTACTGTATATAGAATTGTGTACAGCTGTATAGAGATGTTATGGACCATTGTATTAGTAAATGTGAAACCTTACATTGCTTGCTGAGCATTTTATAATTCATACATATTTATATATATAATTTAAATTTTTATATATTTATTGTGCCACTCACCTTAAAGGAGAACTAAAGCCTAACTAAAGAAGTGTGTAGAAATGTTGTCCATGATGTTTTGTGCTTGTGTACCAGCCCGCAGCAACCACAGCCCTTTAGCAGTAAAGATCTGTGTCTCCCCAGTAGATGCCCCAGTAGCTCCCCATCTTCTTTTCTACTGATTCACATGCTCTGTGCTGCTGTCACTTACTGAGCTTAGGGACCCACTCACAATATACACCTGATAGTGTCATAGAGATATAGTCACAATATAAGGCTGATTAGTCATTAATACACATCATTAGAAACATCACAATTTAATCATCAGCAAACCTGTAGCATCAGCTTATATTACAGCCAGGGAAGCTCATTTTCTGCTGCTGCTGGATAATTAGTGACGACCCCTAAGCTTAGCTTCTCAACAGCTGCTCAGAGCCCACTGAGCATGTGAGTGTTACAGACACTTTCCAAGATGGTGACCCCCTGTGACAAGTTTCAAGTCCTGGATCATTGCTGCTATTGACAAGCTGATACTTTAGCCTCGTGCAATAAGTTCACTAAATAAAATATGGCATTTTTAGCCATATTAATTTTTAGGGTTTAGTTGTTCTTAAAGGTGGAATTGAATGGCTAACAGCTCCGGATATGTTAACTGACTCCAAATAAAAAATAGCATTTTTTTAACTTGGACTTGAACTGCCAATTATTATGTACGTGGTATTTTGATGTTTACTTACCCTTTAATATAGAATACAATTTGAGGATTCTGTGTTGTATTGTTACAATAATAACAAAAAAAAAAATATATATATATATATATATGAATGCCAGAATCTATTCAGGTGCCAATAACACCATTTGTTTCTCTTTAGAGTGGAAGAAAAGAAAAAGGTGATCCGCTAAACATTGCCATTGACAAAATGACCAAAAAAACACGAGATCTACGTAGACAGGTATGTTTTTATTTAAACTGAACTATGGTAAATATTGCTGTTTTAGGAATGTGTTTTTGCCTAGGTGTTTTGGTGCCTTACACAAACTGGGTGCGCAATCACCATCACATCCCATGTGGTAACTATGTCTCCATGTAGCCTTCCATCAATTTTTTAAATCTAAATGACCTTTTAGCCAAGTATGGTATTGCCCTCCCACACTTTCTTTTACTTTTCATGACTTTTCTTGTTTTTTTTTTCAAAATTAAATTTTATTTTTTATTCTCTGTCTCCACAGAGAGACAGCTTCTTAGTATCTTTTTGCATTTGTCCTGGAACTCCCAGAGAAGCAAACAAACTCACTAAGAGTGTGGGAGGGAGGATGCTGGAGTATATGATCACTCAGCACATACTTCAAATTGCTGAGAATGGATAGTGGGATTCTTGTATATTTTTAACAACCCCTCCCTCATAGTTTCCCCCTAGATTGCAATCTACTCTGCATAACCCCAGTTCCAACACTGTCTATTTCTATCAGACTAGGGGGCAGATTAATCAAAGGTCACTTTTATAGTTTTTTGAAGCCACAATTTAATTATGTTTCTCTAAAACCAACGAATGTCATGAATGTTGTAAAAAAGATACAAAAAGTACGAGCAAAAAAAAAAAAACACTGGACAATGCTCTAAAGGATACTAAAACCTCTAAAAGTTCAGGTTTTTTGGACAATTACTAGCTAAAATTTCAGAAAACCTCTAAAAGTCTAAAACAAGTTTTTTTGTGATTTTTACACTTGATACAATCACATTTTTAAAGTTTTAGAGAAATAAAAAAAGCACAACATTTTTACAGAAAAGGTATGATTTGGGGAAAAATACAAATCAGAATTTTAGTAAATCGACCCCTAAGTGACACTTGAACAAGCTAGTGTAGAACTACCCCCCCTGGGGGCAAGGTCTAAAGCAATGATAAAGGGGTTCTACCTGAAGCACATACAGGGGGTTATTTACTAAACTCTAAATTTATCTGGTTGTTTTTTTTTGGGGGGGGGGACATTCTTTCTTTTTTTTTTGAGATTTATTTAAATCCTGATGCTGAAAAAAGTCTGAATTTGAAAATCTCCCTACCAAGACCTACCGAGGTTGTATATCAGTCAAAGGCAGCAGACCCTATACTATTTGGAAGCTTCTGTGTTCTGTGTTGGAATTAGCCTAAACATCTGACCATTTCTGGCATTAAGAATTTTCTGGAAGAAGCCTGAAAAAAAATAAAAAATCAAGCTCTTTGCTGGAATTAGCCTAAAAATCTGACAATTTATGGCATTCAGCCTGAAAAAAATCAAGTGATTCAAGGTTTTTGCTCGATTTTATCAGGTTTTTTTTTTTACCAGAAACTATAAATAAAAAAATCAAGCTTATTTAATAGCATTTAAAATCATAGCAGCTGCCATACTAGCTTTGTATGGCATCACTTCCTGCCTGAGCCTATTCCTTCTTGCTCATAGCTCTGGGCTCAGATTACAGCAGGAAGGGAAGGAGGGAGAAAAGAGAGGAGCAAATTGAACATGCTCATAGCCCTGGAAATGTATGCTGAAATCTGGAAGTCTGATACATGTGTATACAATAGAAATAAATAAATGCTGTGTTTGTTTGACACAGGACTCAGAGCAGCATTACTTTGAGGGTTTATTGTGTATTTATATAGACCTTTCTGATATAGCTAACTTAATTTTAGTCTTTCCTTCTTTAAAGTAAGATTAGTGAAGAATGTATCTTACACCTCTTATATACATACATTAAAAAAGTTCAGCTTGAAGGTCAATTTTAGTGGGACTGGGAAGTAAAATGTTTACATCAATATTTTCCTCTACATTTTACTATATCTGAAAGCTTTTAATGAGCAAAAACAGACTCCAACCAAAGTTGGGACCACCAAGGTGGACTTAAACAAAACTACTGCTCTAAACTATCCACTAGAATGAAAAAGTGATATGACTTTCCATTAGAAACAAGCAATTTGATTGCTAATGGATTACTCAGAAGAGCAGTTTTGTAAACACGAGATTCTAAAGTGCAAGGCATTTGCCGAGCTGTACATGATATTGATGCTGACATTTTCTACTAGTCCTATCAGTGATTTCTCCCAAGGGCTGACTGCAAGAACAAGTGGTAGGATTATAGAAATCCAACAGGTAATCATGTAGAAACTTGATCTTTGACTGCTGATGATTCTCCAGATTTTCCTTGTCATATGTCAGTGGCCCCGAGGCACACAGATTGTGGCTGTAGAAAAGAGGGAGATCTGATATCATGCTGCCTTATAGAGATTAGGCTGACCTTTAAAAGACTAGAAAATCCAACAAAACCCATCATTATAAGCAATCACTATTTGTCTGGTCCACATCTAATGGGCAAGGAAGTCCCAATCCAATTTACCTGTACGTTGACTTTTGGGTCCAGGATTGTTATGCCCAACAGTAGGTAGTCAATTAATAAAAAAAATGCCTTGCTTAAGAAAAATAATCATATTTTAATATTTATTGAACATTGATATTCTAACACAACTTGAACTTTAACTGCCCTTTATTTTGAATATTTGTGTATTTTAAATGGATTTTACTTTTCATTCCACAACTATCCCATGTATCAATGGAATTAATGTCTTGTTGCTGTAAGCACAGTAACTGATAATTTGATTATTCTTACTAAGTAAAAAACTAAAACAAAAGATCTGATTGGTTGCTTTGGGTAGTTGCAATGGTATGATTATGTGAGTAAATTAGCTCAAATTATCCTTAAAATCAAGCAGTGGATTGAATAAGAATTTAAGTTGAAGAGGCAATGAACAATTGAACAAAAAGTTATGTAATTTGGGAAATATCCAAGGATTAATCTCAACCCAACATTTTTGGAGCAGTTTGGAAAACTCATGGCAAATAAAACATGATCTTATATTCTCATTTAAGTATTTATAAATCAAAAATTCAAGATGAATTAAAATAAACAATCCTCAACTATTTATGATAAAAACTTCCCAACATAAAACTTGTAGTGAGTCTCTATACTGAGATTTTAGGGAAACATTTTTTTTCCTATTCTGCAATCACATTATTTTTAAAATGCTCTTACAATTTAAAAACAAAAGCTGTTTTTAATTTTTAATAAAGCAGTTCCCTCAACATAGTACAACTCAAGACTTTTGGCATTGTAGTGATTGGCGACCATCATGCCAAGTGTGTTGCGTCATGTTAAATAGAGCATTGGATTTTCTAAATAATTTTTTGGAAACTTCAGCCATCTAAATAGAATTAGAATATTTGCTATGAACCTTCTAGCTATCGGGGACATGCAGAGAAATCAATTGGGATATATAGTGCTTCATCTGTATAATGCATTTTTAATTTTTGTTTGATTTTCTCAAAGGAATTTGGCTTGTTGTCTCTGTAACTTAGTATAACTAAGATATGTGAAAATCTATTTAAAAAATCTCATATTTTTCTAAGTTGAAAAAGAAAAATCATTATTATGCTACATGCAATTCTGCCATGTAGTATTTTACCATTTTCAATTAACCAGAAGGTCTCTGCATGAAAAAAACCCCAACAGAACTCTAAGGGGCAGATTTACTAAGGGCTGAATTTTAGAAGTACAAAAACTTCGAAATTCGACCATCAAAGTTTTTTTAAAGGGCTTTTTTGATCAAAAATGGACCTATTTTGATCGAATAGGTCCATTTTCAATAGAATAAAAAATTGTTCGAGTCATTCGATTCAGTCGAACAATTCTCCACAAAATCCTTTGAATTCTTGGAACTTAGAAAATTTTTCAGGAAAGGTTCTATGAGGTCCCCCATAGGCTAAAATGGCAATTCTAATTTTCGATTTTTTTCTAATTGAACTTTGGGCTATTCGATAATCAAAGTAGCCCAAAATTACTTCGAAATTTGAATTTAAAAAATTTTCATTTCATTTGAATTTTCACTTCGACCTTTAGTAAATGTGTCCCTTAATATTTGCACTACTAGTCATACTTAGCAGTTTTTTTGCAATTACAAAATTGTGTTGAAAAAAAAGATCAGGAATATATGTAGATTCAATTTTTTCAAACATAGTCAATAGTGATGGGCGTTTCTGACCAGTTTCGTTTTGCTGAAAATTCTACAAAATACATTGAAGTCTATGGAAAAACTTGGTAAAAAAATTTGCTCATCACTGGTAGTCAAACCAAAAAACAAATTGTAGCTAAAAACAGCCCAGTTACTTAGAAATAAAAGGGAAGTGTATTTGAAGATTTCAAACACATTTATTTTTAAGTTTATTGAAACTTTTTCAATTTTTTATTGAGAACACATGCAAGTCGCAATCATAATTATTCCATTTAAAATGTTCTTAAACATGCCAAAAAAAAGTGATTATGGAGAAAATATTGCTGGAATGTAAGGATTTTGTTTCTGCAGTTGCTTTTTCTTAATGAAATTCTCTCAATTTTAAACATTTATAAATACCTATAAATCCGTTTCCATGTAATTAAATCCTTCCTATATAGAAAAACATATTGATAACCTCCTCAAACAAAAACGTCACCCTGCTTTTCTGTTCAAATTATATTAATTAATTAATAAACTATTTAAGAAAAAAATTGGTATATAATTAGATTTGGGAACCTGTTTGCCTTCTTAATTCAACTAACAAGAGTTTTGTGAGCCATGTCGAAAATTATTTAAAATGTTTACATTAGGCCAATGAAATTTGGTAGAACCTCAAAACATCTGATCAATTTCCATAAGACTAGGAGAGAGATTAACTAAATTAGCAAGTGTTCCACTGGATGATAAATTTTATTTTAATGGCAGCCCAGAATACAAATTTAAGGGTTTTCTTCATTTATTCAGTGTATTTTCTTTGTCTCCAACAGAATGTGTTTCTGCAAAATGTTTATGTGACATTGGATTTTTATGGTCCACTTAAGTGCTTCAGAGCAAATGGAGGATATTTTAATCCAGCTGATTTACTCTTTTTGGTCTGCAATCATTTCCTTACTGCCTAATTATCAGCCTCAGCTTCATTTACTCTACACATAATGTTTACTGATGCACATATGGCCTCATATTTTTACAAAATGACATAGCTGCTATTTTATACAAGTTTGGGGAACGGAGAACTATCCTTGACCAGGTGTAATTGAGAATGTTGCTTTTATTTATGTTCGGCAAAACACTTACTAACACTTTTTTTATGAATAATATTTTTTTTTTCATTGCACTGGTACCAGCTAAATGCAAAATGAAAACAGATAATTTATGCTAATTGATCCTATATTTTTAAAGGAGTGTTTCACTATCTAAATCTATTCATATTTACATTTTACAACTAAACCACTGAAAGTGCACAATGAATAACTGCTGATATCACTATAACAATGATTCACTTGTATTTTAGTCCTAGTTATTCCTATTCAGTACCAGTAGTCTATGATAAAGTGCCTAGTGTACACAAAGCATAAGCCTTTGCTATGTCCATTATTTGCTCAAAATAAAGTCTGCCTCTCTTTTACTACGCCTGTGGGATCTGTGAGTACCTGTTATTTCTCCATAGTATGATTCCATTTACTGTTCCAAAGTTCTGATATTGAGGCAAAGGTTATCATGCTATACACCCAACACAATCCCCATTTTTTTTTACAGTCTGTACTATAATGATCAGACTTCAGGCCATTGGTGTGTAACATTTGGCTTAAATGTCCAGCTAATGGTTATGAGCATGGTTTACACAGCGACTTACACAGCAGAGCAGGGCCTACACCAAGTTGAAGCTTATACCTGCAGCAGCAAACAAATTAAATAGAGGAATCTAATCTGCACACAGGAGCCAGCCACAGCTGTGGTCTGGTGGAGTGTTGTCTAATGAAGACCTGTAACGGGTTTGGACAGCCGTCCATGATCTGCAGGTGAAGCGGGTATTGGTTGGGTTAAACCGCTGGAGTAGAGGAGACACAGGCTGAAGTACCTTAGCAGCCGCTAAGGGGGTTTGCCCAGGAAAGAATGAGGAATTGTGAAGTACACGTCTGTCTTCTAAGAATTCTTTACACAAAATGGTGGAGGTGACAAGCCGCCCTTTCCAAGCGCGCCAAATAGGTATTTGCACAGGGCCAAAATGGTGCTGGCGAAATCTCATGTGTGGCAAAAAATGGCGCCAATGAAATTTTGCACCAGCAAGTTTGACTGACAGTGGCGCAGGCCACTAAGGGAACAGGAAAGAACCTCCAAGCCTGAACCCACAGCCTTACTATGCACTCGCGCCAGCGAAAAACATGCAGGACTGCCTTTTTCCTATCGAGTCCAGCAGCCTGTCAGTAAAATTTAAAGGTACAGTAGCACAGCCTGGTATTAGGGAAATGTGTCCTACGTTGGGTGCCAGGAAGTCCATTGGTGAAAACTAGTGGGCCCGGGGGGGGGGGGACAGGCCCTGGTGCAATTGCCCCCCCTGTAGATATGCACTGCCTCTATGTACTACACTAGATAGTCGACCCTCCATTATTCCCCCCAACATAGTTTATTACCCCTGAAAGTGCCCCTAACAAAGTATATCATATCGGTACAGAGTAAACACAGCGGAGCTTATGGGCACCATCTTCCATCTCTTCAGTATTCTTTGGGTCCTCTTCCTTCCCTTTGGCAATCTCCAGCACTTTTGGGGCATGCGCATGCACAAAACTGGAAAACTGCTCAAACTCCACATGCGCCAAAACAGCAATAACTTAAGGAAGAATAAAGAAGATCCAGAAGATAGCACTAGGGATGAGCACATTTTTTCATCAAGTTTTCATGGCTGAAATGATGCCCATAGACTTCAATGGGAGAAAAAAATGTTGCACACCCAAAAAAAATGACTAGGGCAAAAAAATTGTTATCCATATACATATACATTTTGGCAAATTTTCGCTGGTGGCAAAAATTAAAAACAAGTCAAATTAGCCCATCCCTATATAGCACCCATGAGCTCTCCTGCAATTAGTCTGCACCGTTACGTGAATACTGCGTTAGGGGCACTTTTAGGGTTAATCAACTATGGGGGGGAAGCAGGTTAGGGGACTATCTAGGGTAGTAGGTAGGGGCTTTTCTTATTGGGGAGGGGGTTAGTTTAATGCTGTTATTAGTTCCACAGTTGGTGAGACTGAAATTATGCCATTTCCATACTAAAATATTTGTGTGCTATTACGATGTGTATTGATGCATTGTGCACCATGTGCACTGGAATTCTAATTTAAAATTTTACACGGTATGAATACAACCTGGTGGCAAAAGTATGTTGCACCATGTCCTGTATTTGTAAATCAACATTCTAGTTACTAGATGCATGTGGACATGGCATTGAAAACCTGCATCTGTTCTGATCCATTTATTTGGGGCCAAACCTGCATCAGTGCTGTGCATTTCTGCCAAGGGGACACTATTCAACCATTCAGACTTTGGAGCAAATGTCTGAATAATGCATATGCCTATGTATGGCTACCATAGACATTTGTACAGGGATACCTTGATCCCAACAGTGATCCACTTAGCATTGAACTTAAACTATTATGAGGTTCTGAGTGCAGTCTGCATATTTTATTGCTCTGAGAGAAAGTGAAGAAAAACCAAGAAATAACCACGTGAAGAAAGCCAAGAAAAGCTGGAGCTGAGCAGCCATTCTAATTATGACTGATACAGAAGAATGGATCTATTCCATCAAATGGAATGATTTAAAGAGTACAAGGGCTGCCCACAGTAGTATATTTTCTTGGTAAAAAATAAAAACAACATTTTTGAGAACATTCTAGGAACATTTTATTAATCTCCTCTGTACTCCAGTTTCCCCAGAAAGACTTATTAGATCACTTTGTAGATGATTATATTACATACCTACATTGTAAAAACAGTTCATTCATTGTTGAATAAGGGTCTGTGAGTGTTTTAGCATTATCTGCAAATAACCATAAATAGTCATGACAAGGAATCTTTAAAAGGATTGAAGAAATTGTATGGATGTTTGTTGCTCCAAAGTATATTTATATATATGTAATTGTTCTCAGGGACATTATGTTAAATGACTCAGAATTACCATTGGCTATGACTGATCTTTAACTGGAATGATTGTATGTATTACTGTCATTATAATATTGGATCACTTCACTTCCTCTTACGTTTGTTTCAACAAGTGCAGTCATTACAAACCCCCAGCCCATAACTACACAATAATCATAGGAATCTATGGAGTGTGAACAAGGAATAACACTTGTTCCCCATTGAAGTTTTCCCCTCAAACAGGACAACAGTAAGTGCCCCCATAATGCTGTATACGATTTACAATTTGCCATTACATACATTTTACCCACATAGAGCAATGCAAAATTATTTTCAGGTTCTTTGTTGCCTGCAGGCAGCAAGACATCTCAAGTGCAACAAATTTCTCCCTCTATCGCTGCCCCTAGAAGTTATGGCACACTGTGGGATTTGTTGCACTACGTGCATGTAATGAATGTTTAAAAATTGACATCACTCATACAGCATGAAGTACAGCAGTAAGGAGTGACCGAAATTCCACAGAGCACAAGTCACATGGCTAAGGGTACTATAAAAATGGCTAGCATTGCATCAGATTTCAGGATTAAAGGGATACTGTCATTCCCAGCAGCCCCAAGTCATGTGAATTGTGCTCTGATGAACTTCAATCACTCTTTACTGCTGTACTGCAAGTTGGAGTGATATCACACACCCCCCAGCAGCCTAACAACAGAACAATTGGAAGATAACCAGATAACAGCTCCCCAACACAAGATAACAGCTTCCTGGTAGATCTAAACACAGCACTCAATAGTAAAGAAAAAAACATGTCCCACTGCATTCCATTCAGTTACATTGAGAAGGAAAAACAACAGCCTGCCAGAAAGCAGTTCCCTCCTTAAGGGCTGGCACAAGTCACATGACCAGGGCAGCTGGGAAATTGACAAAATGTCTAGCCCTTTGTCAGATTTCAAAACTGAATATAAAAAAATCTGTTTGCTCTTTTGAGAAATGGATTTCAGTTCAGAAGCACTACTGGAGCAGCACTATTAACTGATGCATTTAGAAAAAAACATGTTTTCCCATGACAGTATCCCTTTAAATATTGCACACACAATCACTTTAATAAGCTCTCTCCTGCTAAGAAGAATCTTTAAGTGTTATAGTTCAAGCGTAGTCTGAGGGGTGCTAGTGGACCTTTTTTTTTCTTTTCCTGAAAAACAATGTATTTATGCTAATTTAGGAACCATACGTTTTACCTACGTAGAACTGTTGGCTATGTTTGAGCTGCATATAATATCATTTATTCTGCTTTCTGTGATTCTGAAAGTCCTACCTGGGAGTTTTAGCTCAGCAAGAGGCAGAGGGGTGTATGTAATGTCATGTCCATCAGATATTTCTAGCTGAAAGAGATAAATCTTTGACTTGACCATAAGCTCATCAACTGGGATAGTTTCATCCTATGGTACCTATCTGTTTTCCCACAAAGCATGATAATTTTATCCAAATCAATCATTTCTAGCATTTAAGCAATCATTTATAGAATATAATCATCAGTTCCTATGTCGGTCAATAACACCACAACCATGAATGGAAAACTTAAGTTGACTTATTACCCCTAGTGGCATGTAGATCTTAAAAAGCCATCAGTCAACCAGAAAATGGATAGTGACCTGATATTTAATAAAGTTAGTTGGTCTTTCAGGTGAATATTAAATAATCAATTGGCCCAACTGGTCACCAGGATACTCCTTTTAATTCACAGGGCACTCTGGTGCATATTATTTGAAAGCATATACCTGTTCCTGTAATATTATCCAAGTCATGGCTTGCTTGTGGTGCAAATCATATGTCCCCAGCATCCAAAAAGCAACAGTAGCAAAGGTACTTCCTGAGAACAACAATGGCGAGGCAATATGACAGTGAATGATATACATAGCAAAGGTTCGACAGTTTGCAAGAACTTAGACACAGAAACATTGTAAAGGGTTTCTTTATCTATTAATAAAAACCCCCATGTAAGGGATCCTCTAGTGGAATTCTCTCAGGAATAAAACTAGCCATGGTCCCTACACTTAGGCAAGTTTCACCCTAGAGAGCTACTGCCATATTGTCACGAACGCCGCCCGGAGCGTTATCAGGAGCGTCTATTCACTCTGGCATCACTCCCAAGATGGCGGCACCCATGGCCGCCATGTGGGTAGAGGCGCAGGTGTGTGCATGCACATGACGTTACTGTGATGCAATGGGCGCAGAACACGTCCATTGTGATGCCTGTGCAGGTTTTTGGTGCCAAATTCAGTTTAAAAGGATGCTTAGGATGCCACAATGGCACTCTAGTATAGGTTTTGTTATTTTACATTCCTAGGTGCTCTATTTTTGAATTACTGTTTTCTGGACTTGAACCTTTGCCTGGACTTTGACCTCAATATTGCCTGAACCCTTCTCTGTACCTTGTTTCTGCACCTTAACCCTCCAGTTTCCTCCTTGGTCCTGGCAATTCCCCGAGGAGCTGACATTTTACTAGGGCCATGGACCATTCTGAGGAAGTTATGCCAGATTTCAGATGAGTGCCCCAAGGATTGGCTGGCTGCATGGAATCATATGAACCTAAGCAGACTAGTCTTGATCTTGTTCTTATGGCCATTCTGGACAAGTTGTCTGCTCTTTCTCTGGCTCCAACATCTGCTTCAGCTCCACTTCCAATGTCTTCTCCACACACTTCTGAGCCACCTATCCCAGCGCCTCCTCTCTACGGAGGTGATCCACAGGCTTGCAGAGGTTTCCTGAATCAGTGCAAAATTTAGTTCATGCTGCTACCTAATCAGTTTGTCTCGGAGCGCGCTAAAGTGGGATACATTATTACCCGCCTGACTGGAAAAGCCTTAGAGTGGGCATCTCCTCTGTGGGAGAAGCAGGATTCCCTGATTGACAATTCCAAGGCCTTTATCCAGGAGTTGCAGACCATATTTGATGCTCCCAGCTGGGCTGTATCTGCCTCTTTGCGCTTGATGCAGATTCATCAGGGGACTCGTACTGTGCCTGAATATGCCATAGAGTTCCGCATGTTAGTTGCTGAGACAGGCTGGAACAATGAGGCCTACCTTGCCGTTTTTTACAACAAGCTCTCTAAACGCCTGAAGGACGATCTAGTATCCCGTGAGTTGCCTTCTCATTGGGAAGATCTTATTGCTCTAGCTGTTAAGGAAAACTATACCCCCCAAACATTGTAGGTCTCTATAGAAAGATATTGCCTAAAACAACTTATATGTAAAACCTTGCTTTATGTAAATAAACCATTTTCATAATAATATACTTTTTTAGTAGTATGTGCCATTGGGTAATCCTAAATAGAAAATTGCCATTTTAAAAAATAAGGACAGTCTCCTGGGATCCTAGGATCCAACGGTGCACACAAACATACCAAACAAGCTATAAAGTTAGGTCACACCAGGCAATTAACAGACAGAGTTCTGTCTTTTGCTTCAACATTTCTTGCTGTTACAGTTAGAGTTGAAATATTTCTGGTCAGGTGATCTCTGAGGCAGCACACAGACCATCATGAAATGGTGGCTCAAGGTAAGAGATGTAAAAGGGCAATATTTACTTTAATATATATTACAGTTTGGTAAGATTCTTTAATATGTCACTTCATTTGATATAAACTATCTGTTGCTTAAGTATTTATTTTGGGGGTATAGTTTTCCTTTAAGGTGGACACTCGTCAAAGAAAGCACTAAGCGGATAAAGATCACAACAAGAGATTTCTACCTTTGTTGGCACCTCAAAGATCCTTGCTGCCTTCACCTACCCAGCAGCCGTCAGTTTTTCCTGCGGAGGAACCTATGCAACTTGGACAGGCTCACCTTACTGAACAGGAGAAACTCACGCCTGGTGAATAAATTCGCCCATCAATACTTCTGATGTTCGGGCTGGTGCTATCTTTTCTCAGCGACACTCCATGGATGGGAAGCTACATCCTTGTGCCTACTTCTCTAAAAAGTTTTCCCCTGCAAAGCAGAACTATGACTCCTAGCAGTCAAGCTTGCTCTCAAGGAGTGGCGCCATCTCTTGGAGGGTCATCCTCATCCGGGCACAATCTTAATATTAATCCATTTTCTCAAGAGATTAAATCCCCAGCAATCCCGCTTCAATTTCATCCTGACCTGCCATCCTGGGACCAAGAATCAGAAGGCATACGCATTATCTCAAAGCTTCACTCCGGTGGATCATTATCCTGAGGAACAAGATCCAGTAATTCCTCCATTCAGAATCATTGCTTCTTTGCTTCCCCAATTAGCTAGGTAAATCCTGTCTAGTAACGGCTCATAGCTACCGCTCCTGTTGACACTCCTATTGGAATGACTCATTGCTCCCGGTCCTGAAAAGACTCTTGAATTTTTATGAAGTCTTGTCTGGTGGCCGACTATCCGTAAAGATGTCAAAGACTATGAAATAAAGTCAAACTAGTCACAGCGGGTTATTGCAACCACTACTCATTCCCTCTCATCCATGGACTCACTTAGGTATGGACTTCATTGTAGAGTTGCCCCCTCAAAAGGGAATACTGTCATTTGGGTAGTGATTGATCGCTTCAGCAAGATGACACACTTTATCCCCTTGTGAAAACTACCCTCTGCAGTGGAGCTGTCCCAGCTCTTTATCCAGTATATTTTCTAGCTGCATGGCTTCACAGCAGAAATAGTCTCTGACAGAGGATCCCAGTTCATATCCAGGTTCTGGTGCTCCATATGCAAAGCTTTGGGTATCACTCTCCAGTTCTCCTCTGCCCATCACCCCAAACTAATGTGGCAGTGGAGCGGGTGAACCAAGCCCTGGATCAATTTCTAAGAAATCATTTCTCCCTCTGTCAGGACCATTGGTCCGATCTTCTCCCATGGACGGAATACACTCATAATAATACCTGTCACACTTCCACTGGAAGATCTCCTCTTTTGTTGGTGTATGGTCAGCATCAGCAGGCATTTCCTCAAGACTTCCTACTATCTGACGTCCCACAAAAAAGCACTTTGGTGCATAAGACTTTTACTGACCGTAGAAGGAAATCCTCTCCACCATATAAAGTTGGCGATAAAGTATGGCTCTCTTCCAGGAACATTCTTCTGAAGATTCCCTCTCCCAGGTTGGGTCCAAAATTCATTGTTCCTTATTTCATCTCTGAGCTCATCAACCTTGTGGCTGTTTGACTACAATTTCCTATAGATATGCGGATTCCCAATGTTCCATGTCTCCTTGGTGAAATCAGCAATCTCCAATAGTTTCTCTTCTGATTGGTCACCTCCTTCTGCCTTCTCCATGGACGGCCAACAAGAGTAGGAAGTGGAGAAGATCTTAGATTCTAGACTTTCCAGGGGTTCTCTCCAGTATCTCATCCAGTGGAAGGGCTTTGGCCCTGAAGAATGCTCTTGGGAGAAACACTCTGATGTTCATGCTCCCCGCCTTGTGAGAGAATTCTACACTAAGTTTCCCTAGAAACCCAGACTTGGTGGTCCAGTGGCCCCCCATGGGGAGGGGAGTACTGTCACGAACACTGCCCAGAGCTCCTGCTAACACTCCGGGTGGTACATCTATTCACTCCAGCATCGCTCCCTAGATGACGGCGCCCCTTGGCCACCATGTGGGTCCACTGGTGATGTCACTGTGCCATGACAGACATACAGAATGTCTGTTGTGACGCCCGTGCCGGTTTTTGCCACCAAATTCAGTTTCAAAGGATGCTTAGGACACCAGAATGGCCCTAGTATATGTTTCGTTATTTTACATTCCTGGGTGCTCTACATTTAAATTATTGATTCCTGGACTTGAACCTTTGCCTGGACTTTGATCTTGAACCCCTTCTGCCTGTATTTTGAACCCTAGCCTGGTCGTTGACCTCGATATTGCATGAACCCTTGTCTGTACCTTGTTTTTGGACCAGAACCCTACAGTTTCCCCCTTGGTCCTGACAATTCCCCCGAGGAGCTGATAGACCCCTGACACACATTAGTCCTTGGTGCAGCCTGTCTATCCCACAACTCTCAAGAATGTGCCAAGACAGAAAATGCTATTCATTGTCATTTACCTTGTTCACTGGTTTCCTCAACAAGGTTGTTGGTCTTTTTAATGTCCAAAGCTTGATACAAGGGCCTTAAGATCTAGCCTCCCAGCACATTCAACTCTAGCTCTAGGTGGAGACTAAAGATACTGAATCATATACTCCATCCCATTCTGTATCCTGTGAACAGGAGCTGATCACAAGAACCCTTGGCCAATTAGGGAAACCTCCCTTCAATGTAGGTAATGACAATGGAACTTCCTGGACAGTTTGAAAGTTTAATATTTTAGGTCACCTACAATTATAACACAATGTGACAGCTATTTAGTAATGTTTATGTGGTTTTCCACATAAAACTCTATGCCTGCTTGGAGCTGTCAGAAAAACATTACTTCAAGTATTGCTACAACACTTAATGGAAATAAAAAAAGTAATGGAAAGTAAGCACATTTTGGTAAAAAATTTGTTTTTTCTCACAGTGTAAGAGACTGCCATGGAAAATTTGCTTTTCATACTGAAAAATGTTTTTGCCCTTTCAAAACAAAAAAAAAAAGTATTCAATAAATTGAGGCAGCATTGGCCAAAAGATGGCAGAGCAGAAGAGCCAACATTACACAATACTAATTAGACCCCTCAATCCTTCCTTTAGTAGACTACAACTCTTGAAGTAATATATTTTTTCATTTGCAGAGTTTGAATAATTGCCTAATTATGCAAGGTCTCGGTGAGTTAGTGCTATACAAATATAGTAATCCATGCAAAATTCTAAATTTAGAGGCAATGCAGCATACACGAGTGCCAGACGGGACTGTTTGTAAAGAGGAATTGAATAAACACATGCTAGCACAGTTTTCTTCTTGAAAAATGAGAGCATTTTCTCCAACCTGTTTTGCTGCAGAACAAACTACGGTTGATTCATCTGAAGTCACTCGGTCACTTGAATTTCTTCAGTAATGTACAGTATTTGCACCATGACCAATGAAATGTTCCACACAGCATGATATTGATTTGTCTCTGGCTTCAGAAACAATAGAAAAATTCTCAAGGAGCTGTCATATTTGATCTTTCCTTTTTCTTCCCCACTCTGTTTAAGTGGAGAAAAAACTGGTGAAAGTAAAAGAAATACTGCAGTCTCCTGATCTTCCTTTTACCATCCCCTAATTTTTGGGGATTTTAGATCTTCATTTATTCTATTTAATGGAGAATATTGTTTGTGGGAAAATTGCTCTTTCCTATTACTCCTATATCTTTAAAAATGTAAGAATAACACTACCCAACTCTTTCAATTTGAAACAGGTTGTATACTCCTACATTCAACATGAGTTGTAGAAACCGAGCTTGTTCTTGTTCTTGAGGTAACAAGGCTGAAAAATTGTATCTTTTCCATGTTTGGTCCTTGCAAGGGCAATAATTTGATTCCCCCTACATAGTGAAATTTTTCACCAAATTTCACAGCGAAAATGATGCCCATAGACTCCAATGCCTTGTGCATCGAAAAAAATTGTCACCCACAGACTTCAATGCATTTCGTAAATTTTTGCTTTTTGGCGATATGGGTAAGATTCACCCATCACTAACCCCCTTCCTTCAACCCTGCGTTGTTACTTATTTGATAGATAATCAGGAGTCTAGTATGCCCTGTTCAGCTAAAAAGATAATGAAAAACAAAGTTATTTTAGGAAAAACAATAGGCAATAAGTATGCTCAGCATAAGCTGACCCTTTAAAATTAATTATTCTAAAATTCTGAAACAGGCAGCTCATATAAGTAATAGGTAAGAGTTATTTAAACACTATTCTCCATTAAACATAATAAAATTGAGTTGTAAAATCCAGATTCTAAAGAAATTATAGGGAAACTGATCAAACTCATCTGGAACAAGGGAGTATACTGTCTCTTTAAAAAAAAAAAAACATATCTTGTTTAATTCTTGTAAAATTTTACTTCCCTCAACCCATACAAGTTTCATGATTTTTTTAAAGCTTTATTTTTGACTAAATAAATCATCAGGCTGCAGGGTTGTGACAAAGATAGTTGGTACTACTGCCAGTTGTTTTAGGGATATTTCTATTATAGAAATATACTGTATGAAGGTCATTAAGGAGATTTACTGGTCACTTAAAGGAGAAGCTTGATTAAAGAATTAGGACAGAAATAGTGTACATTACAGTATGTTTTGGGCTTTTATACCAGCATAGTCTAACCACTGTAGGGAACATCTGTACCTCCAAAAATGCCCCAGTACTCCTCATCTTCTTTTCTTTTGTCACACCATTAGGCAGCTCAGAATCCAGCATAATTAACATCAGAATTTAGCCATCAGCCTTGTAGCATCAATTTATATGACAGATTTTTGGGGTCCGCTCACTCCCTTGGGCCCCAAGCCCCAGCTGTAACATCCCTGCCTCATGTGCATACCTTATTGGATCCTTATCAATAAGCAATCAGGGAGATAAGGGTGCAGCACCCAGTGTGGGGAGCACATCTGCATTGGCAGGGCCCACTGGGGTTTTTCCCTGATGGCCCAGTCTGACCTTAGAGAAGCAAACCTCATTTTCTTTTCGAAGATTTGTGACAAACCCTTCGTTTATATTTTCAATAGTTGCTCAAAGCACACTGAGCATGTGCAGTGCCACTGACACTCCAAAACAAAATCCTGGCTGAGAAGTTCCTTTCGCTACCACCTCTCTGCAATCCCTACATACTATATAGATGCTGAAATGTTAAAGGAACAGTAACAACAAAAAAATTAAAGTGTTTTAAAGTAAAGAAAATATCATGTAGTGTTGCCCTGCACTGTTAAAACTGATCTGTTTGCTTCAGAAACACTACTATAGTTCATATAAACAAGCTGCTAAGTAGCAATGACGGAAATTGAAAAATTTCTAAATGGCACAGGATAAATAGTTGCCCCCTTAGCTACACAACAGCTTATTTATGTAAACAATAGTAGTGCTTCTGAAGCAAACTCTGGAGTTTTAACAGAGCAGGGCAACACTGCATTATATTTATATATTTGTTTTACTTTAAAACAATTTAATGTTTTTATGTTACTGGTCCTTTAAATTCACTGTATAAAATATGGCATTTCCAGCCATATTCAAGTTTAGATTTTAATTTTGCAGAATTCTTAAATGTTTCACTTAACTCTTGGAAGCTGAACTGGGTCCTGACCAATTTCAAGATGCTGCCAGGGGCCCTGCCTTATTTCCGATGCTGTTTGTTTTCAGCAAAATACTTTAGCGAGATCTCCTGGTATGTCAAACTTTGTGAGAATTCCCCTGAGCAGATAGTCCTGCTTTAGATACGGCATTGGTATATTAGTCTGCCTTCATAAAGCCTGATATAGAAGAATTCTGGCTCCCCTATCTGAGGACATTAAAAAAAACAAGGCAGGTATGTCCCATCTGCAACCTTCAACTTTTTTATAAGTTTATATCCCACTACCCCTGGCGGCTGTTTTATAAATATAATAGAGTTTCATTTGGATCCTTATCTTGGCAATGTTGACAGCTTTCTCCTAGAGGTGATAAAAGTAGCTTGTTGCACTCAATAAACTTTAAATATCAAAAGTGCTCCGAAATAACCTTTTGCAAACAGAGCAGGGTGAAGCTGTACAACAAGCTTAATCCATTAACACTTTGGTGTGAAAAGGTAGAATTTCTTAAGTCCTCAATTCTTTTGCCTCTAATGTGAGAATTTGTTTCTCCGGGGACCCTAGTGTCACTTTCCTCGCCCTGGCAACCTTTGTGTGATCATATAGTTTGAGTTTATACACAGCCTTCGGGGAGGCTTCTTCCTTTAAACCAGTCAAAGCACAAATATGAAGGAAATGCATTGTTGCTATGAACATCATAGTTTGTTTTTATCTATATTACAGGGACGCTTTGTGGCTTTGAAGGGAAAATGAAATTGCCGGATAATAGTTGTTTTGTAGGAGGTTTAATCTTTTTATTAAATTGTAAACTAAACCTGTATATTTTGACTGCAGTGATATACCCTATTGGCGTGCACCCCTCTACAACGAAAGGGACAGAATATTTCGTTTTTTTAAATTTTCTATAAACATAACAGACACCAGCCTGCTTTACTGTACTTTCTCTGCAGTCGTTTTCCACCTATTGCAGCCATTGTCTAAAAAGGAATGCTTTGTAACAATATAAGAGGCTGATCAATGACTTTTAGCTTCCTATTGACTTTGTACATCTTTGTAGCAGACAGTTAGATATAGAAAAGGTATTACAAAAAGATGCATCAGATGCTGCACAGGGTCCCCAAATTTTGTGAAAAATAGTGACATTATTGAAAGGGTTACAGCCCATCGATAAAGACGCATAGTTGATAATACAGGGCATTTTAAGCTTAATTCATGTTAAAATCCTCACTAGTGATGGGCGAATTTATTTGCCAGGCACAAATTTGTGGCGAAACGCCAGTGAAAATTAGACATCGAAAAAAAACGAAACGCACTCTGAAAATGACGCGACGCACGTCAAAAATGACGCAATGTGCCAAAAATTATGCGATGTTCGCCGAAAACGACGCGATGCTCGTCAAAAACGTGACACGACTCGTTTCACAAATTTTTCGCGAAGCGAAACGGGATAGATTCGCCCATCACTAATCCTCACCCCCTACACAGAACTTTCATGTACTATCAGGCAGGGTAATTGTCATGTAGATCTACTTTAGCACTGCTCAGTCCTTCCTGCCTTCTGTATTGATGCAATTGTGATAGTAGGTATGCCCAGGAGCTGAGATTTTCCGGATAACAGATCTTTCAGGAATTTGGATCGACCATACTTTGTCTTCTGAAAATCATTTAAGCATTAAATAGGATCCCAATAGGATTGTTTTGACTCCAATAAGGATTATACAAGGTACTGTTTTATCATTACAGACAAAAAGGAAATACTTTTTTTTTTTAATTAAAATGGAGTCTTTTGGAGATGGCCTTCCTGCAATTTGAACTTTCTGAATAAATAATGGATTTCTGGATAATGGAACCTATATCTATATTAAAAAGTGTTAAAGAGAAAGCATCTTTTTTAAAGCACATCAGTTAATAGTGCCATGCAGCAGAAGTCTGCACTGAAATCAATTGTAATAACTCACCCTGGTGGTCTAGTGGTGCGGCAGGTACACCCGCCATCCTGCTTTTCTTCCTGTGTGCCAGGAACTTAGGGCGCGAGGCACCCATCTTGTGTATTTATAGATGCATGTGCGCTGGTGTGATGACGTCAGCGTGGTGCAAAATTTAAAAGCTTTTTGTATTTGCTCATTGCCCGTTATAGGTTATTCTCCTTGGTAGTTCCTGGTGCCTTGTGTTGTAAAGCTTCTGATTCTGATTCCTGTTGTGACCCCTGCCTGTTTTCTGAAATCCTGACCCTGCCTGGTAACCAACTCTTCTATTCCATACACCTTCTGATTGATCTCCTGTTTTTACCCATGTCTGTTGACTCCGCTTGACTCACTATGCTTTCTGTCTACGCCTTGTACCGTGAACTTTTGCCCAAAAGACTTTGCTTTACTGTCGTGCCCCTTTGCTCATCCAGAACCCTTCACTTTGCACCTCTCTTATTAAGACCGATGGCTCCTCCTGAGGTGAAATGCAGCTGTTAGAGGCAGAAGCAAGAGCCAAGAACAGGGTGCTTAGCGTTGGTTCTGGATTTAGTGTGCCGACCGTGACATTAATTCAGTTAAATCAGTTCCATCCGGAAGAGCTGGCTCCTTCTCAAAGCTTACAATCAGGCACAATGCACTGAGATTTCTGCTTCTTCACCAATACTACAGCTTTAAAAAATTTAATTATTTGGTTCACGAATACCATTTTAAATAGTAGAGTGAATTGTTTACAGTGTAAACAGTGTAATTTAGAAATAAAAAGTAAAACAAATCATGATAGAATCTACTTCACATTGGGTCAAATTCACTAAAGTGTGAAAATGCGCTAGTGTTGTCTTCGCCGACGCTCGCTGCATTTCGCCAGGCTAATTTTTGCGAGCGTTACACAAATTCACAAAGATGCAAATTTGTGCTCAGGGCGGCGAACGTTAGCGAAGTTGCGCTACCGTTACTTCACCAGGCAAAGTGCATTTACGCTAGCAATGAATAATTTGCATACTGCGCAAAATTTCAAGTTTTTTTTTCAAACTCCTATCTATTGCATTGAACTTCGCCAGGTCTAGCCTGGTGAAGTAAAGTCTAGCGCAAGAGGTAATGTTCAGTAAAATGTTCATCTTAGTGAATTAGCGTAGTTACGTCCCTTCGTCAGTGCGCAACTTTGCCTGGCGTAAGGGTGCGAAGTTGCACAAGTCGATGTCCTTTGCTAGCGAATTTTCACCAGGGACACTGTTAGTGAATCCGCAACGTTGCGAATTGACGTCACACTGACGAATTAGCGCTAGTGTTACACACTTTGCGCATTAGTGAATTTGCACCTTAGAGTGATTGATCATGATGATGCTGATCTCATAATATAACTCCAATCTTTATCTAGGTATATCCATTCCTACATAAGTGGGTATCTCACTGGATTGTCTTCTTCTCAATTCTCAATCCCTTGCCTAAAAACTATCTCCTTTCACTGTAGTTCAGGAATTGAGATTTTTATTATATTCATAATTCATACAAATAGTGTGGATCATTGTGTAGTCTCTGTGGCAATATCTAGGTTTGTACTGGGTTTTGGGACACTGGGGAAAAAACCACCCAGAACCACCCCCCACATCTGCCTTGCTTGCTCTATTTGTAGATCTTCCCCCTGCTCAAATCCCAGCTGCATGAAGATAAGGCACTGCCGGCGGGAGTAAAGGACCAGAGGGTGGTTGCGGTTGGGGCAGGGGGCCCATGGAAGTGGTGGAGTGGGGTGGTGAAGATTAGTGATTGGCGAATCGATCCCGTTTCGACGAAAATTAGCGAATTTCCAGTGAAATTCACGAATTGGTGCAAAATATGCAAAACGAGTCGTGGCACGTTTTTTGATGCATGTTACGTCGTTTTTGACACATCACTTTCACCGCGCCAGCGAATTTTTGTCAGGTGAATTTTCACAGAAATTCACCACTAATTCGCTCCTGGCGATTAAATTCGACCATCACTAGTGAAGATGCCTCCATCTGATACTGGCTATATGTATGAGATAAACTGATCTGGAAAGTACTCTTGACACCCCACTAAAAACTGAAATAAAACAATTCTGAAAATATCTAGGAAAGTTTAAATTCAGATTTTTTATAGTGGTGAGTCACTGAGGGTGAGTTAGAACCTGTAGTGGAAAATGGCAGTTACATTTACAAATAGCTTTAAAACCACTGAACATCGTATATTGGAACTTTTTTTATAATTATAATTTCCTTCATTAGGCAGAATTATTTTGGGGTGTTACTATTACCAAATGTTAGGATTTTTTTTTTTTCTGTTTACTATATGAGATGTTAAACCCAGTATACGCATACTCAAACACATACAGACAACACAATAAATACATTTCTAATTATTCAGATTACAGGCCTGGTCTGGATACTCTGTAAGAAAGTGAAGCAGGCTCACTCTATATCAGCACATATATTGCAGTCGTTTGTAAACATATTCATATTTAAACAAGAAATGAGGAAAATTAAAGAGAAACAAAGTAATAATTAATATGTTTTCAGCATGCAGTTCACAATCTTCCCCAGGAGGATGTTTTAGTTTAATTTGTACAATTAATTGCAAAAATGAATAATAAATTATCCGTACTAAGGGAAAATGTCCTTGGAAAAAAACATAGTGCAAACACGCTTGCAAAAAAAAAAACTATTAACATTTAAAAAGAATTGGCCTGCAAAAAGTATATTGGACTAGTTGTGTGTCTTAGCGGTATATTTATTATAGTCAGAATGCTAAATAATCAAAGAATTCAATTTTTTTTACTATAAAATCCGAATGTTTTGTGAAAAAAAAACTAAAATTTTTCGAGATTTATCATACTGCTGCAAAATCCAAAAACACTCGATCTTCAACCTGTCGAGGTCCTGTAGAAGTCAATGGTAGAGGTCCTATTTGCAATTTGAAGATATTATAGTCTGCACTGGGTTTCGTATGATAATAGGCAGTTTTTTCTGCATTTTCTGCATTTTCTGAATTATATCTTAGTTGGAATCAAGTACAAGTTACTGGTTTTTTTTTTCATCTCAGAGGAAAAGGAAATCATATTTGAAAATTTTGATTATTTGGATAAAATAAAGTCTATGGCAGACAACCTTTCCGTAATAGGGAGCTTTCTGTTTAACAAGTTTCAAGATAACAGATCTCATAGCTGTACCTTAGAGTTGATAAATTGAAGCCTGCCATAGCAAATGGATGACTGGCACTCCAATGAGCTTTGTGTCTAAGATAATAGCTCTTCTTTATAGATGAGATATCCATTTCCATTTAATGCTCATATAAGAACATTTACTATTCTAATCATACACTGGGGAGGTATGAGATAAGTGATATTGTTACAGGAGAAGAATGAATAAAACACCACTAAGAACACATGCCTTCACAAACATGTGAATATGACATGTTTGTTATCATTACAACACCTACAACCACTCAGTATAGTTCACAAGATGTACATGAAAGTACTGTTCCTATTTTTGTGTCACTGATCTCACTCTTTTGTTGTATTCTGTTCATTTCTTTATATTTGACTTTTTTCCCCTCCTTTGGTTTTATTTCTGGGTCTCTTAGAAACCTATCAGCCGTCTGTTTCCATTCCACTCTTGATAATAATCAACCCTGCTCATATGGAACTGCCTTGGGCAATTCATAGTGTTTTTCACGTCTTTTGCAATTTTGCTCCCGGCAATTTAAGTTCAGCTTTGGTCAAGGTGGGAACAATGATGAGCTGTTGTGATCTTTTCATTGGCTCCTGGGTGCCTATTATTGGATAAACCTTGGCAAGCACGTGTTTAATGACTAGAACTCAATAATTTGTCCTTGCAAGTCATTGAAAAAATATGTGTTTGTGAATGCAGTTGCATCTTTTTTAATCAGACAATATGGAGGATGGTTGTCAAACTGGCACCCCACCAATCTTCTTGAACTATGACACACCGAGCATTACATATAGTTTAAGTGGGAAGGACAATTTAAAGGAGATTGAAAGGTAAAGTCACATGTTCAGCTCCCTCAGCGAATTCAGTTGCTTCCTTGTTTTCCTGGGCCTACTTATTACAATCTTCTTCCACTCATCTGGAAAAGTTCTTTGAGTTTGGGTAGTTCCATGGGCAGTAGAAAGCTTTTCCCAAGATTTCTGAAGTGTGTATGTGCCCTGCAGAATTGTAGAAGGAGACAAAAAAGAAAGCAGATGGTGGTGAGGTGGTCCATGGGTGGTACTAGTGACTAGGCAATGCCTAACAACTTGGTAGCCCCAGTAACTTTTAACTTTTCTTCTCTTTTAAATCAGTGGTTCACCTTTAAGTTAAAGTTCGATATGTTATAGAATGGCCAATTCTAAGCAACTTTAGCTCTGTTAGGCTACAAATGTATTGTTATTGCTACTTTTTATTACTTAGATTTCTATTCATGCCCTCTCCTATTCATGTTCCAGTCTCTTATTCAAACATGGTTGCTAAGGTGATTTGTACCATAGCCATCAGATGGCTGAAATTGCAAACTGCAGAGCTGCTGATGAAGAAGCCAAATAACTCAAAAACCACAAATAATAAAAAATTAAAACCAATTGCAAATTGTCTCAGAATATCACCCTCCAAATCAGACTAAAAGTTAACTCAACGCCTCCTTCAGGAATGCAAGGGTGTGTGTATGGCTTAACAGGACAAAGCTTGAGGTTTTTATGAACAGTAGGAACTGGACCAAGAATATAATAGCCATAACTCCTAAAAGGAACATAGTGGTGAAATGATCTTATATTCATTGGTTCTTCATTTTCATTGTATGGATACTAAACACCAATACTGTGTCACCTGCCCCTGCCCAGATATTCCCATCTGGTGTACCAATTGCTTAACCAAGTCATGTTTGGACTCATTTGAACATTAATATTGTGCTAAACCCATAACCAGTTGTTTTGTAGCATGTGTATAAATAGGTTCTGTGATGATAAACAAGTTTGAGTTTTGTTATATTGTGACCCTACCTTTGAGGGACCTTAATGTGAACTCTAAATCCCCCATCATTGTCCTTTCATTCCCACACATGGAATGGCTGTTATCAATCAGGGCTTGGAGAACAGCAACCCAGGCTGTGGCCCCTTTCCACATAGCTGATTCCAGACCTTAATGAAGAGAGGCCTGTTTTATATCTGATTTTGCTACCAGCAGAACTGTTTTTTCATGATACCTTGACCTGTTTTATTAACTCTGTCAGACCTGTATCATGACAGTAATGTTTTGGTGTACAAAGAAACAAAGTTTACTGCATGACTGGTAGCCCATTGCAACTAGCAGCTATGACCGATTTGCATTACTCCCAACTGTCCGGTTTACTGCAGGACCATCCACATTTTGACAACTCAGCCTGCAGTATCCAGTTTCATACTGAAATATCCCAACATTCCAGTGTTGGACTGGGACACCAGGGGCCCACCCAAAAATCTTAAACCAGGGGCCCACCATAAAACCTTAGGCCAGGGGGCCACTCTCAGTACTAATATTCTTCATCTCCTCAATCAACTTTTATTCTCCTAGTTTGTTTTCTTTACATACTATAATCAATTATTCCATATATTTAGCCTCTTTGTTCTCATAGAAATATGGAATGGCTATGAAATAGGCCTAAAGTTAAGCAGCATGAGGGCCCACTGACACCTTGGCCCAACGGGAGTTTTCCTGGTATTTCCTGGTAGTCCAAAACTGCAACTTTCTCTTTCATCTCCTGCATTGATGTCAGAAAAAAATACATTGTTTTTGAAACAATTAAAAAGAGACTTTTTTTGAAAGAGAGCCCAGAACACTCAGCAGCTGCACTTAGATACTTTTGCAGCAATTTAAGATAAGCAAAGATTAAATAGTATTTTGCAGCTTAAAGGCCAATTCACTTTCAGTAGCAAAACCAGGCCTAGATTTGTGGAGAAGCCACCTAGGCCCGGGCCTAGGGTGGCAGGATTTTGTTGGGTAGCATGCTCTTCTTTTCATTTTTCAAATGTTGGGAGGTATGTATTTGAAAGTAAACATACTTGGTTTCTTTGCCATACTAGGACTAGGTTAACATTGCACCTTTAATTACATTACCCTGTAAGTGTCTATCTCCAGGTTTGAGGTCTCTCAGTTCCTGTTTCTTATCTTGAAAAGATGTTCTAGAACATTCATATCCAAACTGTGTAGTGTGTCCCCTGGAGGCTTGGAATCTAAATGCCAGTTATGGTGAGATCAGGAAAGACTTTGGTTGGACAGGGCCGGCGAGGTACCAGGTAAAAACCAGGTGAGCCCCAGCCCTTATTGAACACAACTGCATCACAGGTACGAGAATGGGGGTCATGGCTGGGGTGGAGGCCTCTAGGGTGTGGCGAAAGGTAGTCGACTGTAGGAGGGGGCACGGAGAAGTCCTGGTGGGCCTCCAGTCTGACGCTGGAAAGATTCATAGCTGTTTTCCTGTATCTGTAGCCTTGTTTGTAGCTAATTGGGTCCCAAAGTGAAGCAAACCCTAAGCTCAGTCTGTTTCTCCATTCTGAGATTTAAAAAATAAAGCAACAGCTTGTAGAGCCACAGGTTGCAGATAACTGTTTCAGTGGATAGTTCCAGTAATAAAATCCCATATTTTAATCTTGCTATTCTGAATTACCTGTTGTGCTTCTTACCAATATCCATTTCTATTTTATCTCAAGGCCATGCTAGCAACATTCCAATAAAAAGAAAAAAAAAATCCCATTAAATCCTAACAAAATCTACTGACGTACGCCGTAATTATAGAAACGAGGGCACCTCGGGCTAGCGTTCTTGGTATGTGGTGAAAAGACTTATAATTATGGATTCACACACTAAATGTTTTCATTAATTACCAGAAAGTCTGCCACGGAGCTTTAAATTCTAATCAGAGAGGTACTTGTAGAAGCTTCGTTGGGCAGAAAGGAACAGAACAGCTGCTGCAGGAAACAGAGATATCAGGGATGGAAATCCTTATCTTTATGTATAAACTTTCTGCGTGTCTGTCTGGGTATACATGTGTCTACAGTGTATGTTGAGTGTTAGTCTGTAAAGATGTATGTGCCTATTTGGTATTCAAGGTGTCTGGGATATACAAATAAGGAGTAGCCAAATGGCTTTGATGTTTGATGCACCCAGGTCAAAATAGCTTTTTCAAGAAAAAATGGTATTTGGAGTGTGTTCATGTTGGTTGTTTGTTTATAATTGGGGCAAGATCTGTGTGAAATCTGTAAATTGTCCCTGTGTTTGTGTGGGTTCCCTCCCTCAGTCCCTCAAGCAATATAATGGTAGATTAAAAGGGGACAGAACCCCCAATGAAATTAAATTGCAAATGCCAGTGCACCCATCACCCATGCCCCTCTGCTATCACATCACAGCCCTGGCTACATGTTACCTTCTCCACCACCATGCTCACAAATAGAAGAGTGGTGTAGCAAAGGCTGGTGATCACCATTTATTGGCTGGATCACGTCTGTTCCCAGGCTCCAGTTAGAAGTTGGCCAATGGTCTTGGACGAGTGTGCATGCTCCTGTTTGCTGATCATTTTAATGCAGGGATCCCCAACCACTGGCTCATGAGCAACATGTTACTCACCAACCCCTTGGATATTGCTCTTAGTGGCCTCAAAGCAGGTTCTTATTTTTGAATTCCAGACTTGGAGGCAAGTTTTGGTTATGTTAAATCAGGTATAATGCTAAACAGTGCCTCTTGTAGGCTGCAAGTCCACAAAGCACTTATGTTGCACCACCCTGTATCATAATTTGTGTTTGTGTTGCTCCTCAGCTCTTTATACATCTGAATGATGCTCACAGGTAAAATAAATGTTGGGGACCTCTGCTGTAATGCAACCTGTAATTGGAAGTGACATGCCCAAACATGGCAACTGCCACCCTATTGCCCAGCTCTATATTTCAGGAGCAAGTAGGAGAGACAGTTAATATGTAGCTAGTGGGGTGATGCAGTTGGGAATTGGGGCAAGGAAGGCATTGCACTGAGGGCATTATTTAACTGTAAAAAGTACAGAGCAGTAGTTTCCAAACTTTGTAAATGCCCCCCTCATGAGGGGGGTCAGAGCCACCTGTTACGGTCGGACATATAAAAAATACCTATAGCTGTTCATAGAACCTCAGCCTCAAGTGGAAATTATACTCTTAACAGCACAACTTGAATGTCAGTAAGGGTAGTAATTGTGGTGATGTCCTAGAGATCATTGGACCAGTGACTAGTACAGCAATGTTTTCACATCTGTCACATTGTTATCTTGGATGGACTGATGTGGTCACTCTCACATGGTACCTGGTGGGTGGAGCTTAAGATATGACGAGCGTCTCATGCACCACTGGGCAGGTAGAGGTCAAGCTGTGTCAGTAATCAGACTGAGGTCTGGGCAGGTGGAGTTCAACAGTGTCAGTAATCAGACTGAGGTCTGGGCAGGCGGAGTTCAAACAGTGTCAGTAATCAGACTGAGGTCTGGGCAGGCGGAGTTCAAACAGTGTCAGTAATCAGACCGAAGTCTCATTATGAGTCCATTACATTATTTCAAGGTGTCTATGTAAGAAGTATTTTACTGCTGCAACAAGGGAGATCAGCTGAACCTTTCCTATAAATATAATTTTTTTTTGAGCCAATAATTATTCAGCATGATGCAGAGATGCCCTATCATTAATGTTGTGTCTGGCCATGCTACCCACTACCAGCCTTGGTCTGCTCAAGCCACACCCCAGATTTGCTTAGACCTTGCCCACCTCCCATCATTCTCCCTTCTCTGAGAATGCTTCTAAGAATTCTAAATTATAACTTCAAAGTTATATAAAAGAATATACAATTTAACAGCTACATTTTTAGAAAGAGAATACATAAAAAAAATAAAAACATTTTTCAGGTTGGCAGTCTTTTTCATGTCGTCAGACTTTATCCCACTCTTTAAGAAGATATGTAAATGTGAAGCCGTTAAGGCTGCACATGCATCTTGTGCTGTCATCTGATCAATATCTAATCCCAACACTTAACACCTTAAGTCAGTGTAGCACCAAGGGAAAATAAATGGCAGCGCATACTGTAGCTTTTGGAAATGAATTGTTCGTTTGCCACCGACTTCCTTGCCTCATAAGTCAGATGCTTCTATTTACACACCCTGCATGTTAAACAGCCAAATAAGTGCATTTAATTGCTCTTTGATGTGGCAGGGGGCAATGTTTTGCAGAGCGCTATTAGAAATGTCTGGATGCAATCAGAGTACATGATGCCAAACAGTCTGTTTGATAATTAATTGGCTTCTGCTTATTACCACGAGGTATGACGTTTGTTATAAAACATGCAAAAAGTGGTTGGAATTTTTTTAGTCTTTTTCAGTCGAGTTGGGCTCCTGTCAGGCATTTATTTCTTTTCCTATTGCCACTAGCCTGCAGGGTCCTCACACATACCTTCATGCAATAACCCCCACCCATTTGAGAGCTTGTGCCAGAGCTCCAGGGACTGGAGCTTCCCTGCATGCCCCTTGCACTCCATACAATGCAGCTTGGACAGCATGCCACCCCTAAAATGTTGCCACCCTAGGTTGGGTTGCCACCTACAGATGCAGTCACTTTGGATTGTAAGTTAAATGCGTCATGACTTAACTCATCTATCTCATTTATCCCACTTATCACAGAATATTGTGTCACAGCATCCCATCCAATTAAAGAGTTCACCATTGAAAACAATGGTGCTTTGGTATGCTAATGAAAAGGTTAAATGCATTAAATGAGTTAAGATAACTTTAGATAACACAGTTTCTTCAAATAACCCTGAGTCACGACACATTAAACTTACAAATCCAAGTGACTGCATCTGTATCTTTCAGTTAAACACTGGACTGAGGGCAGGGCATGTGACATCCATGGGGTGGGGCTCTGATGTGGCGATTGGTGATTAATCAATCGCTATGTCAATCACAGGGAATCCTGCTTGGTTTTTCTAATTTGGAAAACCGTGCAGGCAGTTTTGACCTGGACAACCTGGTTTTTGTCAAAACCAGATAGGTGGCAACCCTAGCCCTAGGCCTTGGCCTTTGTGGCCTCTCCACAAATCTAGGCCTGACCCCTGCTGTAATACTGTTTATTTATTTTATCTACAGTGTATAAAGGACAGGCCTAAAATCCACTTGTAGCCAATCACAATTTCTGGACATTAAATAGAAAGAGGGATTTCCAAGCACAGTCACTAAGGCTGCATGCCTACAATACATATAAATAAACTAGGTGCATTGAAAGGAAATGGATTGAAATCAGTTACAAAGATGTTGGCCCAAACTCTAATTAGGGGTAGACTCCTCTAAACCCCTAAGCTTGTGTTGAATACAATATGGATAATTTAAGACTGTGGACAGAAATGCAGAAGCAATAAGGAGAGCAAAAATGCACCTACAGTATAAGTGCCATCATGAATAAAGTGCTGCCTAATGCAAGTAGTGCTGTATTCATGGGGAGTGGCCACAGGTATCTGTGCTCTGAGCAATTCTCATGGTAAAGAGAGTTTATATTTAACCCAGTGCATAAAAATCCATGTAGTAATGTTTCTTTCCATGGTGCTGTAAACAAAGCATAAACAGAAACAAATTTATCAATAACCCACTAGGGTGAAGCATACTGTACGTCAAGTAAAAAATACATCAGAATCAGCATTACAGAAAAAGTTTAGATGTTCATTTAAACCCATAGGGGCCATGGTGTTCAATTTGTCAATCCATGCGGTCTCTTCTTGCAACAGAATTCTATTGAAATCTCCTCCTCTGGGAGGCACATTAACTACTCTCAACACCAGCCATCTTAATTGTTTGCTACTGTGCCCTTGTATTTTAAAGTGTCTACTTACAGGTGTCACATATTTTTATTTCTCCAAATCAAACTTTTCTATAGACCTTCTATGCTCCCCTATTCGTATTCTAATCTCACGTTTTGTTTTACCCACATACGCTTTACCAGAGGGGCATTTCAGCATCAGCTACAAGATAAACATGAAAATGTGCCCATTCTCTGGCTGCCAAAAAATGTGGGTTGTTTAGCCATAGGTTGTAATAAATAAGCTTTCGTCAGAAAGTCACCCAAATTACATGACCTTCTATATGATAGCAAAGGTTTATTACAGAATATCCTTCCATGTTCTTCATCTTTTTATACAATTTTCCAATGTTTAAAAATAATGGCCCTAATTCGGTCTGAATTGGCATTATATGTGACAAACGGGATCCTATCCTCTTTTTCTCTACTTATAAACTCCTATCTTTTGATCATATTCACCCTTTCTTTCTGTGATTCCACCAACCTATGGCTAAACAACCCACATTTTTTGGCAGCCTGAGAATGGGCACATTTCCATGTTTATCTTGAGGCTGTTGCAACAGTATCATTAAAGGAGAACAATTTAACCATCCTTCTAAAGGTTTCTTGATAAAATTGCGACATTGTGCTACCTGCACTACCACAGGGGTTATTCACATGCTGACATTCCCCTGCGGTAAAGCGTATTGGGTAAAACAAAACGTGAGATTAGAATAAGAATAGGGGAGCATTGAAGGTCTATAGAAAAGTGTGATTTGGAGAAAGAAAGGCTTTTAGGGGGCAGCATGCTGCCCAACCACACCCACTTTGGTTCAGAAATTTTAATTTCCTGCATGCCAATTCCCATTGCTCCTTCCTGATGATGAAAATTTGAGCAAATAAAAGGAATTGGACAGGGGTGACAAGTGACAGCAGGCCTAGGGGTGCCCATTAGGTACCATGTGCTCCATGGCCCCATTTGACCAGGCTTTGTGGCCTGTGGAGTTGGTGAAGCAGGGTCTGGGGCACAGGGCATGTGTGAGCCCCTTGATGTGGCAGCCACAATATGCTGGAACCTCCCAGTCCAACACTGGCAGTTTATATAATGTGAAAGGCATGGGACAAAGTGCAAAAGTATGCATCCATTTTTTTGCACTTTAAAATCTACCTTACATGTTTTAAAGTGGACCTGTCACCGAGACACAAAAATCTGTATAATAAAAGTCCTTTTCAAATTAAACATGAAATCCAATTTCTATGTTTTATTAAAGCATTCATAGCGGTTGTAAGCAAACTTTAAAATATCAGCTGTCAATCAAATATTTTCTGCCCCTCCTCTATGTCCGTGGCATAGAGGCGGGGCAGACAATTACTTTCACTTTCCATTCAGCACTTCCTAGATGTCACTGCTCTCCACACATTCCGTAGCCAGGACATGGGGATAAACCTTGAGTCCCCCATTCTGGTGCATAAACAAGATTGTGAGATGAGGCAAGGCTTGCCTTAAAGGAACAGTAACACCAAAAAATGTAAGTGTTTTAAAGTAAAGAAAATATCATGTAGTGTTGCCCTGCGCTGTTAAAACTGACCTGTTTGCTTCAGAAACATTACAACAGTACTTATAAATCAGCTGCTAAGTAGCAATGGCGGAATCTTGTTTATGCACCAGAATGGGGGACCCAAGGTCTATCCCCATGTCCTGGCTATGGAATGGCACAGGATAAGTAATGGATAACAGATAACATTATGTTCTACAGAGCTTATCTGCTATCTGCTGTGTAACTTGAGCCTTTTCTCCTTTAAATGGCTGCTCCCATGGCTACACAACAGCTTATTTATATAAACAATAGCTGTGTTTCTGAAGCAAACACTGCAGTTTTACCAGTGCACGGCAACACTGCATTATATTTTTATTACTTTAAAACAATTTCATTTTTTGATGTTACTAGTCCTTTAATAACAGTGTCAACAAAATGGCTCCTGCCTGCTTGCTATAATTTTGAATTCCCAGACTGAAGGAAACAAGAATCCAGTAATTTATATAGTGTACATAAAGTTCATTTTGCTTGACTAATGTGATAAAATAGGATTTTGAATATTTATTTTGGGTGATGGGTCCCCTTTAAATTGCCAAACATTGATGCTCTCATATAAATTGAGAGCCATTTATATCAGTATCACAATGACTCCCCTCTGGTCAGATCCGATTGATGAAACCTTTATAAATAGGTTGTCAAGTTGTCAAATTACAATCAGGGAGTGCGATTCCCTAATCAGAGCCTTTGACGAACCCTTAACACTGTAGCATATGCCGCTCTAATTAGACTTGGGTTTTACCTGTCGTCTTTTTCAACTTTAACCCATTTTAACCCATTTCTTTTAAATGCAGCAAATAAAAGTTATTTATTATTGAAGTGTGCCCAATGTATAGATGTCTTGGTCCTGTTTAGTAATCAAATATCAGTTACTTAGGGACACATCACATTTAAAAAAAAAAAAAAAATAGTATTCCGAACTAGAATTTTCAAGACTTATTGTATCAAACTGAAAATATTTAATATTTGGCAACTAAAAATATTTATTTTTTATTTTTTAGCAGTTTTTTAAACAAAGTTAAAAAAAATTGTGGATTTTCATTGTTATTGAGGGTTCTTTTTACCAGCAAGTTTTCAGAAATTTAATGAGTTGACCTCTATGATTGGAATGGCTATTGAATGTCTCTCCTGGGTGTCCATGAGAGACCTGTGAGAGTCCTGTGATTTGGAAAACCCCAGGTAAAAAGTTTTCTGTATAACAGGTCCCATACCTGTATTATTTATTTTCATTTTTCTTCAATCAGGAGCTCAGTTTGCTACTATCCATATGATATGTATGTGTACTTTACTCTGCTTATTCTCTATATATTTCTATTTTCATGTCCTACAAGAAATAAATGTTAGCTGACGTTTTCCATAACAAAAATAATTGCAATGCGACCTGAGAGAATAAAATTCTTCTTTTGTCATGTCTAAACAAAAGTGTCTTTCTCCGAAATGCTCCCCATAAAAACAGACTTTTCCCATTGGAGTCAGGGAATACAGGATACCATTCCCTCATTTGTCTTTCTTGCTCTCCAGAAATATCATGTCAAATGCATTTTATAAAGAAAGACAACCGGCAATACAAGCATTTTATAAACCTTTCTCTCATGAGGATAAATCCTAGATGTGAACTTCTGCCATTAGGCAAAGTGGAGACGGAACAGTTGGGCGGAACACATATTGTTGGTTAGACATATACTCAGCTATGAAGCTAATTGCTTTGTATCTAAATGCAAAAGGTTGTTAAACTATAAATAAGACCTGATATAAACTGGCTTGAGTAAGCTTCTTTCACCATGGGAATTACTAGGTGGACCTATGTCCACTATCAATAGTTTAATAATTGTAAGGGTATTGCTTTAGCAATGTTCACTCCATGGGTCATTTTAACTTCCAACTGGGAGATACTATAGCATCTGAATATAGGCATACATTATCACTACAGGTATTGGACCTGTTATCCAGAATGCTTGGAACCTGTTTTTTCCAGATAACAGATCTTTCTGTTCTACTAGATCTTCATATCCTAATTCTACTAGTAAAGTCATCTAGAAAAATAGTAAAATCATGTAAACATTAAATGAACCCAATAGCCTGGTTTTGCTTCTAATAAGGGTTAAATATATCTTAGCTGGGATCAAGTACAAGCTACTGTTTTATTATTACAGAGAAAAAAGGGACTCAAATTTAAGAATGTGGATTATTTGGATTAAATGGAGTCTATGAGAGAAGGCCTTTCTATAATTCCGCACTTTCCAGATAATGGATTCATACCTCTATAAACATTTGAATCTATATAGCCAGAGATTATTCTTTTTATTGTTGACTCTTTAACACTGAAATCTCTATGGGTAAATGTCTTGTAAAATGCAATTCCAAATCCAATTCTTTAAAGGGGTTGTTCATATTCTGAGACAATTTGCAATTGGTTTTCATTTTTTATTGTTTGTGGTTTTATAGTTATTTAGTTTTTTATCCAGCAGCTCTCTAGTTTGCAGTGTCAGCAATTTGGTTTCTAGGGTACAA
Organism: Xenopus borealis; assembly: GCA_024363595.1. Classification (NCBI taxonomy): domain Eukaryota; kingdom Metazoa; phylum Chordata; class Amphibia; order Anura; family Pipidae; genus Xenopus; species Xenopus borealis. The sequence continues at coordinate 12,685,102 of CM044431.1, forward strand.
ATTACCCGAGCAACCCTGCATTGATTTGAATATGAATAGGAGAGGGACTGAATACAATGATAAGCAATAAAAAGTGGCAATAACAATACATTTGTAGCCTTACAGAGCATTTGTTTTTAAATGGTGTCAGTGACCCCCATTTGAAAGCTGCAAAGAAACAGAAGAAAATTGCAAATCATTAAAAAAACTATGAAAAATAAATAATGAAGACCAATTGAAAGATTTCTTAGTATTGTCCCTTCTACAATATACTAAAAGTTAACTTGAAGGTGAACCACCCTTTTAACTGCCTTTGATAAAATATTTTATTATTAACATGTATTTCTATAGCGCCAACTTGTTTCGTAGCGCTGTGTTCTGTTTGCCCACATATGAATCACAGTCTGCCCATGTTTTTATTGTAGTATTGGGTACTGGGTATTGGGTACCTGTTATAGAGGGCAGGGAAATAGTCACATTAGGTTTCTATCGCCTGTTAATAGTGATGGGCGAAACGGCCGCGTTTCGCTTCGCCGAAAAATTCTCGAATTTCCAGAGAAATTCGCAAATTTTTCGCCGATTCGCGAAACGCGTCGCGTCATTTTCGGCGCGTGTCGCTTTCGTCACGTCGCGTCAAAAACGACGCTCGACTCGTTTTTGTGCGGTGAATTTTTTTTGGCGATTTTTTTTGGCAGTTTCGCGAATTTATTCGCCAGCGGCGAATCGTGGGAATTCGCCGCGAATTCGCCCCTGGCGAATAAACTCGCCCATCACTACCTGTTAATGATAGATGGTGGCAGCGAATTAACCTTGTTGGTGTTGGTGTGTTTTTGGGGTGTCTGACATTAGTCTAACCTGTGTGTAAGGTGATTGAGAGACTGATTGTAACCCCTTGTAGCCAAACCCAAGAGCTAAGTGTGGTTGAGTGTTGAGTTTTCGTGACAATATACTCTCATGTGTTTCCATCAAGTGTTTACCTTCGGTAAATTAAACTCCAGAACTGATGGGCAAACCTGACACTGATATTCGCTAAAGTCAAGGGGCAATAATTTTTTTTGATGTGTAATGTCTATGGGCATCATTTTCGGGGTGAATATTTATATATTTTTATATATATAGTTTCAAGAGTGCAATTAGCTTCTGTGGTCAAGGCAGTCTCAATGGGGCAACTATGTAGGGGTCAGTATATACAAGTAAATGCAGTATATTAATAATTACACAGAAATTTGCAAGTTGAAAATATTTAAGTTGAACTGAATGACAGCTTTCACATTAAATCAGTGACTTGCTTAAATATTCAGTAACATTTATTTTAACTTTGCCTTACCAGGTACTATACTAGGTCTGAAACTATACTAATTACCTGGTGCAAGCACTTATAACTAGGGATAACTTCTTCACCTGGAACAGTTTGGGGTAATTTTTTTTCTTTTTTTGCTATGAAAATGTAATATATAATTTTCCGTACTTTTTGTTTCACCAGGACAAAAGTATGTTTTCTGTCAGACATCATTATTATGAACCCCTTGCCTTACACATCAACCAGTTGAAACCATTTATTTAAGGAGCTGTCTGGTTTCTGTGTTTGGAAGGAATTAAAAACAAGGGGACTTTTTTCCTCAATTTTTTTCCTTTGTAGCACAGTGAAAAGGAGCCTTGGGCAATGTATATGATATTGCACGGCAAATAATGCTTTAACTACAAGGTCATTTCACCTTCCCATTGACTCTAATGAGTTTGACAACATTTCACAAATTTCTGTGTGGTTTTGTAAATTTTTTGGTGATTGCTTTCATGACCATAGCACAAGAAATTTCCCTATACTGCTACTTTTTCCAACTGAATGATAACAAATATGAGGTTGAATTTTGGATTAAAGGAGAATCATCAATACCCCTACCATATACTCTTTCCCTATCTAGTATGACATTATCTGTGTCAACTAGTGCTTTAATTGAATTAGCACAATGGCTTTTGATTTATATCAGATCCATATCAGTGTTGTTCCACCCCTGATGCCCCTTGGTTACAACCCCCAGCTTCTGCAACATAGAACATATAATGTCTTTCCTGTCAGTCTCAGTACCCTCTTGTCTGCTGTACAATCCTAAGGAAGAACTGTTATTTGGAATTATGCTATCACCTTTCTATATTTGATATAAATGTGTCAGCATCACTTACAAAAAGTAAGTAGATATATGGTGGTCAGACAGTGCTTCCATAGTCTGCTACTTCAATATGCCCTTTGAATGCTCCATGAACACCCACTCATAGGATGTAACCCTGGCACTGGCTAGTTCCTTACTCATGGCAAGACACTAGACTATATCTTCTCCTTTTCTCCAAAAGTAGGAGGATGCCCAGCTGAGCTGTTTTAGCTCTTTCACTACTCCTAAGGAACACTCACTTAGGTTAAATTCTTTATTTCTGAGAAGTCATAGAAGACATACACTATGAAAGAATAGCTATCTGCTGTATCCCAACAGAGGTAGAATGTGCTTAACTTTGTATGCTGTGTCATATTCCTTCAGCTTGTAAAGTAACAAACTTGCTGAGATACTTCTTCTTTTGGCCTACAAAGAGGCAACACCCGGACAGAAGTTGCAGTTACTGCAGAGAAAGGGAATTTTATATCACATCTCTTGTTTAGACCCTCAGGACTCCTAGTACCTAATTTAAAAATCCAAAAAGCTCATGGCAGTTGATTAGAATATTTGATATTAGAATATCACCCTGTCTAATTGAAGGAAAAACTTTTTCTATCACTTGCACCCTTGTATAAATGCTACAGCAATGCAGAAAGTGTCTCTCCACTGGGGTTTTTTTAGTTACAGTCTCCATAGAACTCCACAGCATAGGAACTTCCTACTGCCACATCGGAAAGTGCCTGACACTTTTAATCATGTGTTTCCCATCATAACTTTCTTATTACGCTGTCCATCTGTAATACAAAGACTAAAGGCAGATTTACTAATGGTCAAATTTTGTGAAAAACTTTCGACCATCAAATTTTTTTTCAAATATGGCTGTTTTTGATGACATTAAAAGTGGTCAAATTGAACGATTGCACAATTTCCTCCAAAATCCTTAGATTTTTCAGAACTTAGAAAAATTTGCAGGATAAGTTCTGTTCAAGGAGGTCCCCCATAAGTTATAAAGGCAATTCAGTAGCTTTAAAGGGGTTAACTTTTAGTATAATGAGAGATATTTTGAAACAATTTGCAATTAGTTTATTTTTTTTTAGTGTTTTTGGTTTTATAGTTATTTAGCTTTTTATTCAGCAGCTCTCTAGTTTGCAGTGTCAGCAATTTGTTTTCTAGGGTACAAATTACCCTAGCAACCTCTGCATTGATTTGCATAAGAGACTGGAATATGAATAGGAGGTGGACTGAATAGAATGATAAGTAATAAAAAGTGGCAATAACAATACATTTGTAGCCTTACAGAGCATTTGTTTTTAGATGGTGTCAGTGACCCCCATTTGAAAGCTGCAAAGAAACAGAAGAAAATTGCAAATCATTAAAAAAACTATGAAAAATAAATAATGAAGACCAATTGAAAATGTTCTTAGAATTGGTCCTTCTACAATATACTAAAAGTTAACTTGAAGGTGAACCACCCCACCCCTTTAAGCTGGTGAATAGTCGAAGTCAAAGTATTTTTCAAATTTTTTCAATTCAAATCAAATTTTGGGCTATTTGATAGTTGAAGTAGCCCAAAATTACTTCAAAATTCGAATTTTAAAAGTTTGAATTTTATTCGAATTTTTACTTCGACCCTTAGTAATTCTGCTCCTTAGTGACAAGATATTCACCAACGTGGAGGCTTTTCGGGAAACACATTTTTTTTTTTAAACATGTTTTTATTTGTTTATATCACATAGTACAGCTTGTTTTTGTTATGTAAGTTTGCTTACATTTAGAGTGATCTGTACAGATTTTTCAACAGTTTCTAACAATAACTTCTAACAGTATTTATAGTAACATTATTACAGCTCAGAGTTTAGTATTTAACCCTATGTAGAGTTTGTTGGATATGTAGCCAGTAGTCTGTTTACTTGGTGACTCCTGGGGGGTGCGAAATTCAGGTTTTCTTGTTCATGTAGCCTTGAGAATGTGTGGGGAGTCGGGGGTTAACCATTGTTGTAGTATCATTTTTCTAGCTGCTGCTGCTAGTCTACCGATCATATTTCTTCTCTGATTTTAATAGTTGGGTGTATTTAGTGGTGTTACTAAATAATGCCCATTCGATTTGTATTTGGATGGGTTTTCCAGTTATCTGTCCACCATATGTGGCTACTTCTTGCCAAAAGGTTTGTAATTTTGAACATGACCAAAGGTTGTGTATTAAGTCGGCTTTTGGGGAGCAGCATCTTAGACAGTTATCTGAGGAGAGATTTCCCATTTTGTATCTTCTAATCGGGGGTTAAGTATGAGTTGTGCAGTATTTGAAGGGCCATCTCTTGATATCGGCTTGCTGGGAGTAATCGGGAAACACATTTAATGCCAGTACTATCCAATACCCTTTTTAGTTTTTGGTCACCATATAGGATTGGTACTGTAAGTATTTCTACATAATTGACTTGGTTAAATCCTTGCTGTATTTAGTGGAGAAATAAAGTACATCATTTCCGCTATATTGTGTATACTATCGTACGTTTAAATTTACCTATTATTTTTTATTTTTTACTGTCAAAAGGTTATTTTGATTACATTTTGAGGGCCCTCTCATAAGCTTGCTGAACAATGTCCCAAGGATAGGATCTTTGTAGTAGTCTATTCCTTAAAGTATCTGCATGGTGTTGATATGCATCATCATTCAAACAATTCCTCCTGATGCGGAGGAATTGTGAGTAAGTTATAGCTTTTATTGTATAATATGTGTGACAGTTTCAGCATGTATCAAAGTGTTTCCAAGTACAGGCTTTCTATAAATTTCACTTGTCAACAATTTCCCATGTTCTCTTTTCAAAGACATTTTCAAAAAGTCAATTTTGCAGCTATTCAGACTCAATGTAAAAGACAAATTCATATTGTTGTTATTTACATATTTTAAAAAGGCTTCAGGGGACAAAAATCCACGTTTCCAAATAAACAGCTTCTCTACATCGACCTGGTCCCTAAAGTACGTCCAAAATACAATTATAGATTAGCACCACAGGCTATGGAAAAAAAAAACAAATCACAAAACCTAGAGCAATATTGTTAATATTCAATGCAGTCCTCAAAGTGTTACTGCACTAATCTCTGTGTGTCTTGAACCATAGAAAGTCTACGCACAGATTTTTCTTGTGTTCGAAAGTGCTATAGTGATTTTTAGTTTTTTTAAATGCTATCTCCAAAATAAAATAAAAATTGTCATTAAATCAATGTACTTGTAGTGCTTGCTTCAAAGGGTAAATGAAATAAAATAAGGTACAAGATTCCTGATTTCAAAATAGCATATCATTATCAACTCCTCCTGTAAAGACATTAAAAAGCAGGGACATCACCCATAGTGTAATTTGCCTTTATTTTTTAAAAGGTTTTAAGATTTATTGACTTACATAAGTCAGACTTCTGAGTGCATATCAAACAATCCAGTTTTATAGTGATCTATGGATCATGGAGGTGAACCTTTGCAAAACAAAGAGATTCTGCCGGTGTCTCCCTCTCCTGTGTGTTCCACCTGTACATCCACTCACTGCTGAGACCAGAAGTGATGTCATACATGATGCTTTTTGATGAGATCAGCTTCTTCAGAGGTCAAAATATGTGGGACTCCTCCCACCAACCCATGTAGGGAAATGCCACCCTTCATAGCTGTCCTACACATTTGGAGTTAGAAACCCCCATCAAACCAGAAAGTGTATTAAATCATTAGAAAAATATTTAGGTGCCCTGGCTGTGTATGTGTGTGAGCAAAGTGCATAAGGAGAGAGGAAGAGAATAGGCAGAAGTAAAAAGTATTGTACAATTACATAGTATTGAGATGTAGTACCGTGTTAGCCATTCGAAAAAATGTATAAAATGTAAAGTTTGGTGATACCTTTTATTGGCTAACTGAATTAGTAACAATTGCAAGCTTTCGGAGCACACAGGCCCCTTCATCAGGCAAAATACAAATGAACATTGAAAAGGCACATTATATATACAAATAGATCACTGAAAAAGGGTTTATGGGCAATGAATTAGAAAGTTACAGATAGACAGAGATAACTTGTAGAAGGTAATAAAAGTAATTAGGGTGGGTTGTAAATAGTCCAAGGGTCTGGATTCATTCAGGTCAAATAGTTTGAACTAGACTAAGACAGAATGGGGTAAGGTTAACACAACAGTGCATAATTAGGAATTGGAAACTAAAAAAGTGAAGCTACAGATAAGGGTACCACTTGGTTGGATAGCATATGGAACCAGAACTTATTCACTTCACATTCTCTTACCAGATTGTAACACACTGAAAATGGGAATAGTGACCTGTAGAGAAAAGAGAATAATCCAGCCCAGATATTGATAAGTCCCAAGGGTGAAGACTTTAGCTTTAGCCAAGGAAGCAAACACTAGTACAGCCAGCACCTTAAGGAAAATGTCTTTAAGATGTAGATTGTCCTTGGCTGTGTTTTCTTCTCGGTGTCATATCCTTAGTTAAAGTCATATCTGGACATAAAACTCCTGTCTCTGTTCTATAGTTATAGTGTCGCCAACCAGAACTTTGGTCTGAGGCCTGCCTCCTGTAACAATTGGCATCCAATATCAGAACAGTTGATAAGCACCCTGGTTTCGGCTTGGCTTCACCAGTAGTGTGACCGCCTTTGGCTTCGGGAGGAGCCCTCAGCTTACTCGGATGCCACCTGGACTTATCTAGAGGTGCAAGGTGAAGAGTTCTGGCTAGCAGAGGGGCACAACTGTTAAACAAAGTCTTTGGGCAGAAGATCGTGGTACAAGGCAAAAAAGTTGGCAGATCAAGGCAGGCAGAGAACAATCATAGTCAGGTAGGCATGGGTCAAAACCTGGAAGTCAATCAGGAGGGTTAGGCAGAATCGAAGTCAGATATCAGGCTAAGGTCAAACCAGGAAGTCAATCAGGAGGGTAGCGGATATAAGGGTCAGGGTCAGGATTCCAGAAATCAGGATAGTCAGATATAGGCAGGGATCACAACAGATAATCATCATCACGTCAGCACACCTGCACCTTTAAATAACAAGGAAGTGCACCCTAAGTAAGCGGCACTAGGAGAGCGATGCGGCGGGCGTCCCCGTTGAGGCACTAGGAGAGCAATGCGGCGGGCGTCCCCGCCTTCCCCCCACTTGACCACCAGGGTGAGTTGTTACACCTAGTGATGGGTGAATTTATTCACCAGGGCCGAATTCCCGGCGAATTCCCGCGATTCGCCGCTGGCGAATAAATTCGCGAATCACCAGCGAAATTTCGCCGAAAAAACGAGTCGCGTGTCAAAAATGACGCGACGCGTGCCGAAAATGACGCGATGCGTCGGAAACGCATCCCGCGACTCGTTTCGCAAATTTTTCGCCGATTCACGAATTTCTCTGGAAATTCGCGAATTTTTCGGCGAAGCGAATCGCGGGAGATTCGCCCATCACTAGTTACACCTCCCTGCAGGCGTTTGTTCATTAATAAGGCATGTTTGAGTTCATTGCACTTGTGTGAAGATGTCTACTTCTGTCAGCACATTCTATAGTAATGGGTGCTCACCAGCCCCTTTATATGCTGAAATCTTGTGAGATAGTACTGTCCATAGTTGGGATCTGGTCACCACTCCCCTGACTCATATTTTGCCCATTGATTACATTGATGGACATCATGTGCTCTCATGACGTTCAGTTGAGGCTCAAGGAGGCAAAATGAAGACCTTGGAGGTATGTAGGGCTCCCTATGAAGTAACAGTCTGTTTATTTAAACAGATACATCTAGTCCTATTTATAGTAACACAGATACTGGTTTCTTAGAAGTGAAATACCTTCTATCTGTATAATTAGAGGGGGAAATAATGTTGACAGCGATAATTAAACTGTAAAACAAAGAATGGAGAAATCATTGACTTATTTAAACCACACCAGGACCAGCACGTGTACACAAAGCTATTAGCTGCTGGGAGTTAAATGCTTGACAAAGAGGCAATATAACTGCGGAAGAAGTAACCAAGCAGTCAATATTGGTTTCCCTTTGTAATCAATATAATTAGATCTCTTTATTAGATATCTATTAAAACTTGCTCTGCCTGATTAGTACCAATCTTCTATAGAATGCTTTTTTTCTAAGCCTTTCTTGCCAATGCAATTTATATTTCATACAGTAACTTCTAATATTTGAGCAGATGCCATATTGCTTGCTCAGCTAAGGTATTGTCTATAGATATTTGGGCTCAGTTCCATTTGCAAGTGCAGTAGGTCATTTGCATTTTTCCCCACAGTGAATTGCAACTAAAACCATTTTTACTAAAGGTGTTTGTGTCAAAATTCACACTACTGCATACTTGCGCTAATTTCAGTTCAGTCCTTTTGGAATTCCATTCAACCAGGTGGGTTCTCCAAGGTTCCCTTTAGGCCCGGTGTCACATTTGAGCCTAAATAATTAAATTCAGATGACATTGGCACATTGTCAGAACAATATCAGGAGCAATTGCAGCAGATTTGTGAAGTACACAAACAGTTGTATCTATTTTGGAGGATAAATTAATGTTTTAAATGAAATTAAAATGTTGGTACTGAACATACCCCACAAAAAAAAAATCAAAGCATTTTACATTTTATCACTATATGGGAATCACACGCTGTAAGCAGTGTACCTGCAAATAACTTTTATTGTGCTTCCATGCCCTTTTTCAAGTGACACACAAAGAACAATTGTCATTGTTTTTACTGACAAAAAATAGTCATAAATACTATTTATTATTTTCTTTAAAATACTTCTATAAATGTTTTGGTGTTTAGAGAAGTGAAGAAATTTAAATTCTTATTCTTAGCAATATTTCGCCCTAAGCATATGTTTTTTCATAGTAAAACAGGTGCTTACTCTTCAAAGATTTGTAGTTTCTTATTATGGATATATTGTGGAGTTGAGTCTGTGAAATCCTTAGTCTGTTAAATCCTTTCCTAAGAGCCATAGATTGGCTTAATCTTGCTCATTAATGCAGATGTGTACTTTCTGCCCAACGTATTAGCAAGAAATTCATTGAGTTTTCACATTTTAAGTGTCTGAATTCCTGTAAAATGAATTCTAATAGCAGCAAGATAGCGATTTGTTGCCAGGATAGTTCTTTAGTATGGCGCAAGAGTTGGCATGCTGCAGGATGAATGACGACTTCTATTGAGCAGCATCTGGTCCAGATGAGAAGCTTTCTGAACACACATGGTTTTGCCTGAAGAAGAACCTTGCAATCAAATGTTTATCATTTCAACCTCATGCTGTTGAAATGTAACAGTAGAGATCCATACGCCTATCACCTAGATGGCCACCCAAATGTTGGCCATAAAGATAAATTAGCTTGTGTTGATTTATACATAAACAAACCAAAGATTAGACTTCAGTGGTTCATCCAGTGCACACGGCACCCCCTTTAATATCACTGGGGAAATGGGAAGTTAATGGGGTGTGTGATTTTAGGGTTTTTAACTGATAAACACATTGAAAAATGTATCTCTGTTGTTCCATGCATTGGTAAATTGATAAAAATCTGCAACAATCATCATGTTGTGTTCCCTATAAAAATATCTCTAAAACGTCAAGCTTTCTACAGAAAAATTATTTCAGATTTTAAATGGTACAGCAGCTCCCATTGACTTCTATAGGACCTCAACAACTTTTAACTGGTGAAGTTTTGTATTAGAAGTTTTTGTGATTTTTACACTTAGGGGAAGATTTATCAAAATATGAATTTAGATTTTAGCAAATCTTTTTAATAAATTAGGAAAACCATGAATTTTTAGAGATTGGAAAAATTGAAATTCAATTGTTAGTAAATCAGCCCCTCAGGAGTTACAGATAGATACAGTAGGAAAATGTTTTTATATAACTTAAACCCTGGAGTGTGTTAATAAAGGCCCTTATATTTTCCCCCCATTTATTTCAAATAAATAATATTTTAATATGTCAGTAATATGCTATAAATATTCAACATACAGACATATTCACACTTTGGAAAATGTTCATTTTCTGTTGGTAGAAATTGTTTTCATTATCGATGATTTCCATACATTTGTTTCTCTACCACTAGATCATTATAATTAGATCTCAAATGAAAAAGAAAAGCTGAAAAAAGAAGGAAAAGAGCAAGGAATATAATTTTTCTTTTTTTAGTTATGAAAAGGACAGTTTAATTTTGCTGATTTTCATGTTAAATAAATTACCAAAATAAACAATGTGTTCTTATTTTTAAACCTTCTTTCACAGCTTCGGAAGGCGGTAATGGACCATATCTCAGATTCCTTCCTGGAGACTAATGTTCCCCTGCTGGTTCTTATCGAGGCAGCAAAGAGTGGCAATGAGAAAGAGGTAAAGGAATATGCTCAAGTCTTCCGTGAGCATGCCAACAAATTGGTTGAGGTAAGCTTTGCCTGTCTCTAAATAGTTTACCAATAAATAATCAACAATAAGATATGAATATTTGCTACAGTATCTTGGTTATATAATGTATTAGTATCATAATCTGTCCTTGTTTCATGGATACACCTAAGATCTTATCCCTGGGTAAGTGCCGTCCTTATTGTAATGACACTAGAGGCCGAAATATTGGAGGACTGGGAAGATGGACAAGGCTAGAGTAGAACAAAAAACTAGGGATGGAAAACATGAAAGGTATGGGACCTGTTATCCAAAATGGTCAGGACCTGGAGTCTTAATTATATTTTAGTTGGGGTCAAGTATAAGGGGTAATGTTTTGCTATTGCAGAGAAAAAGGAAATTGTTTTATAAAATGTTGATTATTTGGATAAAATGGAGTCTATTCCATAATTCAGAGCTTTATGGAAAATGTGTTTCTGAATAATGGATCCCATACCTGTAGAATGTGGCCTATGATGCACACAGGCAAACACAAAGAAGACCCATATGCTGCGTCTGAGCCTGCGTTCAGTGCTTACACGTGTCTCGTGGGTACAACCTCATTGAAAAGAATGAGGTGCATCTAGACCTGCACTCCCCTGCGGCTGAATGTAGCCAAACGGAACGCAGGGGAGCGCAGGTCACAAACACAAATGTGTACAGGCCCTTAGAGTTACATAGCCCATGCAAAGCCACTTGCACTGCAGAATCATGCCTTTATATAATCATGGAACTATAAGAGGATGGTAGATGGGGTACTTTGGGTAATATTCAGTTTGATTAGAAACATTTATACCCTAATTAATTTCCAGATGTTCCCATAGAATTTAATTGAGTTGAAAAACTCAGATTGAACCTGACCCATTATCCCCAGTATAATCAAATACATGCTTAATATTTTTAGATTGATTTTTGGTGGAAATCTAGATGAACCAATACGATGCCCACCATCGGTTCTACCTTATTTATAAATTTTACCAGATGATATAACAGTGCTAATGTTTACTAAGTAATTGCATTTCTAACTTATGGTTATGTGATAGACTATTTATTAAAGGAGAACTAAAGCTTAATTGAAGACATAGGCTTGAAATGTTGTACATTATGTTTTAAGCTTCAGTACCAGTCCAAGGCAAACACAGCCCTTTAGAAGTAAATATCTGTCTCTCCAAAGATGCCCTAGTAACTCCCCATCTACTTTTCTGCTGATCCACTGCACATTCTCTGTGCTGTTGTCACTTACTGAGCTTAGGGCCCCACTCACAATATACAGTACACATAGAATAGAAATGTCACAATATAAGACTGATTAACAATGAATACAGATAATTACTACATGGGAGCACTGAAATCAGTGCAATTAGCATCTAAATTTAATAATCAGCCCTGCAGCATCAGCTTTTATTACAGACACCTCATTCTGCTTGATAATTTGCAAAGATCCCTAAGCTTAACTTCTCGACAGCTGCTCAGAGCCCACTGAGCATGTGAGTGTCACATACACTTTCCAAGATGGTGAACCCCTGTGACAAGTTTGAAGTCCTGGATCACTGCTGCAATTGAGAAGCTGAAACTTTAGGCTTGTGCGATAAGATCATTATATAAAATGGTGTTTTTAGCCAAATAAATTTTTAGGGTTTAGTTCTTCTTTTAAATGGCTGACTGCAAGGTAGAAGGGTACAGAAACTTGATTCACAATAAACCTAAAGGAATAGATTTCCCACTTAGCACAAAGAGTAGTTGAAGTATATTTGAACACTTACTGTATAGCAACTCATACTGTTTGTTACTATATGATTCTGCACTTATCAACAAAGACATCTCACAGACCTGTTAATTCCATGCATTCTCAAGGTTTAAAATGTTGATATATGTAATGAGCTCCGTTATAGGTTTTAACAACCCCCCCAAAAAAAAAACTAAATATAAGACTACATATGATTGAAGTCAATCTACTCTGTAGTACTCTGCAGTGCTGTCCCTAAGGGGCCGATTTAGGAAACTCACGTGAAATGATCGAAGTTCGATCGAATTCGATCGAATACCGATCGTACGAATTTTTCGTGAAATCATATATGCAAATTTGGCCTCTTCGATCATTGAATATCGAATAGATTGAATAGATCGAATGATTGGATATTCGGTCATTCGATGATCGAAGAAATAAAAATTTTAAAGTTATTCGACTGCCTACTTCGCCAGATTGAACCTACCGAATTGTAATAGAAGCCTATGGGAAGCTCCCCATAGGCTTCTGAGGCTAAGTCCTGCCCGAATACCATTAGTATGATCGGAGCATTCGAATACAAATTTTTTGGACTCTCAAAGGAAATTTCACGATTTTTTCGTGAAGTCGAACGATCGATATTGAGAAATCGTATTGCGTGCAAAATGATAGCCTAAAACAATTTGATAAGCATTCGATGGTCGAATGCTTATCAAATTGCTAATTTGTTCAAGCTAACTATGGGGAATAATAGTAAATTTGCCCCTAAGTCCTCCTCAAATACCATTCGTATGATCGTAGCGTTCGAATCGTACAAATTTTTCAGCTGCTTGAAGGAAATTTCACGATTTTTTCGTGAAATCGAACGATCAGTATCCGATCGTACGAATTCATCGAGAAATCAGATATCGAGCAAAATGATAGCCTAAAACAATTCGATAAGCATTCGATGGTTGAATGCTTATCGAATTTCAAATTTGGTCGAGCTAATTTTGGGGAATAATAGTAAATTTGCCTCTATGTGTTTGGACCTCCAAAGGCAAGTCTTTACATGGTTCCCTAAGCCCCACTTTGTCACAGAGCAACGCATGTGGGAAAGTTTATTGCTAGGTATGTAAAGAAAACATTTATACTTTGCACTCCCACCCTGACCTTACTTGCATCGAGAGTTGAGTTGAAACCCATACATCAAGTATATTTAGTCAAGAAAGATCAGTACTTAAAAGGATGAGTTGTAGTCCTAACCTAAAGTTATGTTCAGATTGGCTCACACAAGTCATAACATAATGAAAAAAATTACAACAAAAAATCCCAACACAATGAAGAATGAATGATCATCATGTTCCACCAAACAAGCAAATAATCCTGGTGGTCTTTGGGTAATAGAATTAAGCATTGGCTACTATTCCAATGAAAATGTTTAATATCAAACCAAGACTGCTGCATATTAATTAAGAACAAATTCAGTCTCTCAACCCCTTGCAGTCCAATAATCATACCATAATCTTTGTCCTTAAATATTTTTTCTATTTTTACTATTTCATTTCCATACTGTAAAATAGCTATCACACCTATGAGCATATGTGTTCTGAGTGCCAGCTTATCCTAGTGCCATCGCTAAATGCCAGATGAGAGTAATCTTTTACTCAGAAATATAAACTATGGCACAGCCATGGTACTGTTGAAGCATGCAGCTCATACTATTCAGAAATTGTACAACAAAAGGATTTACAAAGAAAGCTTTTGATAGCAGTGGCATCATTAACATGCACATCATACAGAATGTATATAGAAACACATAAGGCTATCAAATTCCGACATTTCACCTTTGAAGCTGATCAATACAAACAGTAAGGCATGTTCCATTCTAGTGGAATTTATATGTGCATAGAATTAAAGTGTGTCTATAAATGTTCAGTTCTGATTTGCTCTTTTCTATGGAAACTGGATCCATTATGTTGACATATTTGACAGTTTGCAGTGCGTCCAGCTACAGTACAAGTATGAATTGAGTAACAATATGAAATGCACATAAAACAGAACTTTCTCTGTCTCTGCCCTCTCTTTCTCTCCTCCTATACCTTGAGCCATCATTGTATCACTTCGGAAAAACATTAAATTAACATACAGTGTCTCAAGCCTTATGGTTTTATGTCATCCTACATTATTTTGGAACAGAGGAATTGTGGACATGGGAGGACTTATTTATGAAAATCCAAATTTTTCAGATTAATTAAATTAGAAAAGTCCAACCAAACGAGAATCCACAATTTTACCTTATTTATTAATTAAAAAGCATTAAATTGTATTGAGACAAACTTGTTAAAACAACTGAAAATCTTGTTTGTAATAGTTTTGTAATAAAATCTGTACCTGGTGGTCTATGGGGGGAAGGCAGGGATGCCTTGTTGAGGCACGATGTCCTGCTTCTTCGGCACCAGTTCATTAGGGTGCGCAGGGCGTGCCTCTGCATGATTTAAATGCGCTGGCGTGATGATGTCAAGGCGCAATGGCGTCAAATTTGAATGTATATAAGGCTTTTTAAAGCCACAGGTCATGGCCCGTTTTAGGAGTTTGTTCCTGGTGCTTCTGAGCTTTAAGCTATCCTGTCTGAACCTGTTTTGTTTCCTGTTATGACCTCTGCCTGGCTTTTGACTACTCTACCTTCTAAAACCTGACCCTGCCTGTTATTTGACTCTGATCCTGCTAAATCCCTTCCAATTGATTACCCGGTTTTGACCCTTGCCTGCCTGATTTCGCTTGTATTCTGCCTGCCTTGACCCAGCCTGATCTGACTACGATTCTTTTCAAACACCTTGTACCACAATCTTCTGCCCAAAGACTTTGCTTTACAGTTGTATCCCTTTGCTTGTTTAGAACCTCTCGTATTAAGACCTGGTGGCATGCAATTAGCCGAGGGCTCCTCCTGTCAGATTTTTCCCACAAAAGTCTGATTTCCAGGCTAATTCCAGCGCAGACCACAGAACCTTCCAACAGGACAGGGACCGATCCCGTTCACTTATATGCAACCTCGGCAGGTCTAAGATGCCGAATTTTCAGATTTGGACTTTTTCCATCCTCGGGGTATAATAAATTAAAGTTTTTCCCCCCTAAAAATGTGGATTTTATAGTAAAAAAAAAAAAAAGTTTTTTGACATGCAGACTTTAATAAATATCTCCCTCAATGTGGTTTATCTGTATTTTGGAACAGTTGTTCATTTATAAATGTCCTCATTGTGCCCTTCAGGTATTATAGATGTTTACTACAACACAGTTCAAGGAACTAGGGAACTAGTAGGTACTGGCAGACAAGGTGAACCATTTATTAGTATCTATGGGATACAGTCTGTTGATAGTTGTTGGATACACTAGGTGCTGCAACTGAACTAGGGATAGCCAAATACGAGGACCTGCTTTGTGTGTAATACAAAAACCCTAATTCTGTGATCTAGTGGTCCTAAGTCTCACTTTATTCAAAAAAGGTTGAATCACTTAATCAGAATTAATCTTAGAATTTTGCTCCATTAACACTATAGAGCTACTACCAAAGCAATTTCTACTGGCAAAGATAGGAAAACAATTTGCAGGCATTTAGTGGAAAAAAACCTAAAATGTTTCAGAATTTATGAAACCCCCATGGTGTTAAAAGTTTGAATAAAAAAGTACTCCAACACAGACTTGCCGAGTTCATGTAGAATTCAATGGGAGAAGTCCCAAAAATATTATGACCTGCACTGGGTTTTGGGCAATAATCCAAAAAAAAAATCAGAGTTTCAGAGAATCTGAAAAATTAGATGCACAATGTTTCACTATTTTATCAACCTTTTTACTGCACAGGAAATTTTCTTTAATTTTTCTTTAATCTATGCAAATTTAGTCTGAGTATTTTTTCAAAAAATTATGAGAAATTTTCAGATTTAGATAAATAATCCCCCCGAGTTGTGATATATTTTTTGCCGGCAGTGATTAAATTGAAACTATTTCCCCCAGTAAAATAGTTTCATGTTGATAAGTTTTTCTTTTTAACGACATAGAGAAATAGTTTTATGTTTGACTCTGTTCAGTTGTAGCTGTAGATTACTCTCATCTTATTTTATTTATAGCAAAGGAAAAGATGGGTCTTACCAGTGACCGCCTTGACTTTTAGTTAACATTCGAAAGAAGTGTGTCTTGTGGTAAACTGCCACATCTCATTAAAGAATCAATACAGGCAGTTTGTTTTACTTGCATCCAAATTAGTTGTTTGGCATGGCAACTAAAGTTAGATGTATGATCTAATAAAATTAGTTGTCTGATATAATAAAATAAAAATCTAAATAAAGCCAGCCATTTAGAATAATAATAAGATGCATGGATTTAACTGTGTCTCATGCTGAGGCAAGCCATTTCCTACCAAGGTCAGAGATTTGGCGAGCTTCTTTAGTGCTGCATGTCATAGTAATGGCATGTTTCACTTGGTAAAACGGTTATAGGATTGAACCATTCTATATTCCAACAATTGCTCTTGTTCTATCAGTTCTTCATTGTTATGATTGGAGTTAAGGCATATAGCTGCACTGTAATTACATATAGTATTTACTAGCATGTCACTCATACAAGTAGTATTGATGGGCGAATAAATTCACCAGGCACGTATTTTCTGCGAATGTTAGCGTTTCTCAAAACTGTGGTGAAAATTCTGCAAACCCAATGCATTTGGACAAAAAAGTCACATTTAAATATTGTTGCTCACTTCAAAATTGTTGCACGTCAAAATTATGTTGACACCCATTGACTTCAATGCGTTTCTCAAATTTTTCATGAGCAAAACGCCACCGATTCTTGCATCACTAACAAGTAGCTGTACTTTTAGCTGTATTGTTATAAGTATCTGTACTAGTAGTTTATACTAGTAGATTAAATAAGGAAAGGGGGTGTCATGATTTTCAATCATTAGCAGTGTAGTACCCTCTACCAATTAAAATAACAATCCTAGGGAGGAAGTAAAGTTTTGGTCCTAAATTTCCATGGCATACCTATAAACTGAAGCTAAACCATAACAGCCCGAGTAGGGCTAGATCAGATACCAGTTGGAGACCAGAATTACCCTTGTTTGGGGTGCACTTCCAATGTCCCAGCTGTAGGCACAAGCTGCATGAGTATTAGTTATTTACCATCTAAACACCATAACACCTCTACTAATAAACACCATAACACCTCTACTAATAAGGTAGAATAGGAAAATCTCAAAGACTTGAGCTTTAACTTGAACTTCCCACCTATATTATAAGGAATAATCTTCCCACTACTATGAAATATGAGGATTACAGAAGTATTACTTGTTCATGTATCATTGTTATTTACAGTAAGGGGTACATTATCCCTTAAAATACATGAGAAATACTCAGGGTTCCCTGTATAACTTAGTCTGCAGCCTTGTGCCTGTATATGTGCCTTTCTAAATGCAAGTTATACACTATATGGCAGGGTGTTGGGAGTTTCCTTAAATGAGAAGGATCTTGGGGTTTTTATAGATAAAAAGTTGTCTGATTCTGGGCAGTGTCATTCTGTAGCTACTAAAGCAAATAAAGTTCTGTCTTGCATAAAAAATGGCATAAACTCAAAGGATGAAAACATAATTATACCTTTTTATAGACCCCTAGTAAGACCTCATCTGGAGTATGCAGTGCAGTTTTGGACTCCAGTCCTTAAGAGGGATGGAGGACTTAAATAATGAGGGTAGACTGTCATGGTTGGGGTTGTTTTCTCTGGAAAAAAAGACGCTTGCGAGGGGACATGATTACACTTTACAAATACATTAGAGGACATTATAGACAAATATATCAGGGGACCTTTTTACCCATAAAGAGGATCACTGCACCAGAGGCCACCCCTTCAGACTAGAAGAAAAGGACTTTCATTTGAAGCAGCGTAGGTGGTTCTTCACAGTGAGGACAGTGAGGTTGTGGAATGCACTGCCGGGTGATGTTTTGATGGCTGATTCTGCTGATGCTTTTAAGAGGGGCTTGGATGATTTTTTGGACAGACATAATATCAAAGGCTATTGTGATACTAAACTCTACAGTTAGTATAGCTATGGTCATATATGGTATGTGTGAAAGTAAGGAGGGGGTGTGTATATTGGGTTTTAATTTGGATAGTTTGAACTTGATGGACTTTGTCTTTTTTAAACCCAATTTAACTATGTAGCAATATAACTACTGTACAGATGTAGTCACTTGGATTTGTAAGTTAAATGCGTCGTGACTCAGGGCTAATTGAAGAAACTGTGTTATCTAAAGTTATCTTAACTCATTTAATGCATTTAATCTTTTCATTAGCATACCAAAGCACCATTGTTTTCAATGGTGAACTCTTTAATTGGATGGGATGCTGTGACACAATATTCTGTGATAAGTGGGGTAAATGGGATAAATGAGTTAAGTCACGACGCATTAAATACACAATCCAAAGTGACTGCATCTGTATATGGTCACAGAACCCCTCAGTGACTATTATCCTTATCATTTACAGTAGGGGGTACATTATAGTACATGAGTGATACTCAGAGTTCCCTGTATAACTCAGTCTGCAACCTTGTGCCTATGTATGGTCACAGAACCCCTAGTGACTTTTAATATACAAGCCTGCAGCCTTGTGCATTTATTTTAATGCCTTGTAACAATCTTACATTTTACATAAGATATAGCTTATACTGTAATTATTCCGATTTATCTTTGTTTAGACTTTTCTTTCTAGTTTGTATCCCGGTAGAATGTAAAACGGCATACAGTAGACCTCTGCATATAATGATATTACCTGTCGTGAGCAACAAAATTATGCTGCTTAACCCTCTTTCAAGCCAAATTTGGAAGGCAGTTTTTGCATGCAAATTTGCAATGCAAAAAGCATTCACCCTCAATTGAACACCCTAATTATGCAAATTTAATTATTTCCAGTCAGGGAAAATAAGCAAATGAAAGAGGGAAATATGTTCGCTTTTAGTAATTCGTAACTGCAATTGAATAGGAAGCCTTGCGTAAACGCGTTTTCCCTGCAAAATCAACTTGTAATGGCACATGAAAAAAATGAGCACGTAATTGGATGGTGCCCATATGGTTTATTTAAAAAGAAAAAGAAATTCTGTTCCATTATTGGGTAAAGAGTGAACTTTGTTGTTTATAAGGTCGTGGACTCATCAGTATAACCAATATAGCGTGAGTTATAAGTTATCTAGCAACACACACAATTAACTTTTTGTCATACAAAATGACTCTGCCCTGCAATTTAACTGATTACAATATGTGATTCAAAGTATTATTGACATAACTACTGATACCTAAAATGAAATTAGCTTAAATTCAATTAAAAAAAAAAACCCAATTCATTCACATGTTATCTTTTATTTTATGATTCATAAATATCAAATAAGATGTTTTTCAATGTTCTGATGTCCTATTCATTTTGCAAATGTTTACACAACAAAAAGTTTATTAAGGAACATAATCTCTATTTGTAAATTGTTAAAATAGATGCCAAATTGAGCATGCATTGATGGGTTTACAAAGATACTTGCATGCATACCTCAGCTTGTTAGAAGCATCAATGCATATGCTTAGACTTTTATTTTTTATTTTTTATAAATTGCATGTGATTGAATGCATGGAAACACAGGAAAGGTTTCCAAGGTTTCCTTGGAAATGAACTGCATCAAGGAGGTTATTTCCTAAACTCCAGTTGGGCAAATTTTTCATGTTTTTATTTAGAACTCACACTTATTAAAGCCCAATGCTGCAAAAAGTCTGAATACGAAAATATTCCATCTTAGACCTGCCAAGGTTATATATAAGTCAATCCTATTTGTTTCAAATTTCTAGGACAAATTTCTAGAATTTTCAGGACAGGTTCTAGGAGGTCCCCTGATAGGCTAAAATGGCAATTCGGCAGCTTTAAGTTGGCAAAGTGTTGAGGTTGAAGGATTTTAAAGAGCCAATACGTCGAAATTTCGACTTGTCGAATATTCAAATTTTTTTCAATTCAAATTGAATTGTGGGCTATTCGATAGCCGAAAAATCCCAAAATTTATTTGAAATTCGAACTTCAACTGTGAATTAGTGATGGGCAAATCGGTGTCGTTTTGCTTCGGGTTTCTAAAGAAATTCTCGAAATGGCAAAAAAATTCTAGATAAATTCTCAAAATCGAGAAATTTCACCGGCCATATGGTGATACATTTTCTTCCATCCTGCTATCCCTAGAATTTTTTAAATCTATTTGTATTTATATTCCTGTTACGTAACCTACCATTTCATTTAGGTATCTTAGACTGTATATACTAAGGGGCAGATTTACTAAATTTACAAGTATTCACATGAAGGATTCGAATATTCTATAAAATTTTCAAAAAGATTCGAAATTTCGAATATGCAAATTAGGCAAATTCGACCATCGAATATTCGAATTTGAATGATTTGAATATTTGAATTTAATTTTATTGAATTTAATTTAAATTTAAATTCGATCATGCCAGATTAAATGTACTGAAATGGGGATCATTCCCTAAGATCAAATAGGAAAAATTCAATCGATCGTTTAAAAATCGTTTGAAAATTCGATTCGAAATTCGAATTTTTTTAATTCCCCACTATTCCCTGGTCGAATTTAAAAAATTTTTGCCATTCGAAATTCGACCCTTAGTAAATCTGCCCCTAAATGTAGTGTCACATGTTTATTACACCAGTCATAAGGTTGAAATATATTATGATATGTGGCCAAATACAAAAGCCACTGAAAAAGGACCAATCCTGGCCAAATCCTGAACGAAATCATGGATTAGGTGCATCCCTTATATAAAGGACAAAGCATTTTATTGAGGCTGCCTTAGAGTGACACAAAAACAAAAAGGATGACTTTAATTGTTTGTTTTCTGGAAACAACATTTTGGAGGTTCTAATATTTCAATAAATCATTTCTTCGTGCAGATTTGCTTAAAAATTACAATAAATTGATGGATGGAGCAGTAATCAATATAAATGTACTTGTCACTGCTCACAAACCCATTGTGATAGGTTTCTAGGGCAACCACTACTTTTCTTTGACCTGCTTAAGTTATGGAGATTTTAGTTGGTGCTCTTTCATCTTTAATATCTATATTTTCCATATCATAATATATTTATAAAGAGACAACATATCCCAAAGGGATCAGGCTAATCTTAGTTATTCAAAAAAAGACATACCTCATCATTCTAGAAAAGAAGAGCCTGCGGCTCTTTCTATTACAACATCCAATCTAGATGTAATTAATTAATGTTGCTGCTCTTTTTAAAATTGACTTTATCAAAATTGAAATGTAGCAGATACTTTTGAGAGTTGCTGGTGCTGATTAGCTAAAACCTGAAAGTTACACAGGCTTACCAAGTTGCACAACATTTTAAATGCAGCAGAAATTCAAGAAAAGAAGAAAAAGAAAGTAAAAAAATAATCAATACATTTGTTTGGACATCTATAGATTCTTTGTGAACTGCAGAATTTGAATTGTTCTGTGAGTTTAATAACATATGGTTGGTTATTATCGTGTTTAAACATCAACAACCTGCAACTGGCTGTGAAATAAAAGAGAATTTTACCTCCATATTAACCATCATCCCTCTTAAGGAAATGCAGGACTTCACTCTACCATGCCATTTTACTATTTTATTTTGAGGTCTAATTTGTAGTTATACAGCATGGGATTCATATTGAGTGATTCAGAAGAACAATGCGTTGTTTTTTAGCTGTACATGTTCTGTATCCACATTGGCACGCAAGGCATCATTTGTAAGGTCTGAATGACATGAATTTCTCTATGAGAGGAATCATCTTCCATGGGTGTCACTGTATATGATGCCATAGTCCAAGCATATTTCATAGACCCAGCAACATTTAATTTTAAGACTTCATAAATGATGAAACACCCTGCAAATATTTCTGTAGAAGCAGAGAAAAGAAATGTTATTGTTTTTTCTTTAGCTCAATGAAAATTTCGGTATATATTTTAAAAAATAACTTAATTTGCTATTTTTTATTCTTATGACTATTATCAATAAAGTTTTGAATTCTGTGGTACTGCACATGTGCACATCCATTTAATGAAGTTATTGACTTTCTGCCTACATGGAGAAATATATTCAATGGAGTTATGAGGGATCATTTTCTTTCTTGTTCAAAACCAGCAATCAGGTTCTGCTTTGTAACTGAGATTTATAACATACTAGACATTAAGCCCGTTAAATTAACGGGCGCTAGAACATACAGTATGTAGTCAAACATTTATAAAAACAGACTTGTTCCAGTCCAAAAAAAAGTGGACAACCACGGTGGACACCTAGAGTGCTTCTCAGTAGTTTTAAAAATACTACTGCTTCCTAAAGAGTTTGGGCAATGTTTGTTTATGGTATAGATCACACCAGCTCTATCCCTCTGCCATTGGGCAGCACAACAAAGAGGGGCGGGGCAGCGCACTGGGATTGGCTGCGGCTCTCCCGTGAGGGCAGGGCTTGTAGGCAATAAATAAAGAGGCAAGACGCTCTGTGAGGAGCTGGTGGAAGTCTCTCTCTACCCTGACCCCCCATTTAACTTTACTGACTGCGCTGCGGACTCCCCAGGTCACACATCCCACAGCTCGAGCTGCTCCTTGGGCTTGGGCATGTGTACAGCTGGCGGTGTAGCGGTGAGCAGAGGAGCGGCACACCGTTATGTATCTTTATGGTCTTTCCATAGATTTAAGGCAGCAGATTATAAACCACTAATGGAAGTCTCTGCGCTCCAAGTGGGACATTCACTAAGATCCGAAAAATCGCTAGCGCAGGCTTCGCGAGCGTTCACTGCACTTCGCCAGGCGAATTTTCGCCCGCACTACGCAAATTCACTAAAGTGTGAATTTACGCTCTGGTCGGCGAATGGTAATGCATTTATGCCAGTGTTACTTCGCTAGGCATAGCGCAATTTCGCTAGCGAAGCCTAATTTGCATACAGCTCAAATCATATATAATAAAGTTCAAGTGTCTCTGCGTCCAGTCCCTGTGTCCATGGGATTGCCCTACTGCACATGTGCCCGACGGACAGCCAGCGCGAAGCGTCTAACGCTAGCGCAAATTCGCCAGCGTGACGTCAAATCGTAATCGCAAATTCAAGAACACCGACTCTGGCAAATTTACGCTAGTGAAGTAGATAGACTTGCGCAACTTCGCACCCTTACGCCAGGCAAAGTTGCGCACTGGCGAAGGATCGCAATTACGCAGATTCACTAAGATCAACTTTTGCTGTTCGTTAGCACTTACGCTAGAGCAATACAATAGATAGGAGGTTGGAAAAAAAAATTGAAAAATTTTCTGTCCCAAAAAACGCTGTGGCGTGTTTTACCATTGTGGGTGATAGTCTGAAAAACATCGTTTTTTGGGGGGGTGTTACCCTCCTTCCCCCCTACATTTCCTGACATATGGCAACACTACTATATAGGGGGCACATGTAGGGCAATAGGACAACTTTATTTTTTTTGATTAAAGGTGTCCTGGGCATGTGTAGTGGCTGTAACAGACTATCACTTACAATGGTAAAACACGCCACAGCGTTTTTTGGGACTTAGAAACATTTAAAAAAAAAAATTTCAACCTCCTATCTATTGTATTCTATCTACTTCGCTAGCGTAAATTCGCCATAGTCGGTGTTGGCGAATTTGAGCTTGCGTTAGACGCTTCACGCTGGCTGTCCGTGGGGCACATGCACAGTAGCGCAATTCCACGGACACAGGGACTGGACGCAGAGACACTTGAACTTTATTATAACATATCATAAATATTATATTCTCTTCATTAGTAGTGATGGGCGAATCTCCCCAGTTTCGCTTCACCGAAAAATTTGCGAATTTCCAGAGAAATGCGTGAATTGGCGAAAAATGCACGAAACGAGTCGCGGCACGCTTTTGACGCGTTGTTTTCGGCACGTCGTTTTTGGTGCGCGTCGTTTTCATCGCGAAATTTCGCTGCCGTTTCGTGAATTTATTCGCCAGCCACAAATCGGGGGAATTCGCAGCGAATTCGCCCATCACTATTCATTAGCAACAGAATGAACAAACCTTCATAAAAGTAGGAGATGTAGAATATGAAATGTATAAGTAGAACACAAATCCTACAGTATTAAGTAAAATGATGGAGCCACCAATAACCATCCATCTGGTACACAAAAATACCCCTATCCATGTTGAAATCAACATTTTATTAAATGTTTATTTTATGTTATGAAAATTGGATTTATTATGTCCAAAAACTGTACAGTTCTTTTTTTGTTTAGCTTTATTCCTGCTAATTTTCATTGTGAACCTTTTTATTTTATTTGCCATTTCAAATTTCATTGTCTTGGCTACATTTAGCTTTTATGACCATTTCTGTAACCTCTCTGGACATTATGAAGCAACCCCTATGTTCCCCAGCTTCATTCTTTACATTCATTGGAAGGATGTCTGTCACTGAGCCATGTTTTTTTTGTTATAACACCTTTTTTGAACAGCTGGTAGACTATGGGGCAGATTTACTAAGGGTTGAATTTGAGGGTTAATTAAACCTTGAATTTGACCATCGAATTTTGGTCGAAAGTCGATCGAATTTTAACCCTTCAAATTTGAATATCGAATTTGAAGGGTAATAGCGAAATTCGATCGAAAGAACAATCGAATATGAAAAATTCAATCAAATGATCAAATCATTCTAATCAACGATTCAAACTATTTTAACTATTCAATAGAATTTTTTTTTATTCGATCTTAAAATGCTTTAAGCATCCTATATGGTTATAAAGCAATTTGGTAGATTTAATCTGGCGAACTAGGGATTCAATTTTTTTTTTAAAGGGTAAGTACTTCGACCTTTCAATGGTCGAAGGATCGAATAGATTTTTATTCAATTCATTCATATCGCTAGAATTTGATCGAATTTTTGAAACTCGATGATTGAAGTAGCTTCAAAATCTATTCTAAAATTCAAATTTGAATCTTCATAAAAATTTGATTGGATTTCGAATCGATTCATGTGAATTTAGTAAATCTGCTCCTATGTCTCCATCACCATATCATGTATTTCATTATACATATTTTATTTATTAAAATATATAAACTGAATCCTATGAAAAGAGTGTGCTTCTATATACAATGTATTATTTGTGGATAATTCAAGGTCAATGCTTTTTAGGTTTGAATTTAACTTATTATGCCTTTCCAGACCTAAGGGTTCAAATTTTGGTTCACTGCAGTTATATGTTAATATGTTTTTACTTTAGGGTGTCTTCCTATTATGTTTTTACTTTGGGTGTTATGTAGACTCATATTCAGGCGCTCTGAGTGTACAATGACATTTTCTGCCAGTGATCATTCTGCTCTTTGAGGTTTGAATGTATCCTAAGGCTTTGTCAAAATGACAGATGGTTTCCTAAAACTAAACTTTTATTGTAATTTCCACCTATAAAAGTGGTTTTATTTCACCTAAATGGAAATTATCTTTAAAATCTGGTTCTATTTCATTCTTGTATTCTTTAAACTACCTCAGTATATAATAGGGAAAGTGGCAATTAATTGTACCTCCTGGATACAGGTAAATGTCAAGGATTGATGATCATTATGTGTTTAAAGAACTGACAAATTATATATTTCTATGTTTAAAGAGGTTTGCTTACAATAAAAAATGAGCCAAATATAGATTGTACATTAAAAAAAAATCTCACATCATTTTATTCTGTTATATAGGATATTCCACAATAGTAGTGCTTTCACTGATAATCCATATTCATAATTAATTCATATTGGAATATTATTTCAATTTGTTTCCCTTTTAGTCCTAATATAAACTAGTTATACAATTGTAAGTATCCAATAAGGATTAATTATGTCTTACCTGGGTTCAAGTAGCAGGTAGTGTTTTTATTATTACAGAGAAAAAGAAAGTCATTTTTAAAAATGTGAATTATTTTATTAAAATGGAAATGGCCTTCCCAAAATTCAGAACTTTGTGGATAGTGGGTTTCCAGATAACGGATCTTATACCTGTGAATCACAATAATGCATTTTTAAAGTAAGAGCATAACATTTCCTAGGCGGCATAGGAATTTACATAACTGAAGACTAAATTAAAATAATGAAACAGGAGCTTAGAAGGGAGGTCAAAGCTACGATTTTTGGGAAAACTTTCATAACTTGGAAATAATGTACAACGTGCAGAGTTTATTGTACTATGCAGGGTGGGCATGACTGTGTATTCTTTTTATTTTTAAGTTCAGAATATAACTCTTCCTCTTCTAGGGCTGAGCTATTTATTTGTGCTAAGGCTGCAGTACCATTATTCTATGCATTAATAATCTCTTGGTAAGGCTACTGTAATTCTTTATCGATTGTCCTCTGAAAGTGATAATAAAGTCACTTTTTCTTGCTACAAAAACCAAGAGCATATTCAATCCACTCAGCTCCAGAGTTAACAAATACATTTCTGTAATTGTGTGAGTTGCATTGATTAACTGTTCAGTATGGGATTACACAGAAAATACTGACATTAGTGAAGCTTTGTATTATTAAACAACAAAACAACCTTGTTATCTAGGAAGTTTTAATTTCCCAGTAGGAAATCAAGTTTCTGTTCTCATCCAGGAATTTTGTTGTATGATTTATAAATATGTCCTGAAGTTCTTTAACCCTTCTGTGACAAAGGTGTACAGTGAGCATCTTGATTGCCGCTTGCTGTATTCTTTTTCCTATTGGAAAAATTGTGAAAAAACAATTTTTTTCAGGATTTATTATACCCCGAGGATGGAAAAAGTCAGAATCTTTAAATACGGCATCTCAGACCTGCCAAGGTTGTATATAAATCAATGGGAGAAGTCACAAAGATCTTAATCTGTGCTGGGCTTTGCAGAAAATCCAAATACATACGAATGACAGTTTCTCAATTTGGTATTATCCAGTGGCACATACTATAAGAAAAGAATACTTTTATGTACAAGTATGGGGTTGAGTTTTTTACCGAACCGGAATTTTTCAGGAAATTTTATCAATATATAAGGGGAAATAACCTGTGTGGATTTGGTTGGATTATATTTCAGAAAATAATTATATAAATTGAAATGTTGATAAATAGTGATGGGCGAATTTATTCGCCAGAGGCGAATTCGTAGCAAATTCCCGCGATTCGCCACTGGCGAATAAATTCGGAAAAACGCCAGCGAAAATTCGCCAAAAAAAATTCGCTGCAAAAAACGAGTCGCGCGTCGTTTTTGATGCGATGTGCCGAAAACGACGCGACGTGTGTCATAAACGGCGCGATGAAAACGACGCGCATCAAAAACGACGCGGCGCGCGGTGAAAACGAGGCGACGCGCATCAAAAACGTGACTTGTTTTGTTTTGCAAATTTTTTCGCCAATTCGCGAATTTCACTGGAAATTCGCTAATTTTTCGGCGAAACGGGGGAGATTCGCCCATCACTATTGATAAATGAACTTCTATGGGTGATTGCTACTGGTGGTTGGGTGGGTAGCTATCCTAGATGTCTAACCAAAGAAATTCAGTAGAATTAAAAATAATTTTCTCTTATCCCAACAAACATTCAGAATAAAATTTTTGAGATTCAGATTTTGAAATTTAACAGGTTCATTGAAAATTAACGTACAAATGTGATGTTGGTTGGGATTAAGAAGCGTTTGAATAAAATAAACAGCTCTGTCTATTTAGTGGCTGAAGTAACCACAGTATAATGCATGCATAATTTTGGTTTGTGTGTAGGCACAGTGCCTCATAGAAGGCAGATCTTAGTGCTTAAAATTACAGTTTCTCCATTTGTGCTTATCCAGTGGTACATACTATCAGAAAAGTATATTTTTATGTACAGGTATGGGATCCATTATCCAGAAGCCCATTATCCCAAAAGCTCCAAATTACAGGATGGAATTTAAAAAATGTTCTCTTTAATAATAAAACAGTACCTTGTACTTAATTCAAACTAAGATATAATTCTTATATTCATGTTTTTGATAGAGTTAAGGTATGAAGGTAGGAAGATTCAAATTGCAAAAAAAGATCATTATCCAGAAAACTCCAGGTCCTGAGCATTCTGGATAACAGGTCCCATCCCAGAATAAGCTTTATTTACAGTATATAAAACAGTGTTTTACATACTGTATGGCCTGTTTAAAGTGATCTGTTTTTACAGAGACCTGCAATGTTTAGATGTATAGTTTCCCTTTAAACATGTTTCCTTAATCATTGAGGGGTGATGCATCCAATCAAATATAACTTGTGTAGTAATTATTCCAACATGGCTTTTAAAGTGTTAAAGGACAGACTTGCAAAATAAATATTTATCCTGATAAACCAGAAGGGCCGAGAACAAATATTATAATATCAAAGCAAAAAGGGGCCTTATTAAAGTTGCTGATTAAATACATTGCAACTGGTAAATTCAAAGAACAGATGGAGTTTTCTCTAGTAAATTATTCTTGCCCCTAGTAACAAGCAACTGTCCATGTTACTGAAGATGCAATATTATTGGAATTCTCGCCAAGACTGTCAATATTAAAGGCTGGTGATGAGCAAATCACATGCAACTGAATTTACCAAAGATTTGATTTAGTTTCTAAAATTTAAAGGGTAATATTATTGAGAAGCTATATTATGGAGGATGAAAGATAACTCTATTAGACATAGCTCCCCACTGAGTCAATAGAATTATTTTGTTATCTTTAACGTGAGGGCTGATAAAGTGATGCAAATGAGAGCTAGTGAATATACATTACTTCTATTATGCCTAATTGATTTAAAAATTCCCTCATTGCCTTTTCTGCATTGCCTGCCACTTTACTTCAATGTGCTGAATGGGCTTGCCTTCTTGAGATTTCTCCTTTCACAGAAGACTGAGTTATTCTGATAATTCAATTTGAGTAAAAATATTGCCTTTTACCTTAAATTCGATTCAGGTTGAGATTGAAGCAGATCGTTCTTTTGTAAAGATCTGCATTATAGCTTTGCGTATTGTGTAGCGGCAATTTTACAAATAATCCAAATAGCATACTAATAATTTATAGAAGAGTGAATATTACTATTACTGGTGCTATTAACATGCAGTTGGATGGGGTAATGTTGCATTAACTAGGCTAATGGAGCTTAGTGAGTATGGGGCTATTATCACTGGTAATAAGCCATAAAAGACAACACAGAGTAGAAAAGTCTGCTTATAAAGTTTCATCTACAGTCTTTCATTCCCATATACTATTGTGCTTAATCGTTACAATAATTGGTATATTTTTGAATAAATTCATGTCTTTAAAGAATCTGTATTGGGTTGACATTTTGATGTGGAGGAAATCTTTAGTTATTAAGGACATCTGGGTATGACTGGAAAAATGGAAAAATTTGCTGCAACAAAAAATTTGCTGAGACAAAAATGTCGCAAAAAATAAAAAGTCGGCAAAAGAAAGAATGCCTATTGATTTATCCATTTGGACAAACAAGTTGCTATAAAGAAAACCGATTGACTTTAATGCATTTGAAGCAAGAAAATTGTAGCGTGTAAAACAAAATTTGACGCCCATCGACTTCAATGCCTTTTACAAATTATTCTCAGTTTCGCAAATTATTTTTTTACAGTTTTGCGTATATTTCAGCTAAACAAACAGGCAGATTTGCTGATCACTACTGGCCACAAAATATTTTCTTTTTTAAATGCAACTAAGTATGTTTTTGTGAGTTTCAAATGCAGCCTATTCTATTTGTCTTTTGAACATGCATTGAGTATGTACATGAGTACAAAACATGCAAAATACAATGTACTGCAGTAGCTTTAGGTGTTCTCAAACTTTATGGGAACCATTTATTAAACCTCAGATTTATCTTAGGAAGGTTTTTAAGAGGAAAACTCAACTTTCGTACAATCGAAAGCCTTGATCATTCGAATTGCACACATTTTTCGAATGATTGAAGGAAATTTCACAATTTTTTCGTAAAATCGAACGATGCTGTTCTATCATACAAATTTTTCGAGAAATTGAATAGCGCTCAAAAAATAGCCTAAAACTATTTAATTTCCATTTGACAGTCAAATTACTACCAAATTTCTGCCGAATTCGAGGGCTAAAAGCCCTCAAATTTGTGAATAATGATAAATGTGCCCCTAAATGGCAGTAAATGACAAAAATATTATAAAGGTTTATTTCTCTGCAGCCTTTTCACAAAAAAGTGAAATGTTAATAAATAGAAAAATAGAATATATAGATATACATGATCCATTATATGGAAAACCATTATCCAGAAAGCTCAGAATTATGGAAAAGTCATCTCCCATAGGCTCCATATTATCCAAATAATTAAAAATTTTAAAAAAGTTTTCCTTTTCCCCTGTAATGATATAAATATCTTGTACTTGATACAAATGAGGCTATAAATAATAATTATTGGAAGCAAAACAAGCATATTTAATGTTTAATGTGACTTCTAATGTGATATCCTCATATTTTGCAGCAGATGGTACTTCATTTATTATAATACACAAGTTTCAGTGAGTCATGTGACAGAAATGACATCACTAAGCACCATTTATAAGGATACATTTGGCAGCTGTCCATGGGTCTTGTGTATTATATAATAATAATCTAGAGCCCTGACTGTTGTAGATTTTGCATATACTTGTTGCCCTTTGATCTGTCCCATGCCACATGTTGGCTGGCACCATTCCATGCATCAAGTTCTAAGTCCCTGCTAGACAATATCTCCCATTTCCACCTCCCAGATATTTTGCTCACTCTATTACAGTTGGATGAATGTATATCAAACATTTTCAATCCATTGCTGTTGTCATTTGATGTTTAAATTAACATTTCTAGTGCACTGCTTGGCAATTACAATGCTTACACCCCAAAATAAAAAGTTACTAAAAATTGCGTCTGTGTTTATCAATGTAATTCCATTAATATCTGCACTCATACTTTGAAACTACCTCCCTTGTCCTATTAGACACTCACATAAACTTAAAGAACAAGGAAAGTTAACTAAAGTAGGTAGTTGTACATGATGTTTTGTGCTTGTGTACCAGCCCAAGGCAACCACAGCCCTTTAGCAGTGAAGATCTGTGTCTCCCCATTAGATGCCCCAGTAGCTCCCCATCTTCTTTTCTGCTGATGCATGGCACATGCTATGTGCTGCTTTCAGTTACTGAGCTTAGGGACCGACTCAAATATATAGTACACATAGAATAGGTGTCACAGTACAAGGCTGAATACTCATTAATAAGGATATTTACTACACGGCAGCACAGAAACCAGTGTAACTAGCATCATAAATTTATAATCAGTCCTGTAGCATCACCTTGTATGACAGACCAACCTCATTTGATAACGTCTGTTGATTACGGCTGTATTCGAACGATTCTTCACATTGCTAGGTCCTAAAAAAAATTTCAGGACCAATTCTAGGAGGTCCCCCTTAGGCTAAAATGGCAATTCGGCAGCTTTAAGGTGGCAAATTTTTGAAAGGGCCAGTTGTTCAAAATTTGAAAATTCTAATTTTTAAATTTTTTCAATTCTAATAGAATTTTGGGCTATTCGATAGTCGAAGTTGCTCAAAATTACTTGGAAACTTAAATTTTTTAAATTCAAATTTTATTTGAAGATTCACTTTGACCCTCAAATGTGCCCCTTAATGACCTCAGACCAAAACTGATTGGTCACTGGATGATTCTAGGATTAGAGGTGATGAATGCATTTCTATTTCTGTTCAAAAGCATTGACGGTGATATTTATAACTATGTCTGTAGCCTTATAACAAACTAAATAGCATGTCAAACATAAGTTAGAGAGGGGGCCAAATTGAAATTTGTTCTCAAAAATCTGAAAACCTCTGCTGTGTCGCAAGAGTATTAAAAAAGTAAGTCTTTAGAGAAAAGAATAGGAATATCATAACACTACATTGGAAATTTGAGAATTCCCCATCCCAACACATTTGTTTGGT
The DNA here is from genome assembly GCA_024363595.1 of Xenopus borealis. Classification (NCBI taxonomy): domain Eukaryota; kingdom Metazoa; phylum Chordata; class Amphibia; order Anura; family Pipidae; genus Xenopus; species Xenopus borealis. Next base: position 12,717,332 of record CM044431.1, read on the forward strand.
TTGCAGTTTGGATTCAGACCTTTCCTATAAAACTTTCTGAGTTTCCACATAACAGAATCTTTTTATTGTCTTCCTAGTTACTTCAATTTAAAGGGCCTGTCTTTTGGTTGACACACACCACCTACTTCTACAGTACCTTGTGTTTCAAACAGATTATTTTTGATATTCCAAGACACACTGGAAAGGCACTAGATGTTTTGGAAACAAATTATTTAATATAATATTGTTGTCAGAACATAGTTTTTACCATGATTCTTTTTGTTTTCTTTTGTAGTAAGTCTGTGTTAACACTGCCCATTGTATAACACTTTTATATGGTATCCTATTATAATGTAATAAGAATGAACTAGGTGTATCTCCTATAATAACCTATCATACTGTAGGTAGTCAATTTTATTATGATGTTCTTTTTCTTAGATGACCTTCTCTATAATGCTGAGTGAAAATGAAATTTAAAATGACAAATGCACCATGCTTCCTTTAGCAGTAATAATGCTCTCAATTTGAAAAAATTGTTTCCAAAAGAACAGCTGTGACATGCTGTGCAATAAAGGAATTAAATGGATAGGTTGGATTTAAAGATTCAACTAACAATAAACAACACAACTACAGCATTATTAATATCACATTTAGCACTGAATAGAAACAGCCTTGACAAGCCACAGTGTCATCTTCTGTAAAAGGCAAAACACATATAAAACAGCATAGAAAGAATCAGGTGTTCCAAGTACAAGTTTGGAGGTTGCAGAGAATTTTCATTTGGCTAACAAAATCAGGCAGGACATTAAAGTAAAAATTTTCAGCATTTTTCTGTTTTTTTTTTTTTTTTAAATCTTGTCTTTGTATTGCCTGGGTTTAAAATAATATGTTTTTTTTTTAATTGTTAACCCAAGCAAAAACAGAACATGCTCGTGTCAGGGAAATTCAAATACTGAAGATCACTTGAGATGAAAGACAAGGTTTATTTGACACATACTCCATGGATTCTGATCTCACAAATGGTCTAGAACAAAGGAATCACAGAGTTTTGTATAAAGGGAGTTACTGGTGGGTGAGCATAGAGATATTGCTCCACAGTACTGCAAAGCAAAGAACTACTCTTACAGCCAAGCAGGTGGTTCTGTCTCAAGGCCAGGGTACTAGTGGCCGAGGCTAACTTCAGAACAGAATCTATTCAAGTCAGGGAGGCTCATTGGAGTTAATTTGCATATACTTAATTTTATTCTCTTTCCCTTGTTATAACAATGGTGTCAGGTAAGACCATAAGTATGTATATGACTAATAACCTTTGTCATGTGTATCCTTCTGAATATATTGTACAAGTCGGATGGGATTTATCGTGGATGGCAAATACGTATCCCCTGTTTTAGGTTCTGAGCCATCTGTTTAATGGACAAATTCACTAAGCGTTGAAAATGCACAAGCGTTGCCTTCGCTAACGTTCACTGCACTTCGCCAGGCGAATTTTCGCCAGCACTATGCAAATTCACTAAAGTGCAGAGTTACGCTCAGGTCAGTGAACGGTGGCGTAGTTGAGCTAGTGTTACTTCGCCAGGCAAAGCCCATTTAAGCTAGTGATGCCTAATTTGCATACGGCGTGAATTCCAAATATAACAGAAGTATATGTTACAGCCACTACATTCCACTACACAAGCCCAGGAAACCTTTAATAAAAAAATAAAGTTGTCCTATTGCCCTACATGTGCCCCCTGTATAGTTGAGTTGCTATATGTTAGGAAATGTAGGGGGGGATGGAGGGTAACCACCCAAAAAAAATTTTGCTCTTTTTCAGACTCTCACCCTACAAAAGGTAAAGCACCCAAGCGTTTTTTTGGGACCCTCCATTTTTTTTTTCAAACTCCTATCTATTGTATTGAACTTCGCCAAGTCTGACCTGGCGAAGTAACATCTAGAGTAAGTGGTAAAGTTCAGTAAAATGTTCATCTTAGTGAATTTGCGTAACTACGATCCTTTGTCAGTGCGCAACTTTGCCTGGCATTAGGGTGCGAAGTTGCGCTAGTCTATCTACTTCGCTAGCGAAAATTCTGAGTCTGTGTTAGTGAATTTGCAAAGTTACGAATTGACGTCACGTTGGTGAATTAGAGCTAGCGTTAGACGCTTTGCACTTTAGTGAATCATCCCCTTAAGAAACACCAGAGGGTTAAGCAGCCAGAGGGTGGGCTGGACAGGCAAGGGGGTGTTTAAGGGAGTGAGCAGCAGGTGTACAGGGTGTGTGTGAGAAGCTACACAGAGAGCTGTCTTGGATTGTTGGACCGAAAAAACTTGCAGAGACCTGGGCGGCCTGATAACCAGTCGGATATTTTTGCTGGTGGTTTTCTCCACAGGCCAAGCCTGGTTAGGACCTTGGGGGTACTGAATGCTAAAACTGCTGAAATAAGCTATTTTGTTTGTTATTGGACTTTATGGTGCTGACTGAAGCTGTTTTCTTTATATTGCCATTTGCTTGCTGCTGGAATCCTTTTTGTTTTCAAAATAAACGGACTGTTTATGCTAAAAATCCCGCTGTAATCCCCCCAAACTTGATTTTTTTTGTTTCTTAGATGAAAACTAGTGATGGGCGAATCTCCCGAGATTCGCTTTGCCGAAAAATTTGCGAATTTCCAGAGAAATTCGCGAATTGGCAAAAAATTCCCAAAAAGAGTCGCGGGACGCTTTTGACGCACGTCGCGTCAACTTTGGCGAGTCATTTCCGATGCGCGTTGCGTCGTTTCCGGCACGTGTCGCGTAGTTTTCGCCGTGTCGCGTCAAAAACGACGCGCAACTCGTTTTTGTGGTGAATTTTTGCAAAGCGAAATTTCGCTGGCGATTCGCAAATTTATTCGCCAGTGGCGAATCGTGGGAATTCGCCGCGAATTCGCCCCTGGTGAATAAATTCGCCCATCACTAATGAAAACCAGTACATGTTGTAAAAAGCCTTAAGAGAGGCAAGTCTAGGCCAGGGCAGATGGCAGGCAAACATGTCCATATAACAAGCCAGGGGGGCACATTCTTTACAGAAATCACAGGTTTCAATCTTTAAAAAAACAAGAGTTAAATGTGCATCAGCATTTTGTCTCAAACATTTAATAGTTTAATTCAATCGTGATGAGGCAAAAAAATGGTTTGAAATGTAGGAGGGTTTATCAGTGAGAATTGGTGATTTATGTGAAAAATCATGACTGATGTTTGGGTCATTTGCTTGGGGAATGGTAATAATTGAATGAGAACCAAGTAAATAGAGATTGTTTGGCAATGAATATATATAACTAAGTCAATAAGTACCACTATTTTATTTGTATTACCTACCTGTTAATATAGCAATTAAGTGTCAGTTAAGTGTCTATATCCATACCAGGAGCTGAGCATACTTAGTTGTAAATATTGTAACTAAGCATCAAAAAGTGCTGCTAATGTAATGAGGATTGCTGACCTGTGAACATAGTAATTGTGATTAAGTAATGCTACTTGTGCTGGGCACTAAATATACAAATTAATTGTGTGTCCTTTGGAATATCCTGAAATGAACAATTAGTTTATCACAGCTGATATATAGATGCACAAGGTGCAAATTGTCAAAAGTATTACCTATTGACAAGGTGATGTTCTAAATTAGTGATCCCCATCCAATGGCTTGCTCCCCATCCATTGGTTGCTTACCGACCCCTTGAATGATGCCAAAAGTGGCCTCAAATAAAATGCTTATTTTTTCATTAATGGCTTGGAGACAAGTTTTAAAAAAAATTAGGTGTACTGCCAAATAGAGCATCCTGTTGACCGTCAGTCCACGTAAGGGATGCCAAATGACCAATCATTGTAATAATTTTCTACCACCCAGGAACATTTTTCATACTTGTGTTGCTCCCCAACTCTTTTTAAATGTGAATGTTGCTCAAGGTAAAAAGGTTTGTGTACCCCTGTTCTAAAGGGTGCTATATTGCTCCCATTAGCAGTTCTGCACTTGCACATACCTATATTAAAGGAGCCCTAAAATAAAAAAAAATTTTTTTAAACAAAATGGACCAATAGAAATAGGATGGATTGTGTTCAGTTTTGACTTTGTTGTTTTTTTTACACTCTTTAGACAATACTATCACTGATGTGGAACTTTGTAGGCACCCAAAAGTTATCTAAAAGTGATCTGTGCCAATGTTTGAGATTTGCACTGTGCACTTGAAGTCACAAATAAGCTCTAAAGTGTAGGTGGCACCAAAATCTATAGAATATTCACTGATCAATGTAATTTCTCTAGGGACGGTGTGTACCTTGCGGGAAAGGCAATTACCTCTCTGCAATGATCGCTTCTTGGAGAATTTACAATGACAGACTTTTTAACAGGCAATGGAAATAAATTTAATGTGAGATTAAACCTCCCTTGAAAATGGAAAGCGTTGAAAGGAATTTGCCAAAGGAACGGCAGGGCGAGAGGGAAAGAAGAGCAAGGGAGCGGAACTGCTGCTTTAAATTATTCCGACTTACAAATACGTTAAACTAAGTCTTCCACCTAGACGTCAGTCAGGTATTCAGCAGCAGTTGATTTTAATTAAACTTCAGGAGCGCAACTGTACTACAGGGGGCCGTCTGCGATAGGCAGCGGGCCAAGCCTAAGCATCAACATGTGCTATCTGGATTTGATCGATTAACAAGCCCACTACATCATTATTAGGCTCCCTGGGAAGGCAACTAAAAACCTAAGAAAAGTCTAATTGGCTCAGTAATACCCCCTTATTAAAGAACAAATAAACATTTGAACCTTTTTTCCCTTCAGAACCATCAGCGGTGTCTGCAAGTCATAATTGTTAGCAGAAAATCATTTTAGTGCACATAAAATATCATTTTCTCTAAGTAGAATCATTAAAAAGATTTGAGGAATTGAAATCTGCATAAGAATAAATGTGCGACAGACTGAACCACATGCACTTGCACTTATACACACATACAGGCACGCTCACACATGGACACATATATGCTGCACACTCTCCCATGAGTTCACACATACAACTCTTCTATGCACACACAAACTTACACCAAGGGGTTATTTATATAAGCTTTCTAGTTGGGCTTCAAAAGGGGAAAACTCAAATTTCTCTAAGGAAAAATAAAAATCTATTTTTTTGCGATTTATTATATCCTGAAGCTGCTAAAAGTTCAAATCTTAAAATGCTCCATCTCAAACCTGTCCAGGTCCAGTAGAAGTTAATGGCAGATGTCTCTTTTAAAATAAGATATTGCAGTCTGAGCTGGGTTTCATCAGATAATCCAAAAAAAGTATTTTTTTCAGACAATAACTCAAAAAATCAAACTCAATTTGGGAGTCAAATCAGAAATCTTCATAATATTAAATAAGGTAAAATAGTGGATGGGATTTTGGTCATGTTTGTTTTATTGAAATTAAAGTTTTAGTAAATAAACTCTAAAGTGTTATGAACTTCTTTAGGGATTGCTGGGTGAACTAGCTGTTCTCCATTCAGCCCAAAAAGCAAGAATTGAATGCAAAAGAAGAGTAACGAAACTTATGTATTGAAAGGGACGTAACTATAGAGAACCCTGTGGTTGTAAGGGGGCCCTGTAGTGTATAGGGTCCAATGAGGCCCTAACGAAGTCTAGTTACACAACTGGTTGCAATGGCAACACTCTATGGCAAGGGCTGACAATATGCAGCATTCAGTTTTATTAGAGTTTTAATTTTTTTACAGGATTTCGATTCAGTTGAAACCAAGTTTCTGGCAGAACCAAATTTGAACCATTAAAAACACAAGAATTTAGACCACATGACTTTGGAAACTGCAAATCCCTCCCACTGGAAATTAGCTAATTTGCCATTTAAAATTAGGATTTGGATTTTGCTGTTTTGTGGATTCAGATTAGGTTTGGAATTTGGCTGAATGAAAAATAATACAGTCATTTTATTACATTGACTGAACTAAACACTACCAGTAAATGCATTAAAATGTAGATGAACAGATACAGATAACCTGTAATGAAGGCATAAGAATAATGTAAAATAATGGACAGGATAAAAGAAGCCATGGTGATTATTGGAAATAAATGAAGGGCTGGTAAAAGCAAAGAAAATACAACAGCAGGGATTATTATTTGGTAACTGTATTGTATGTTTTTATGTTAATTCATTGATCTGCTGTGCAGTGCTGCATACATACGTAAACCTATATAAATACAAATATGAATACATCTGGTAGTGGATATGATAAAATGGGGGCATGATTGAGTTATTAAAACAAGGGAGAAGATCAGGCAATTGGATGAAAGGTAAGACTGTCACTGGGGGAAGAATAAATGTTGCTTGTTGGTGCTTTAGAGTAGAAGACAAACAAAGGCAGGACAGAAAGTAAGAGGAAGTTAATTGGAAATAAAGCAGGCATAGCTTGTTGCTTGTTCAAGGGAAAGCATTATTTTCTTTTGTTATAGATGTGTGTATCCCATGTGGGATATCTACTCAAGTCCAGGTTACCTTGAACTATTGAATCTAATCACCACCTGGGAGCAATAAGCTAACAATAACAATAAGGTGTTCAGATAACACTGTAGGTTGAATACTTATATTTCAAAAGTGCATTTTATTACCAAAAACCACATCTCAGGCAATTTATGCCAATGACGGGTGACACAAGTAGTATTGAGCATTTATCTATGGGTAGAAATATACAGGCAGGGAAAATTGCCATTGTGACTTTCATTAATGGTTATTAAGACTGTATTCATAGCCTATCTCTCTCTCTCTCTCTCTCTCTCTCTCACACTCTCATCTGTCTGTCTAGTAATATATCTGTCTTCTTGTCTATCATCTATCTGTCTGTCTGTGTGTCTTGCTATCTAGCTATCTGTCATATAGATCTATATTTCTATATTCCTGTCTATCTACTCTGTAAAGCTCTGTATGTCTGTCTATTTGTCCATCCATCCATACCTAGTACATTTGTAGGATCATTTATTAGCTTGTAGCTATGAATGGAAATCATTCCACCATGGCCAAAACTAAATATAAATTGCTTTAAAAGTGTTTCAAAATAACGATTAAAGGAATCTGTGTGTCTGTGACTAGACATCCAGAAGTCTTCCCATTACAGTTTTTTTAATTAAACAAATATACAAAAAAACATGTACAGTATACTAAAAGATCTTACAAGTGCAAGATGTGCTGATGAGTTTTATTCCCCCCATCTAAATGAGACACAGTGTTTGTTTAAAGTTTCTTCAGTCTGATATGTTGACATTTTAATTACTGATATTGTCTCTGTGTACTGTATTTATTTAACAGGATGTTGCCTTCAAACCTAAAGTATGTTTATTACTTTATATAATTTGTGAACAAATAAAAACTAGGCAAGAGACTACTTCTTTAACTGGAGAGAGGTAACTTGTGATCAATTTCTCATTGATCATGCACACAAATTTCCAGGCCAATGCACACAAGAAATTGTGGTCTGCACAAATAATTTTGAAAACACAATTTCGGTTTTATTCTGACCAGTTTTTCAAAAAAATAACAACAACACACTCATTTTAATGCTGAACACCAAGATGGAATAATTGATTAGAGTATGTAAAGAAAACAAACTAGGAGAATAGAGGTTGGTTGAGGAGATGAAGAATATTAGTACTGAGAGAGTGGGCCCCTGGTCTAAGGTTTTATGGTGGACCCCTGGTCTAAGGTTTTTGGGTGGGCCCCTGGTGTCCCAGTCCGACACTGATCTCCACCATGTCAGAAGTGGCTGCCATTCTGTATATTTACAGATCACGCTAACAGTCCAGTGGAAAACATTTTTCTCCCTCAATTAAACAAGTTACTCCCATGCATGAGAGGCATTTATTGATTGGTGATCTTAGCAAGAATTATGTTGTTTTCATTATGAGAGTAGACTGTCCAGGTTGGGGTTGTTTTCCCTGGAGAAAAGGTGCTTGCGAGGGGACATGATTACACTTCACAAGTACTGTACATTAGAGGAAATTATAGATAAATAGCAGGGGACATTTTTACCCATAAAGAGGATCACTGCACCAGAGGCCACCCCTCTGGGACTTTCATTTGAAACTGCATAGGCGGTTCTTCACAGTGAGGACAGTGAGTTTGTGGAATGCACTGCCGGGTGATGTTGTGATGCTGATTCTGTTAATGCTTTTAAGAGGGGCTTGGATGATTTCTTGGACAGCCATAATATCAAAGGCTATTGTGATACTAAACTCTACAGTTAGTACAAATACAGTATGGGCATATATAATTTATGCAAAGTATAGTGGGGTGTGTGTGTGTATGTATGCTGGGTTTTCATCTGAAGGCGTTGAACTTGATGGACTTTGTCTTTTTTCAGCCCAAATTAACTATGTAACTATGCAAGTCAATGGATGAGGTTAACTCAAAAGAGCGCTCATGGTTGCTTCCACTGATGTGTTGAAGATAAACAAGCTTCCCTCTGCAGTATAACTTTAGTAATAATAATCACAGCATGCTTTGTTGAAGAATGTCTGGAACCTACTTGTGCATATTAATGCCCCTGAAACATCTATGCTGTGCAATGCTTCCATCTCTAGTTGGCTTAGACTGAATCTTAACTGAACATGTCTGCTACCTTCTGTTGAGTGCTGAATTCATGTTTTAATTTTACAGCTTTTGCTTGGTTCATTAAGGTCACTTTATTCCTCCTTGGTAGCAATCTCTCTCTCTCTCTCTCTCTATCTCTCTCTCTCTATTTAGTGATGGTTTCCAGGGGCTCAATTTGAGGCCTACTGTTTCCTTGTCATACTTCAGAAAATTGCGCCTAATATTTAATTCTCCAGTTTTGCATAATGTTTCCTTGCAGATAATGCAAGGAGCACAGTGACATCTGCCATTGATAATTGTCTATTATGTGAGATATGAATGTGTCTTTAGGCTTTGGCAAATCAACTGATAAATCATTTCCTATAAACTAATTTTTCATTATGGGAGGATTGTTCGTTTTCTTTCTCATAAACTGTCTATTATTTCCAAGCCTGTGTAATCACTGTCGGCATTTCTGCATTTTGTTTCCATTAGATTTTCCAAGCTGGAAGTCTCAAGTAGAAAGGTTTTTAATATTTGTCTTGTCTGCGCATGCTGCGTTTTCAAATGTATAGTTATTAGGAGATTAAATTTATAAACCTGAAAACATTTATAAAAAGGTTCTATATTTGTATTTTCATGAATCATGACATTTGCTATGGGGTTGTTTGTTTTGTCTAGGATTTTTCTTATCTCAGTGAACCCACTTAATATTTCAGCTTACAGGATTTAATTTTACCTTAACTGACCTTTAAGTTGACCAATTCAACACTTGGGGGGCTATATATTAAAGGTCAAGCTTGTGAGGTTTTATTTACCTCAAATAATTCACAACTCAATTTTTTTCTAATTTATGAAAAAACTTGAATGTAGAAAACTTGAATCAATGAATTTGGGGTGAAGACCCATAAAACTCAAATCAATAGAGTTTTTAGCAAAAAATCTAGTTTTTTAGCGAAACCCATGGAAAAAGACCCAAACATCATGAAGGGACCTCTGCCATTAACTTCTACATGACCTTGACAGGTTTTAGCAGGAGTGATTTCATGGCCTTTGCTTTTCTCTCACTTAGGCATATATAGCCAGCTAAACTTATCCAACTTTCTAAAAGGCTAGTATGGCAAGTTTTGGGAAATCAGCTTCACATAGCATTCACATCTCAGAAAGTACAGATGATATGGTAGAATCAAGATTACCATTACATATATTTACATATGGGTTCCATATGTAAATATATATACTATAGTGCCTATGATTACGTATCGCAAGATACGAAACGCGTTAGGACGCTAACTTTTAACTTAATGGAATAAAGCTGATATTTTACCTCACCGTCTGGCTGCAGGAGTGCGTGCATTCTTTTGACTATTATATATCTATATAAATCTATATATATATCTATCTCTATATATATATATATATATATATATATATATATATATATATATATCTGTTTATTTCTAGACAGAAAAAGAATGTTCACTTGTATTTGTTAAAAAAACTCTGTAGTACAGACATGTCCTGTTATATACATACTTTTGCAATATTACAATATTAAAATGTATAGATCCTTTATATATTTCAGCTTTTGTTTTCTATCTCAGCTGTACACAGTGCTATCTCACAATGCAAAATCAACATTAGTTTAAATTTATTAACCCCAAGGTTCCTTATTAAGATATGACAAAAGCATGGAAACTGAATAGGATTCAGTTGCAGGGCAACTCATTAATTGCGAGGCAGAAGCTTGAAGCATTAACGTCATTGCAGAACGTCTCAATCATGAAAGTACAATAGCATTCAGAGAAACATTAATTCACAGATTATTCATTATATAAAACATGTCACCCTATGCCATTTTCAATGGAGAAAAAGACTACAAAATCAAATGTAAACACTACGTTGACAAAGCTACTCTTTGTGCTACACTCAATATTTTCTTTGAAACTAGTGACTATTTGTTCAGTACAGATGTTTTGTACAATACTGGATTATTTCAATGGAAAACAGGTTTAATGATTTTATTAAAGGACTACTATAAAAAAGAATATGTATCATGGGAGGTCCTGTTTTGGTCAATGGATACCATGTTCACAAAGCATTCTGCATTTTCTAGGTGGATCCTTTAGAGTAGTGATCCCCAGCCAGTGGTCCCCATGATCCCCAACATGTTGCACCCTTACTCCTTGGCTGTTGCTCCCATTGGCCTCAAGCAGGTACTTACTTTTGAATTCTTGCCTTAAAGGCAAGATTTAGTTGCATAAAAACCATGTCTACTGCCAAACAGAGCCAACTGTTAGCTGAAAGTCCACATAGGATCTGCCAATACCCAATCACAGCCTTTATTTTGCCCTCCATGGACTTTTTGCATGCTTATGTTTCTCTCTAATATTATTTTTTACTTGAATGTGGCTCACGGGTTAAAAAGGTTGGGGACCCCTGCTTCAGAGAGTCATTGTTCAGACTTGAACTCAAGGCCAGTGTACTAGTGGCCAAGGCTGGCTTGAAAACATAATCTGTCCAAGTCAGGGGGGCTACCAGTTGAATCTGTATACACAGAAGTTGTTTATCAGTAGTAACAAGTAGCAATAACAGAGACTCCTACTATCAACTTAGGAGTAAAAAATCCTTTTTAGACTTCTCCCAAAGTATCAGCCTGATGAGGATGGGTGAAAATAAACTGAATTCTTTTGGACAATGCATGCCCACAAAATTAATTTTACCACAGTTCTAGTCCAATAAGATTTGGAAGACAGCTTAGAATATAGTTGAGTATAAAAATCATATGAGCTACCTACTGCACAGGTATCTTTGCAGCTGCGGTATTTTGGATAATTTCTTGTTCAAAAATAAAAAAAGAATTATCCCAAGAATAATGAGGGTTGATCAGCTCCCCAGACTAATGGCCAGTTTCCTCTGCATGACAGCTTTTGACGGTACAAGCAGCCAACTGTTCATATAGGCACTTTCCCAAAAATCAGTTTGCCATTCAATGTAAAAATGTAACTTATTAACCTCTCACCTTCCCTGTCATCCCTAGTCACATAGCAGGAGCTCCAGCCAGCAGTTAGAATTTAATGTTGAGGGTTTTCATTGAAAACAGTATGGCTTTGATTCAGAGGGCTATGCAGAATTAAGTTCACACGGCTCTGATTTCCATTATTCACACAGTGACTGTGCAAATACTTCTGCCACCTCAGTTAAACAGGGTAGTTTGCCATATGTCCAACTCTGAAGCACAGCATGAGAAATATTTCTGTGTTAAAAAACCAGATGATTGAAACAAAAGCCAATGCTAAATTTTCTTTCTGCAACTATGATAGACAACATTTGGCTTTTCAACTGCCATTCCCAACACCCACAGTTTTTGGGATACATTAGTTGTATACTCCAAATCTATCTTCTTTAATATGAGGAATAAAAAAATAATAAATAACCATAATAATATAAATAAGGGCTGAATTATCACTATAATACAGCAGTATAAGTCATGTATATATACATCAGCAGAATAAGGCTGAAACACAGCAGTTGTACAATGAATATTTGGCCTATGATCAGACCACAATGAGTGCAAATAAACAACATACTGGTGCTTAATAGTAGCTCATATCTCTCTGATTTATTAAGGATAATGTAGAAAATAAATTAAGGTTGACTCCTAGCCAGATAATTAATGACCAGTGTGTTCTTAGCTGGGACTGATGTGTAATCCATTGTCCATCATGTCCTCATATGTTTTAACTAGTTAATGCACCCCCTACTTAAATAAGTATGTTTGCAAAGGGGAAGGACATAAAAGAATAACAGGTGTAGAAAGATATACAGGTGTCTGCCAGGAACTATGTGATCTACCATTCCCAGAAGGCAAGCATTTGGGGATTTACTATTTGCCATTTGCAAGCTTTGCATGTCTTATATATGTTTAGATTATCTGCAGGTGACCTTTAAAGTGTTCCAAATGATGTTCTGCTGTCTGCACCTCTCAGTCTAGCTTGTTGGATGTTAAGATTAAAGGGGCAGGAGTTGGTTCTTGGTTTTTTATCATGGCAAAAGTCAGGCAAAAATGGAATGGGGAATTATGAATGAAAATAGATTGGGGGGAAATTTAGGAAAAGGACAATATGTAACATGCTAAGTTATTTTTCTTGATATTCATATGCAGTGTATTTACATTTACAGTTTCTATCTTAACAAAAGAAATGCGAAAATATGGATTTGAGGAATTGTTAATGCAGTTTTTTCATAGACATCCTATGAAATGACATTATAGGTGCACAAGAACAATTTTTGCTGTATATACAAATTGGCATAAGTCTAATACTGGAATTTCAATGAGCTTACACTGCTGTTTTCTGTGTCCTTTCTCACTGAGAGAGTCCTCCCATCAGACCAGAACTGTGAAGTGTCTCAATATGTTTTCCAGTAAGCAGGCAATAAAGTCAAGTAACAAAATGATAGTAAAAGTCAACGAGCTTCTTCTAGATTTTCCTTGTTTGCCCTGCACTTTAAATAGGCTAGTCTTCTGATAGATGAACACTTCTTTTGACATATCGGTATTAATATATGGTTTATGATGATTAAAATTTGATCTACTACAGACGCATCAATATAATCACAAGCTTGAATAGTGATTTGGAGCAGATGGAATCAAATTGTAGCATTTCTATTTCAGTTTTACAGCCTTTACCTATTACCAATACAGACGCCTTTATGAACACCCTTCTGGCTGTGAAGGTGTCAGCTGGGGATAGATCTTATCTTCCTTTCACAATTTTTTCAGTCAACACACATCTATTACAATCATCTCTCCTTCAAAATAAAAGACATACCCCAATGTTTTTTCTGCTTGGAATCTGATGATTTTGAAATTAACCTTGAATGTAAAAAAGTCAAATGATGGAGTCAAAATAAACATTCTCTGTCTGCGCGGTCAATCTCACACATTAGACATTTTGAGGGGCTGTGTTTAAATGTTTGTACTAGTCTACTAACCAACAACCAATCAGAGGTTTGTTTATAAATACATGATCAGTGGTAGCTTCTCATTTATCGCTATGAGTTAATAGTTCTGGTAGAAACTTTGTGATCTTTGTTACAAATTGCATATTCATTCTGCATATGCTAGTTATGATAAAATAAAAAAAGTCAAATTAAGTGATTGGATTCCATCCATATTTTATTATTTCAAGTTATCTCATTAAAGAGTCCTGGTTCTTTCCTGTACCAGACCAACTTTAACAAAGGTTAATATAATGCCCCACTGTAATAATTAGAGATCTTTAAAAAAAAAAAGCTTCTCAATGGCAAATCTTTCATTTTCATGTGTTATTTTTATTACAAAAAAGAAATTGAAATTGAATTCCTTTTTGGAACACAGGAGCAGTCATCTGGTGATCAGAGTCATTACTGACAGTCGAGTACAATGATGTACAGATGCAGTCACTTGGATTTGTAAGCTAAATGCGTCGTGACTCAGGGCTAATTGAAGAAACTGTGTTATCTAAAGTTATCTTAACTAATTTAATGCATTTAACCTTTTCATTAGCATACCAAAGCACCATTGTTTTCAATGGTGAACTCTTTAATTGGATGGGATGCTGTGACACAATATTCTGTGATAAGTGGGATAAATGGGATAAATGAGTTAAGTCACGACGCATTAAACACACAATCCAAAGTGACTGCATCTGTAATTGCAAACAAATATTAGGAGTCTGTTAATCTCTGCAATTTACGTAGGTTCCAAGTCTGCATCTGTTCTTGACGATCCTCATACATTTTATCAAAGACCTCACTCATATATTCCGTGGTTCACCTTTAATTTAACTTTTAGTATGTTAAACAATGGCCAATTCGAAAGAACATTTGAATTGATTTTCATTATTTATTTTTATAGTTTTTTTTTTTTAATATTTACCTTGCTTCTGATTCTTTCCAACAGGGGTCACTGACCCCATCTTGAAAACCAAATGCTAATTCTGATCATGTTTCTTGTCAGATCCTCTCCTTTTCATATTCAAATGAATGTGGAGTTGCCATGGTAATTTGGACCCTAGCAACCAGTTTGCTGAAATTGCATACTGGAGAGCTGCTGAATAAAAAAGATAAATAACCAAAAAAAAAACACAAATGATAAAAAAATAAATAGCAATGCTGCCATTTTTGTAAGGTATTGTATTACTGGCTCTGACATTACACATATCAACACTTAACTGAATGAACCAAATAGACTTTTGTTATAAAATAATAGAGGTGTTCTTAAAGGAGAAGGAAAAGTTAAAACTAAGTAAGGCTTATCAGAAAGGTTCACCTAAATATATCAGTAAACCCTCAAAGTAATGCTGCTCTGAGTCCTCTGTCAAAAGAAACACAGCATTTCTTCCCTTTTATTGTGTACACATGGGCTTCTGTATAAGACTTCCTGCCTTCAGATTAAACCTCCTTGCCCTGGATGTGAGCATGCTCAGTTTGCTCCTCTCCCCTTTTCCCTGCTGTAATCTAAGCCCAGAGCTATGAGTGAGCAGGGAGAGACTCAGACAAGAAGTGATGTCAAACCAAGTTGATACTGCAGCTGCTATTCTAAAAAAACAGAGAGCTTCTAAAGCTTTTTATTCAGGTATCGTTAAGCAGTCTACAGAATAAATATAGCATTCTAGTTTGCACTATTGCAGCTAATCTATTGGCAATAAAATGCCTTCATAGCTTTAAGCTCAACATATTATAAAGTGGCCAAAATCCAGGAAGGCCAACATGAAAGCTATTGAATGTTCTTTTTGATGTTAGAGCAGTGGAGACTGTAAAGACATAGTTAAGCCACAGGTGAGTGGCTAGCAGGTGGGAGTCTAGGCACTGTATAACACAAGTAAAGTGAATATTTAAAGGTGTGGATAGGCTGGAAATATTACAGAGAATAATGATTTATTGATGATGATAAAGGAAATAATAACAGGTAAGACAAGATGCAACAATATGTAAGCCTTAAACAACGCCAGTGGTCAGAGGCTGGCACCAAACAAGTCCATAAACTAACAAAAACTATGGGCAGGCAGCTGGCAAGGAGAGTCCTATAGGCAGGCTTAGGTTAGGTTAGAGTTTACGACAAAGGAAAGTCCAGTAAACAGGCCAAGGTCAATACCAAGAGTTAAAAGAGTAGTCCGGCAAGGATGGGAACAAGAGCATCAGATGGGGACTCAGGAACAATGGCAGGAATCAAGCACAGGAATCAAGGGAACTAGCTCTATGGATGGACTTGCAATGACAGATTGAGAACACTTGGTATTAATGAGGTGGGTGGAGGATGAGAGCAGCAGGGTGAGATAATATGTCCATCAAGATAGCTAACCCACATCAACTCTTAAATTCCCAGTGTCTGAGAAGGATAGTACAGGTAGAGTTCAGCAAATTGACTGGGGTTTGATACCAGGAGGCAGTTCCTGATATATGATGGTGGTTATTTGTAAGACTGAAAATGAACCTCAGTGTGATGTTTTGTATGTTCTTCTTGCCATGGGAATTACATTTACTCCCTGTAAACCTGCAATTTGGAATGGTTTCATGTGGTAAATCAGGTTTAACCATGCCAGTGGTGTATTATTAGTTAAGCGCCCCACAATTTCACAAGTGACTTATTTTTTGTGTGTTCCTAAGCCACTGTAGGTTGCACTGTGCTATATTGCTGCTGCTTGTTGTTTATTCTGGTCAATCTCATTCTACAGCAGAGTATTATGTCTTTAGTATAGAATGGCAAGTGTTGCTGGGGTGTACTATGGCCATTAGTATAGTCTGGCAAGTATTTCACCAGTCATTATTTCTGCTAAAACTACTGGTATACAGTATATAAACACTGCTGACCTTTTTCTGGGAGTTTCTCAAAATGTATTAGCACCAGCAAGTGATCACATTTACTTACTTGACACCCCGGGCCAATGCTCCTATCAGGAGAAAACTGCATCGGCCCAGGGTTATTCCAATGAACACCACTGAGTATCTTCTGGCTTCATCTTTGTTGAATTTTCCCAGGGCAGACACATCCGCAGTAGAAATAAATAGCCGGCTTTGCATTAAAGTTTGGCTTTTCCCTCTACTATGCATGTGCAGCCATGAGAAGAAAGAAGAAGTTAGAAGATGATTGCTTTGTAGTGTTCGCTGGGATAGCCCCAGGTTGGAGCAGTTTTCAAATAAGAGGAGCACCAGCCTGGGGTGTCAGGTAACTAAATGTGATCATTTAGGGGTTCCTAACTTTTGGTACCCCCAAGTATAAAAGGACTTCCCTTCTCCTTTAAGGGGCAAAATGTTGGTCCCTTTAATGCTCTAGCGCTTAATCTCATGTGAGTTGATATCCTGGATCCTTTTCATAAGGGATGACAAGAGTACTTTTTTCCCAGAAACAAAATTGTGGCAGACATGCATACAGAACTACAATATACCCTGATCACACAGCAGTAATTGTAAATTAATATAAAAACATGACTTTAAATAATATTATACTATATTTTCCTGCACCAAAAAAAACTGCATTATTGACACAGTGCTACGTTTTCCTCCTAGAGCCAGGTTCCAGAAAAATAGTCCATTATGTTTAATTTCCTATCTTTCTTATTTCTTTATTATTTATCATTCAGATGAATACATTCATTGCAAACGAAAATAAATACATAAGCTTGGAAGTATTGGGACAAATTGCAAGTTAGTTCTTTTTGACAATCTGATAACATTAACTGGAACCTGCCAAGTGCATTTAAGCACCAAGGCGAGTGATGGCTGTCTCCTGGATTTAATTGCAGGCTGCCTAGCTATTCATTGTGGAACAGATATGTTGGACAGACCATGACTGCAGAGAAAATTGTCTTCTCTGAATTTTCTTGGACCAAACCGCCTGCAAAATGTATTCTGTTTTTTGCACAACATGCTGTCAGTGATTTGGGAAACAAAAGGCTTGATAACAGTTTTATGCTTCCTTTATCAAGGATACAATATACAAACAAACCTCTATGCCAATGGAAACAGCAATGGCATGATGGTCCCCAGTAATCTACAATGGCACATAATGTATTCTCTCCATTTATACTTTCAAAAGATACACAAGTGATTGCTCCACTTTAAGAAAATAAGGTTTATTCAATCGCCTCACGAGATCGCGTAGTCAATTCTGTTCCTAAATATGTCTTGGTCAGGCAGATCCTGTCCATATGGTCCCTTTTATCCATCTATGGGATGCATTTAATGGTTATCAAATGTTTACTGCAGTAATCCAGATCTTTTTATTTTATGGAAATATGCCACAGCGCACAACCATTTCTAGGATGTCAGCAAATGAGATTACTAGACTTTGTTCAATAAAAGCTCACAGGCATTCTTCCTGTAAACTTTAAAGTCTCAAGATGTAGCTCCTGGTGTTGCTAGAAATTCAGCTGAAGATGTGTAGGCACATTATTTTGCCCTCAAGACGTGCCCCCTACAACAGATGCCGATTGTTGACAGAATCCTAGTTGTTGTCTGTACCATGAGAATAATTAAAAGAAATCTCAAGTCCTAGGGGGCCTGTGCTCACTAAGGCATGCCGTGAGCACTTTGGTATTGAGAATTCCTTTTACATAAACATTTTCAAATCAATAATAGTATGCAGCAGTTTGGGCACAGTTTTTCTTCTGGCTTTTACAACACATATTGGCTTATGTCAGTTATAATTTTTATTTCTAAAGTGATATCAGAATGAAAGACTCGAGATAGAGGGATGCCACTGAGGCAATGTTTAACACATTTAAAGAGCTTTACCACTGCCTGTGCTTCACTTTGTGAAAATTCAGGAAACTAGTATATTGGAATTTTTGTTAGAATTCCATGACCTACATAATAACATATATATCATGTTAATTAGGTCTATACAACACAAATTAATAGTGATGGGCGAATCCGCCAAGGTCAAAATGGTCGCCAGCATAAAAATGGACGCCGGCACTGAAATGAATGCCAGCGTCAAAATGGAAGCCAGCGACAATTTACCACGCGCCCATTGACTTCAGTGCCCCAGCATAATAATAGACAGATAGGGTTAATAATTGAGAGCCTCTGCATTCATTTAATCAAAGGCAAGCCTTACTAGATAAGTTTCAAAAGTCCAAATAGTGAGTGGAAGATATAGTGTGTTAGTCTCAATGATTTACACATTAGTGACGTAAGCAGCTGAAACTGTTTATTGAAACATAATAATGATATGACATATGAGTGTTACACAAAGCAATAGTAATTAGTGATGGGCAAATCTCACCCGTTTCGCTTCGCCAAAAAATTCTCGAAATTTGCGAAATGAGTCGCGCATCGTTTTTGACGCGCATCACGTCAATCGCGTCGCGTCACGTCGTTTCCGTCGCATCGCGTCATTTTCGACGCGCGACTCATTTTTTTGGGCGAATTTTTGCTGGCAAATTTTTTCTGGCGTTTCGCGAATTTATTCGCCAGCGGCGAATCGCGGGAATTCGCTGTGAATTCGCCCCTGGTGAATAAATTCGCCCATAACTTATAGTAATGTTTAGGAACAGAATTAGCTTCTGCTAATAATCTTGACGGGTAATTATACATTATTGTTATACTGTTGCTTGTTTTTAACCATTTTTTTTATTATGAATGATGTCTGAGAACCGTGTATTTTACACATATGGAATGCATGAATATTTAGTATAATATTTTATTGGATTGTTAATGATATTGATCATGCTGCAGCTGTTGGTTTTCCTGCCAGTTGGTAGTTAAAAGACATGCTCTAAGCTCATTTTGGCACTTTGAGAAAGGCCTTAGGTTAATACATTTTGTTTATGTTTTTAAGAAATGATAGTGCTGATCTTTTTGGAAGTGTACGGCAAACATTTGTTGATCGAGATCGAGAGTGCTGGTTTCATGTGGAATTAGCGTTTAGTAGGCAGATAGAGTAGGATTTGGAGCTTAGAGACAGGGACACGAAGGTTTAAGACAAAACACAGGTTTATTTAGCACTGCGCATTCCCAACAGAAAGGCAACAGACAAAAGTTCTGATTACAGTTCAACAAATTCACTGTAGACGTGCAGGGAACAATCATCAACTACACTGAAAAAACATTCAAGGTCCCCCCTCCCTCTGCTCACCAGCAAGGGAAACTCTCACCCTCTTGAACTTCAGGGTATTTGGGCTTCACACTCAGCCCTGCTGACTTCCCCTCCTGGGACTCAGACTCACAAGTGTTTGCCAGTCCTTTTCTCTTTCTTTCCCCACAAGGGATTTAAGCTCCAACCTCTGGAACTCTCTTTCTGGCAGCAAAGCTCCTTCTACCCAGCACTCTCCAGTCTCTCACAGCACCTCACTTCCCTGGAGAGCTCTGAGCTATGGGAACACAGCCCTTTTACATTGTCAGGTAGCTTCTCTCTCAGCTGCCACTTAATTATATTGCTGAGAGGGAATATTAACCCTACCTGAGCTAAGTATTCCTTTGTAACCCATGCAATATAGTCTAAATGCACTCTTTAATGTGCATTTTCCTCTAAAACAGTTGTGTTTTCCAAACACCCTGTCACAATATATATACATAGTTACAAATACAGTGCTATGAAACAAGTTGGAGCTATAGAAATACATGTTAACAATAATAAATACTTACATAGTTAAATTGGGTTGAAAAAAGATAAAGTCCATCAAGCTCAACCCCTCCAAATTAAAACCCAGCATCCATACACACTCCCCTACACTCTTTCACACAAACCATATATGCCCATAGCTATACTAACTGTAGAGTTTAGAATCAAAATAGCCTTTGATATTATGTTTGTCCAAAAAAGCCCCTTTTAAAAGCATCAACAGAATCAGCATCACAACATCACCCGGCAGTGCATTCCACAACCTCACTGTCCTCACTGTGAAGAACCACATACGCTGTTTCAAATGAAAGTCCTTTTCTTCTAGTCTGAAGGGGTGGCCTCTGGTGATCCTGTTTATGGGTAAAAAGGTCCCCTGATATTTGTCTATAATGTCCTCTAATGTACTTGTAAAGTGTAATCATGTCCCCTCGCAAGCACCTTTTTTCCAGGTAAAACAACCCGAACCTGGACAGTCTACCCTCATAATTTAAGTCTTCCATTCCTCTAACCAGTTTAGTTGCACTTAGTCTCTGCACTCTCTCCAGCTCATTTATATTCCTCCTAAGGACTGGAGTCCAAAACTGCACTGCATACTCCAGATGAGGCCTTACTAGGGATCTATAAAGAGGTATAATTATGTTTTCATCCCTTGAGTTTATGCCCTTTTTTATGCAGGACAGAACTGTATTTGCTTTAGTAGCTACAGAATGACACTGCCCAGAATTAGACAACTTGTTATCTATAAAAACCCCAAGATCCTTCTCACTTAAGGAAACTCCCAACACACTGCCATTTAGTGCATAACTTGTACCTGATCAGACAACCCTGCACTACACTGATGAGCCTCAGGAAAGACTAAACCGGTCTGTAGTTGGGAATCTGATCAGCTATTATCCTGGCTTTTGCTTTAAAAACCAAGTGGTTGATCTTTAGCCTATAGGATGAACCCACGTAAATGGGATTTTCTTGGAGCTTATTTGGAATTCATTTCCAGGATTTCTTTTGTATATTTAAATCTGTATGAGGCAGTCTCGTCAACCTCAATGACTTGTAGGTCTTATTTTAAAAGTTATTTTAAAAACATAATATTAGGTATATTATACAAATTGTCAAAACAAAAACAACTACTTTAAAATGAATGTCATATGTCATAGATATTTGCTTTAACTGATAAAGTTTTTTTTTTTGCATTGCAATTTGATCACAGTATTATTATTCATTCTGGAAGCAAAAGATTAGCTCATGCCCTTATTAAACTCTTCCATTCATGCACAAGTACTTACATATCATTTTATCAAGTTAGATTTATGGTCATTTAATACAGACGCATTAAACTCAAAGTTAGACCCTGATTTGCATCACATCTTATCTGAATGTGGGATTCAATTCAGTGGCAACTGCATTAGATATATCTTGGTACAAGGGGTCTTAGGGCAAGACTATACTTGCTATATATGTTAATATGTAGACTAGCATGCTGTAGAAAGAATTGATTTTGTCCAACCAAATTATAAGTTGTATTTATTTATTTTGTGATAACAAAAATGTTTCAAAGTTGACACAGCTTTGGTTTAGATTCCTTTTAAAGCTGTCAATGCTGTATGATAGAAAAAACATAAATTTGTAGTACCCTAAATTACCTCATAAATGAGCCATTTCTGAAATAATGCAGTACGCAATATTTTCATTTTTGAAAGTGAAATAGGAAACAAAAAACTCAACTTCCCAATTTTCAAGTAGATTGCAAATATCAATATATGAATGTATTTATTTTATTCTTCTCCTGAAGATGTTTGTCTTATATGTATTACTGTATATGACTCAGTGATCAATACAAAAGACTGTGGTTACTAGAGGGAAACAATTAAATTTAGAGGTGGGTGTGTCACTATGTATAGCGCATGATTAGGTGGTCAATATCAGATACAGCCAACTCTGATTAGTTTTACAGCCAACTCTGATTTGTTTTGTCATTAAAATGTATGGACTTGCTTATACAGGTGAGTAGAAAATGATCTGTAAGTCAAGCCACATTTCCTTTATACGTTTCTAAAACCAAATACAAAACTATTAAACATTATAGAAATAACCTTGGTTGAAAATGTATTGTATTTGATGAGGGTGAGGAATGGGTAACAGGTAGAGATGCTCTAACATCTGAGCCTTTGATTTGTTTTTAATGAAAAATGCTGGTATTAATGGGGTTATTTATTAACGTCTGAATGCAAAAAACTGGAACTAGTTTTTTTACTATAAAATCCAAATTTTTAGTGGAAAAAAAACCAAATTTTACAAGATGTATTACACAAAGAGGAGGGAAAAAGTCAGAATCCAAAAATCCCCCATCGCAGACCTGCTGAGATTGTATCTAAAGGTGGCCCATGTATGGGGCCCTCCCACAAGCCGCATCTGTCCATTGATGCGGTCCCGCGATCCGACCGCCTGTATGCCCTGCATTGTGATCCAATTGTTGGGCCCTAGGCCCACGATTGGATCAGCCGGATATCGCCAACCTCAAGGTGGGCATATCGGGGAGAGATCCACTCGTTTGGCGACATCGCCAAATGAGCGGATCTCTCAATGTATGGCCACCTTTAGTCAGTGGGAGCGGTCTCTATCCTATTTGAAACTCTGTGATCTACTCTGGATGGAATTAGCCTGAAAATCCAACTATTTCAGGTTTTTCATGCAAAAAAAAAAGAGTTACTTGGGAAAAAATCCAAATAAATAGTACAATTTGGATTGATTTTATTGAGTATTTCCCTGATCAGATTAAGTTGTGTTTTTTAATAATAAGTATTCTAGTTTGGTCGGACTTTTTTCTATAAAATAATTTGGAAAAATTTGGATTTTGATAAATAACCACCTAAAAATTATTAAAGAAAAAAATCATTGGATTAGTTATGCACAATTTCCCCCACTGTTAAAAAATTGCATTTATTTAGACAAATACAAGAGATCATCTGCACTCAACCCATTATCAATATATTTAAGACATTGAGACATTTTGTGCATACAGCTACTAAAGAATGCCTTACCCTTTGAAGAAAACATGGATTGTTTGTCCATATATTGCAATAATTTAAGATGGCCAACTATGGCAAAGTCATCCTCAATATGGCCAGTCCTGCACTCAACTTTTATATGATTCATTAAAAATTCAATTGCTTCCTTATATATTTATACATTTTACAAAGGGACTTAGTTTGTATTTGTATCTGTAAGTTTTGTGGTCACAACCTCATTGCACCCCCACTTAATGTTTTCAAAAATTAGTGGTGAGCACAACTTTCCCTTGTTTGTTATAAATATTTTCATTTGGTCAGATATTCTAGATGAACATTGAAAAGGCACATTATATATATGCAAATAGATCACTGAAAAAGGGTTTATGGGCAATGAATTAGAAGGTTACAGATAGACAGAGATGAGTTGTAGAAGGTAATACAAGTAATTAGGGTGGTTTGTAAATAGTCCAGGAGTCTGGATTCAGTCGGGTCAAATAGTTTGAACTAGATTAAGACAGAGTGGGGTAAGGTTAACACAACAGTACATAATTAGGAATTGGAAACATGATCTATTTGTATGTATATATATATACATATATATATATATATAAAGTCCCACAGTACCAGCACTCGAGACAGTACCTTGATAGGCGGTGCACGATCCAATATAAGTAGATAAATTTCAAAGGGATCAGCACTCTCTTGATGCGGTGAAAAAAAGTGTATTTATTAAACACACATATAAAATCCAATGTTCCGGTTCCTCCTGGGAACCTTTCTCAAGGATTATCGTGACTTAACTCATCTATCTCATTTATCTCACTTAGCACAGAATATTGTGTCACAGCATCCCATCCAATGAAAGAGTTCACCATTGAAAACAATGGTGCTTTGGTATGCTAATGAAAAGGTTAAATGCATTAAATGAGTTAAGATAACTTTAGATAACACAGTTTCTTCAATTAGCCCTGAGTCATGATGCATTTAACTTACAAATCCAAGTGACTGTATCTGTACTTTGACTGGCACCCAGGCTTTTTTCTTTTGGACTCGAGGAGTGCGTCCCTTATGTTGAGATATATATATATATATAATACTGTATATATAATACTGTATGTGCCTTTGCAATACACATATCATAAGGCTCTGGACACAATAATTATATATAGTTATCCTCGGATTGTTCCCTGAATTTCGTTGAACTTATTTACTAAGAAAAGGGGTTCCTGTCCTGTACAAAATTATAAATGTATTTTAAGCTGACTTGTTCTTTAATAATTCTAAACTCATGAGTATTACACTTACTTCTTGAATTCATTAATGATTTAATGGAGTTTAGAACAGAAAAATCCAAATGCTAGAGTTAAGATTTGATCATTTCCTTTCATATCCCTACATGGAGCAGCAATGCTTTTTGATAAGCTCCTTTAGGAAATATTTGTGGTGAGGCCTTTTTGAGTTCTCACTTCTTCTTTTTGAAATGTTAAGTCTACAGTGCTGACTACATGCATGAATAATATGATGAAGAGGAAGATGTGATCAATTCTTTCACTTCTTCTAGAACATTCTTTAAAAACAAAAAAAAAAGGAAAAACATATTACATTTCCAGCATAAAACATAACCCACTATGCTGCTAGAAATACACTGTAACTATTTAGCTACCAAATCCTTAGGGAGTAGTGAGATATATTCTGCTCCAATGCGGTTTTTCATTCATATTAATAAGAGACACATGAGACCACTCTTCCACATGTATTATTGAACACAAAAAGCTGCAGTTTATATGAAGCCAAGAACATGCCATAGTTCCCATTCTGGAGTTCTTAGAAAGGTTCTTCACTGGAATACAGCAGTTACAGATTTCTAGCAAAGTGAAATTTTAAGTTTTAATAAGATTTTCAGAGGTGTATAAGTACACTAAACATGAAAGAAAAAGAATGTATTTTAGTCATTATTGTGTAACCCTTTCTTGGCACACTGGTAGAACAGGATTGCACTCACTTATACATGACAAACATTACCTGAGGGAATCTGGCAGATCTAGCCTCATCATGTGTGAAAGATATTTGGAAAATGGCATTTTACAACACAGGGGGTGTATTCCGCAGGGGGCCAAATGCCTATTACCTTGGCACTATCCTCACTTTGCTGGGTAATTCATCAGAGGCTCTCAGAAGCAGACAGGCTTGGGATTACAGGCAGCTTTGCAGCACAGACAATATCTACAGTGGCCTCTCCTGACTCTCTAGCAACTTGGTGGAGAATATGAGGGGGCTTTTATGTACAACTGGTGCTTCAGGCCTTTCCTCATGGATAAGCATCAAAATAATGCAGAATCTTGTCTCTCCTGGATAGTCTATCTGTCTTTCTGTTAGGGAGCTCCTTTATAGCCAATACTGACCCACCCCTAGACTTTTGGCTCCAGACCCAGACTTTCTCTGAATCCTCCTCTTTTCCAAGATGTTCTCTGGGACTCCCAGCAACCCTCAGACCTTTCTCCTGCCTCCCAGCCAATTATAATGTTCCCTTCAAGTAACCAGGTTGGATGATGTTTCAGTCAGAGGCAGCTAAGGTACAGAACAGAGCAGGGGAGCAGTTTCTCCAATCCCCTACACTTGTATTCTGTTAAATGTTTTGCATCAATTAAACAATTTTCTGATGCAGTACCCATAATTAAAATGCGTCATTAGAATAACTTCTTTGATGCACCTCACCAGTTTCTGTCCATGGCATTCTAAAACTGAAAAAAATGTTTTTAAATTCAGAGTGATATACAGATATATGTACTGTTGTGTCAATGGAGATTGCTTCAAAATAGTAACATGTAATTGTTCTATTATTTCAATATAATTTTATATACTGTTGTCAACAAGATATAAACAACTAATGAAGTTGTGCATCTTCCCAGGGGATATAATGGAAGCAAAATGACGAAAAACACTCAAGTCAATTGGAATGTTGAAAGTTTTCTAAGAGATGACGTAGGGAAAAACTCAACGGTTTATGCTATACAAATTAATACTGTATTGTCTTTTTCCATTTATGGCCATAATAAAATGAATAGTGACTCTCACCATTTACTAGGAAGATCTAAGAACTCATTCACACCCCAGGGGGGCATGCATAAGAGTGCTTTTTAAGAGAACTTGTGCCTCCAGGAGTTGGTGCTCTATGGACAGAGTAACAGATTAAAAACCTGGTGCTCAATGTAGAGGGCAGCATCAGGAGACCATGCTTGGTCCTGTTCTTACCGCATCTCTTTTGGCATGTGGTAAGGACAGGGCCCATATGGGGGAAGAGTGCAGGGGTGGAGGATTCCAACATGCCACCCCCTCGCCTGCAGGCTCTGCTAGATTCAAACAATGGTGCAAAGGTCTCTGTATTCCAAAAGGGAGCACAGAGACCTGTGAGTATCCACACAATGTGTCATGCAGTGGGCAAAGTGCAAAATAACAGCTGCCATGCAGCTGCTGGAGTCAACTCCTTGAGGGTATTTTGCATGTTGTCACCATGTCTTATAGTTCCCGCATTATCCCCATGTCTTGGATTACTCTGTATACTTCATTTTCTTTCCACAATCTAAAAAGTATACAGACCGGGTTTTAGGACTTAAATAAACCAACCACAATGAGTGTGTCGTGTGCCTGTAATAGGGACCTTAGACTGTAAGCTGTACGAATATCTGTGCTTTTTATTCAACATTTTCCTCCAGAATGACAGCAAAATAACTTTGATTATGGCAAATGCATGTCATTTGCTGCATAAATCAATAGCATTTTAGAGTAACTAAGAACAAGGCAGATTTATGTGTTTATGAGCAACATGCTAAGGAAATAACACTTCCCTCCCTGGAGTTGATTCCAGGCCTTCCTTGTATCTGTGCACCTTGTACTTAAAAGTGATTAGCTCACCAGACCATCCTGAACTCACAAATTGGAGATGTTGCATGGGCAAAAGTACCTTTGTTAATATGTAATAATCGGCATACCATTGTGCATGATTTTGCTCATTTCACTTTCTAAATAAACCCAATTATAATTTTTCTTTTTTGATTAACTTAAAAAATGAATGTGCTTCCAGTTTTGTTATGCTCAGCATACCAGTCATTTGCCTCTTGTAATGCTAAGCATGGAAAAATGTTGGTTGGATTCAACTTAGGTACCAATAATGATAGCACAATGAAATATACAGGTATGGAACAATTTATCCAAAGTGCTTGGGACTTGGGGCTTTCCAAATAATGGATCTTCATACCTTAAGTGTACTAGAACATAATGAAAGCATTAAATAAACCCAAATGTATTGTTTATGCTTTTAATAATGATTATTTATATCTTAGTTTTGATCATGGACAAGCTCCTGTTTTATTATTACAGAGAAAAAGGAAATCTTTTTAAATGATTTTAATTTGGATTATTTGGATAAAATGCAGTCAATGGGAGATGGCCTTTCTGTAATTTGGAACTTTCTGGATAACGTGATAACCTGTAGTAGCATATTCTGAAATACAAGATAGAGGTTACAGGTATTGATCGTGCTATGTTTAAAATAAAACTCTGAAAATCTGAAGATTCTGAACTCAATGCAAATTCTGCCTTATAAATATTTGGACCCACAGACAAACTTTATTGTGGAAGCCAGCTATGCTCTATTGTGTAGCATATATTGAACAGAGACATGTATATAATCTATGCACATTTGTTCAGGACAACTGAATATGACAAACAAAATTGAGTCTTTTGCTAGAAAATACAAATTGTAGAACAAATGTTTATTCATTTTTGACTTGGGAGACTTTTATAGGACACGTGGCTGAAATGAAGCAACTACATTTTAAACGTTTTTTTCCTCAGCAGCTCTGGGCAAGGTAATGCTGGAACTGACATGAAACACCATTTGTCATGCTACAGTCATAGCTGAGTTGAGGGAAGCAAGGTTTCAATCTCAAACTTCTGGAGGCGCTGGAAACTAAAGATTAGTTTGGGCTCACTGGAAGAAATTCAGATTCAATTAACATAGGGAGGAAAATAAAAAAAATGGCAAAAATAACTGTTTATTGTCTCAAATGAGCCTGTAAACAAGCAACTTTTTTACCCTAAGTATTTTCTGTTGTAAACAAGGACATGTGTCTATCTATCTATCTATCTATCTATCTATTTATCATATGTCCAGCTATCTATCAATCATCTTGCCCGCCCGCCCATCCATCCAGCCATCCATCCATCCATCCATCCATCTATCTATCTTTCTATCTATCTATCTATCTATCTATCTATCTATCTATCTATCTATCTATCTATCTATCTATCTATCTTTCTATCTATCTATCTATCCATGCACCCATCTCAATCTCTCTTTTTCTCTCTGCATATATGTGTATATATCTATAGATCAATCCATTTCTCTCTCCATCTATTATCTATCTATCTATCTATTTATCTATCTATCTATCATTTATCTATCTATCCATCTATCCATCTATCTATCTATCTATCTATCTATCTATCTATCTATCTATCTATCTATCTATCTATCTATCTATCTATCCACCCATCTCTCTCTCTCTTTATAGTCTCTCTCTCTCTCTCTCTCTCTCTCTCTCTCTCTATTATCCCAATCTATCTATATATCTATCCATATCTCTCTCCATCTATTATTTCTATTATCAATGTATCTATCTAGCTATCATCTGTGTATCTGTATTTTGATTATCTGTCTAGTAGCTGAAAATAATTATAGCTGATACAGTGCATGGGCAGTGAGTAGAATAAAATATATTTCTAAACCCAAGGGCTCATTTACATCTGCAAACACAGTGGGAAACTTACTATTTCCCCCATAGTAAATTGCACCTAAAAAACTTCCATTTAAAGGGCAAGGAAAGTCTAAAATAGAATAATGCTAGAAATGTGTATTTTGTATACTAAACATAAACATGAACTTACTGCACCACAAGCCTAATCAAACAAATGATTTATGATTTCTAAGTTGGCCACAGGGGACTGTCATCTTGTAACTTTGTTATACGTCTTTGCAAGACTAGACTACATACACATGCTCAGTGTGGTCTGGGCTTCTTAGGGATCGTCATAAATTATCAGAAAACAAAGTTGCTTGAGTTCTGCATGGCTGGTAAGTAAGACAGGGGCTCCCCCTGCTGTTCATAAGTATGATTGTTTCCCTGCCAGAAGTTAGGGACCGTCTGACAATTCCTATCCATAGCACTAAATGAAGGGAGAATTTCACTGCATACAGTCAGGTTTCTTATAAAAACATTACACATTTTTTAATTAAAGTATATTGGAGATAGATTTATTTTTCATTAAAGAAAGTAAAAATGGGATTTTATTTATTTGCCTTTCCTTGCCCTTTAAGTACTTGAGTCAAAAGAAGTTCCTTGCACTGCACTTTAGTTGCACTTAGCACTGCTTTCCTGCCTTCTGTTCCTAACTGAGTGCTGTTGCATCCATTGATGCAGGGGAACCCTGGAGCCAATGCCACCTGCCGACAAGGCTGTTGCTCCAGGGTTCCGTTCACTCCCAGTATCAATTAGCACCGTTTAGTTGAGCCAAAAGTATTGGAATACCCATCACTCACATGGCAAACACTGGATTTTATTCAACAAATAACATTTTAGTTAATCCAACACAATTGTTATAGGTTCAGCGCAAGCACACCAAGAGATTTGCCCATTTGTGGCCACAATGATGCAAACTTCTGGGAGAAAACATGGCAAAATTGAACTTTATGATTTGTGAATGCTAACCTACCTTTATAATTAATAAGGAATTCTACATTTATACATTTTTGTTCTCTATGTAAATGTTTTTGTGTTTCAGAATTATGATTTTTATTGCATTTCCCCAGTTGTGTTTTCTCACTAAACTCACTAGCTGAAGAACCTTTTTGTATCATGAGGCACTGTTAGGATTCACGAATAGGAGCCAATGTGCTGGGTAACTTAAAGGTGTTTAATAAACAAAATCCCCTGTAAAGTGGGGTTTCATTATAGATAAGGAAACACCGAGGTCATCCAAGATGGGTCCAACAGGCTTAAAAAGCTCAAATGACAAATTGCCTTCAGCTGGATCAAGGGCATTCACTAAGAAAGGCTCACCTGGAGGCAGCAAAGCAACAGTCATCTTAGAGTTAGGCCACCACAACACCACCTTCTGTGGCTCTAGCAGGAGGAGCAGTGCCTGGTCCCTGGTTTGAATCCAGTGGTAGTGTGTGCAAGTGAGAAGCCTGCATGATTACATTTCTAGGGAGGGTTGTTAAATACAGGATCCCTTTCAGAGGTTGGAGACCCAGACTAAAGGAAATAATTATGATTAAATGGAAATTAGAATTTTTTTTTTAAAAAAGCATTATTTTTCTTTTTAATTCCAACTTATGGTTGATTGTTTATTCATTGAGAATGTCATAAAATATAATTGGGATTGGACTTCTCACCTTCGCAGCTTTGACAAACAATTAAATTACCAAAATGTTGTGCCAATGAATTATTTTCTAGGAATGAAATTTACAGGTAACAAATATAAGAGGAAATGAGAAATAGAATGAAACTGCAAATGTCAAATTATGGTGCACAGGTTTTTTCTAAATTCTTCAGAAAAATGCTAGTAAGGAAATTAGATCCATGAAACAATGATACCTGTTGACGTAAAAACAGCAGTGGACACTTTGTAAAGCTTAAACAGAACTTTACAAAAAGGGGTGTTGCCTGCTTCCAAACTAGATGAATGCATAGTCCTGAGTCTCTGCTCATGCTCTATTAGTGATGGGCGAATCTCCCGCGATTCGCTTCGCCGAAAAATTCGCGAATTTCTAGAGAAATTTGCGAATCGGCGGAAAATTCGCGAAACGAGTCACGGGACGATTTTGTCGCGCGTCGCGTCAACTTTGTCGCGCGTCGCGTCAACTACGACGCGTCGTTTTCGGCGCGCGTTGCGTCATTTTCGGCGCGCATCGCGTCGTTTTCGGCGCGTCGCGTCAAAAACGACGCGTGACTGACACGCAACTCGTTTTCGGCGAATCGCGGGAATTCGCCGCGAATTCGACCTAGGCGAATAAATTCGCCCATCACTATGCTCTATAAATATTGGGCCAAAATTCAATGCAAATTAGGGAAACACAGTAAAATCTTGTACTTTCAAAGAAAGGACATCAAGCAGTAAAGACTTACTGAGTCACAAAAGCAATTCCTGGTGCCAACCGATCACACAGGTGAAATGCATGGCACCACTCCCGCTTCTAGCCACACAGAGACAGAGACTCTACAATTAGAAAAAAAGTAGCAGATATTAAAGGAATAGTAACACCAAAAACTGCAAGTGAATCAAAGTAATGAAAATATAATGTAGTGTTATGCTGCAATGGTAAAACCACCATGTTTGCTTCAGAAAGACTACTATAGTGTATATAAACAAGCTGATGTGGGGGGCAGCCATTCACTCTGTAAAAAAGGAGAAAAGGCACAGGTTAAATAGCACATAAGAGATAAGTCATGTCCAACACAATGGTGTTTTATCTGTTATGTGCTATGTAACCTGTGCCTGTTCTCCCTTTTTCCAACTTAAATTTGAAGCTGATGTACATTATTGGTGTATTCTAATGAAGTCCTAGGTTTGATTCAAATCAGACCACTGAATTTGCACAGAGCTTACTTTCCTACTGTATTTGCTATAGGCACATTACCACTTATTGTTAGATTTGTTAGTTCCTTGTGAGATTGTCCTCATATATGTGTGTGTCTGTTTCTCCTCATTTGACACAGAAATTATATATTACGAAATAGTTAATATTTCTGTTAAGCATTGCACATCATCATCATTTTGTAAACTTGCCTCTCCTTGCTCGTCATCCCTTCAAGAATGTCAGGAAGTGGGTAGCCCAAAATGAGGAGAATCAACAGGAGAATAAACAGTACCAAAGGAAGTGGAGTTGATCGGTAACTTTGGAGACAGATTCAAATAAGCGTAGTCAGAAACGGTCCAGAAGTTGGAGGCAGGCAGAGTTCAGTCCTGGAGAGGGATGCAGAATTCAAGCAGAAACAGTCCCAGAACAAGCAGAGTCAAATCAGGAATCAGTCTGAAACATCCAGTATAGAAGCTATAGTGAGAAAATATAACCAAGTATGATTTGCTTCCTTTAGCATCAATTTAAAGGCAGATCTTGGTGCCAAACGTGCAGAACATGACCTCGTCAAATATGATGCAACTGCTTCCAATGTGACGTGATTGCATCAGACGTGCATATAAATGCCCACATCGGGTGTGGAGGATATGCAACCCTGCATCTGCACAAATAATGCATCAGACCCTTACAAAGAATTAGTCCTTTAGTTACCTTTAGTTACCTTGATATGGTGTGAAATGTGCAATTTCAAGTTCAATTGCCATTTCCCCCCACATTGCACCATATAAAAAAAAATACAAAAACCTCTAAAAAGCTGAGTTTATTGGATAAGTGCCAGCAGAAAAAAAACATCTGAATGGTTAAAAAAAGGTCTTTTGGATCAGCATAGCTCTCAATCACTTCTTAGTGACCTCAACTTTAGTGTTTTTGTATTAGAGTTTTTCCGTTGTTTTTTTCACTTGATCAATCTCAAATTGTTGGAGTTTTAGAGAAATAAAACACAAACTACAATTTTATAGAGAAAAAGAAAACATGATTAATGAAAAAATAGAAATCAAATTTTTAGTAAATTGGCTCCTTAGACTTCACATGCAATATCTTATGTTTTAATTCTCTTTACAAGCTCCTACAGGCTTTCAGCAATGGAAATTTGTGTTTCCAGTAGCTCCTCCAATTTTGTTTATAAAATATAGCAATCTCTAAGTAACATAAGCTTTTGAACAAACCTACAATGTATAGTTTAAATACAATATAACTTCATGAATGAAGGGTGACTAGCAACTTCATTAATTGCTAGTACATTCATGGTTTCTGAAATCTTCTAAAATTAGCTTCTCAAAAACAACTCAGAGCATGTACAGTGTCACTGACACTCAACATGACAACAAGACAGAGATCGAATTTTAAAAATTCGACCGATTCAAATAATTTGAATTTAATTGTATTCGAATATTCGATGGTCGAAGTACTCCCCCTTTACTTGATAGGTCACTTCGCAAACTTAGACCTACAGAATTGCTTTAAAACCCTATGGGAAGCTCCCATAGGAGTTTTAAGGTTTGTTTCGATTGAATAAAAACAACAATCGTGTGTTTGTTTGGTCGAATTGGTCGAATTGCATTAAAAACATTTGAATTTTAATGTTTTTGAAATTCAACCACTTCCCCTTTAAATTCAAAAATCGAATTTGAGGGTTTATTAACCTTCGAATTCGATTTTTAGTAAATCTGCCCCATAGCGTTTGTAGTCATTTTGAATGTAGGCCTTAGTTCTACCTTAAAGTTTAACCAGCATGCTCTAATTATTTCTCTTACCAAATATGTTAATAACTATTTGGAAGATACAAATACATTCTTTAAAATGTTTGTACTAAGAGGGGCATAGTTTTTTTTTTTTTGTCCCATCAATCATAGCAACCAATGAACATTTAGCTTAGACTAACCACATGCAGCTAAATACTAAAAGTAAAAAAAAAGAACTGGAATGGTGGCTATGGTTTAAATTGATCATATACAGTAGAAACAATCCAGTCTAGGCACAGTTAAATAGAAAAAAAGAGTACAATTGCTGCAACAACACAACATGTACATTGTAGCTCTTCCACATGCAATCAACCATCCCTTAACAGAAAATAATGACAGCAATTGCCATGGGTCGCTAATCATGGGCCATGGGTGATGATCCCTAGCCTATAAATGGGAAGGAATCTGACATGATCCATGGTATCTCTTTTGTGTTCCATTGGAAGGCATTTAATAAATGCAAAAATTAACACAAATAGCACACTGTTAGTGCATCAGTGATTAAATGACACACAATTCCTCTGGAATGTAACCTCTGCCCTTGAGGTTTTGAACAGTGTTCATTGACACCAGGGAAGCATGATCACTAGTGGTAAGATGAGTTTTTTTGGAAAATGTCTCTGGTAAGACAATTTGCTCTTCCATAATTCAGTTGAAATTATTAGAGACTGACTGATCTACCCATGATGAGCTATGTCTTCAAGAACAGAGTTTCAATCTAAGCTGAGTGGTTTACCACCAGGCACATTTCTTTTGCTAAACTGAAAATTCTTTAAAACTTTTGACTTGTTTGTTTTCTCAGAAGATATTGCATTTATAGTATTGCATGATCATGGAGTGCTCAATCTGAAAAGTATCCACTTGTTGAAAGTGGATGCTAAAATAGAAGTCCCTTTCCTTACACAGGGACAAAAGCCCATAAGCATTCAAAAAAAAGCAACCTTTTGGCCCTTCCGTGCCCTTTTTCAAGTCTGCATTTGTAATACAGCATATTATCATGCTCTAAAATAATTATATATTAATGCCCCCCACTGCAATGTTTTAATGTCTCTGTTTCAATGCCTCTGCTTATCACTATGGAGAACATTGCTATCGCTCAGAATTCCAAATGCCCTCCAAAACTACAATTTTTTCAAAATCCTGATAGGTCATATTAAAGTGCTTAAAAAATCAAGTAGACTACCATTTCTGGTTCATTTGGCTAATTAGCTGTTTTACATGTTTTTGAATATGTATATATACATAAATTCAAATAAATTAAAGAGAATTTGTCATGATTTTTATGATTTAGTTTTTATTTCTAGTTTACACTGCAAATAATTCACTCTACAATATAAAATTTTATTCCTGAACCAGCAAGTATACATGTATTTAGTTGTAATATTGGTGTGTAGGCAGCCATCTTAGGTTATTTTGCCTAGTCATGTGCTTTCAGAAAGAAAAGAAAGAAAGAGCCATCACTTTAGAATGGAACTGCTTTCTGGCAGGCTGTTGTTTATCCTACTCAATGTAACAGAATGTGTCGCAGTGGGACCTTGATCTACCAGGGAGCTGTTATCGTTTGTTATCGGGTTACCTTCCCATTGTTCTGTTGTTAGGCCACTGGGGGAAAGGGGAGGGCAATATGACTTCAACTGAAATGACTGAAGTTTATCAGTCCCATTACTGGGGGCAGCTGAGAAACTGACAATATGTCTAGCACCATATCAGATTTCAAAATTACATTTAAAAAATCTGTTTGCTCTTCTTTTTTTTTACCATGACAGTATACCTTTAAGTCAGAATATATACATATGGACACAAGAAAAGATCAAAAATATTCAAAGACATATTCTTTTATCCATATTAAGTTGAATCTTATTGATCTTAGATTATCTTTTTAAATGATTGTTCCAAAAGTGCTTACAGGAGGAAAAAACTTAATCAACGCCTGCTTTGTTTCTCAGTGTGTTTGTGTGCTTATTCCTTAATCTGGATGATTTGCTTGGACTGTTACCAGCCTTAATGAAATTTTACTGCTTCCGAAAATAGAATCGTTGAGGAGTGAACTGGAAAGTCTGTGGATAGAAAGGTGGAATTTCTAATCCTTTAAGAACAAGAGAGTAATGGTCAATGAAGTGTTCGTGATGCATCTGGTGCCACCAGTACTTATACTATTATAGTGTTTTAATTCTGGAATACATTTAATTCATATGGTTAGCTTACCAGTTTTTTCACTTTCTACAACCAGTTTAAAACTGGCCAAACAGAGTACAATGTTGCTGGAGATAAGAAGGTTTATACATTAGGTCAGTTAGTGGTTTTCCAGTGCTGGGTTTCAACCCAAAAATGTACCACCCAAAATTCCTGTGTGCCATTGCCCTTATGGACAGTTTAGCAACAGAGCGACTGTCGAGCAGAACACAGATCAGATTTACTTCATAGAGAAACTGAATGACAGACAGATTTAGACTCCCTGAATAGACTTTCAGTTGATTTAATTATATCTGTCATTGATGCTTTTGTGAGCTTAACTACAGGAAATGTGTGGATGCATCCAGCAGTAAGTTATATTCTTTAGAAATGCACTGAAAAGTTATGTGTTTCAGCACATGAGTGAAATTTTTCGCTAAGGTGACGCCCATATATTCGTTGCACAATTTGTCGCATATAGACTTCAATGCATTTTGGTGAATTTTCTCCATTTCACAAATTTTTGGATAAGCAGGTCAGATTTGCCTACTTCTACATTCTACCTCTTTTGAGAAGAGAGAATGGCAAATCGTGCAAATACATATGAGCAATTGAACATGTGCTTTGGCATAAAACAGATTACAGATGTTACCTGGTGGTATAGTCTGGCATTGGAAAACACACACCACTCTCCTTGCTGGGACACCAATGTTCTTCTATTTAGTCTCGCATTTTGGCACTGTGGCTGACGTCATCATGCTTGGTGCGAAATTCAAATATTTAAAGGTGTCATGTTTTCCTTGCCCAAAATAGGTCTATGGGTGTGATTCTGGTTTGATTTACTGTTCCTAGACCCCTGACTGTCCTTGACCATTCCTGTCTGCTGAATGTTTACTGACTATTCTTCCATATCCTGATTTTGTACTGCACTGTACTGTCTGACTGGCAGTTGACCTCCTGCCTGATAAATAGGTGTTGGGATACATTCACTCTTTCATTTTGAGGTTTCCAAAAATCATCATAATATCTGTTGAAAATAAATTCCTATTCACAAAGTTGTCATAATAGGAGTATGTCTTAATAGGCAAAACAAAGGTTTGGTTCCAACATTACTGGTAGATGATTCAGGTAGCTGACACTATTCCCAGGGCTGTGCAACCCCAAAGTAACCCAAAGATTTGTAGAAAAATGGAATAAGCAGCTTCAAGGCAGTTCTTATAGTCTACAAATAAAAGAAATTTGCAGACTATAAGAACTGCCTTGAAGCTGCTTATTCCATTTTTCTACAAATCTTTAGTATGTCTTAATATGTTGTGTTTTTTATTACGAAAAATGGGTCCTATTGTTAATAACATTCATCTGAACAAGGAATCTGTGAAAGCACACAGATCCATTACATAGGTGATCCCTAGGTAATAGGGAATTTCTGAAATTACAGCCGCATATATTGTATTATGCTCATTGCCACTTGCTGAGCATTTGAACTCTGGTGCAAAGAGAATTTATAGGTGCAAATTGCTCCATAGATTTTAAGACTTTGATAAAAGTAATTTACTTTTCTTAAACTGAAAAGTCTATGCGCTAACTTTTTACCTATAATGATATTGTAGCGCTATAGTAAACTGGTGTGACTATAATCAGTTATAGCTACCAAATGGTATTTAAATCACGAATGAAACTATTTCTCTCAGGGGTGAGCCCTCGCAGCGAGGTGGAGGAAGGATGTAGTTGAACTGTAACTATGTGCGATAAGCACAATAAAGTTGAGCGCCAGTAATTCTTTATAATGAACCAAAACAGCATTTATTCAACAGCAGAGCAATAGGACAATCACCACATAGGAGTATAGAACAGTTACACAGCATAGATGCAATGTACACAGCAAGAGTAGAGATACATACACAGCATAAAGGAGCAAATACTCACAGCACCATACATGGGCTGGATCCCTTCAGGCAAGGGGTCATGTCAGCAGTAGTTGAGCGTTGAATATGAAGAGATATACACCAGAATTCAGCAGCGGTAACCAGTGGAACCTGAGGGGAAACCCTATCCCTGAGATCTGTACACTTAGTCCCTATTTCTGGGTTATGAGTACCCGAGGATCTTAATCCCTCTAAGTCTCCTGTCGGAGCGTGATCTGCTCAACTATCTACCTAGCTATCACTCCTAGAGTGATCTATGACAGAGTATGCTATACTTTACTAGGGCCTCTGCGCCTAGGGATCATGCCCATTCCCTTCCAGCCTGCAAGGTTGGGCTAAAGCAATGAACACTGACCGCATGGTTCCCATGACCTTTATACTTTTACACACAGTGCCACCTTGTGTACACTGTGAGAACTACAGGGGTTGCATAAGCACAAAAGGTCCCCATTAGGACCCATTAGGCGTCCATAATACTAGGGATGTGCCTGTCAGAAATATGTGAGGGTGTCTAATTTTCACATCCCTACAATATGAAATGTTTGTACTTGTGTTTATACAGTGCAATAAGATAGCAACCATTTTGTGCAACATTTCTGTATTTGGAATCTAAAAATGATTGTTTTGCTAGGTGTAGAAAGAGGAAGCACAACATATAAGGGCGAGGCCAGACGGGGAGATTCAGGGGAGATCTGTCGCGGCGAGAAGTCGCCAGGCGACAGATCTCCCCCGAATCTCCCTGTCTGGCCTTGCCCTAAGTGTACTTAATTCACCTAACATCTTGCATTAGAAATTTGATTATAAA
Source organism: Xenopus borealis (assembly GCA_024363595.1). Taxonomy (NCBI): domain Eukaryota; kingdom Metazoa; phylum Chordata; class Amphibia; order Anura; family Pipidae; genus Xenopus; species Xenopus borealis. Next base: position 12,755,826 of record CM044431.1, read on the forward strand.
CAATGATCAAGCCTTTGTCATAAGAGTAATAACGATGCACTCAGGCCTATTTTGAGACCTTATTTCATATTACCATTGAGTGAGAATAAAAATTGAATGGACCATTATCAAGCTCAGGACATAGGGACAATATTTTACATGAAACTTGGTGTTTCCCTCCAGTTTCAGGTGTGCCAGTTGCCTTCCACAGTGCAAAAACATACTGGTAAATGAACTAGCTCTTTTTAGTCTTAATTAAGTGTGATAATGACATTTTGTCCTCTTAGGAATCCTCATAGAGCTTGTTCCCTAACGTTTTGTTGATTGGAAGATGGTTGGATCTATGGGAGTAACTGATGTGTAAAACTGGGGAGCTGCTCATTGATAGACCCCCCCCCCAAACAATAGACATTTTTTATGTCTACCTTGAATAGTACAGATACTAGAGTTGTATTTGGCTCTATTTAACTCAATTTAAAGATGTGTGTATCAGTTTCTTGTATAGTAGTCTTACTTAACATTATTGATATGGGAGGGCATTTCAAATCTATACAAATCTGATTTTAGAAGTAGAAATCAATTAACCTCTTAATTTGATGTTGTGAAAGAATAATTTCCTTATGTAGTTTGCTGTAAACTCAAAAAAGTAGAACACAACTAAAGTATTGTTCTCATACATAGACCAGATGCCTGGTGGGCAAATCCATCACTGTGATATCCATTAACATAGTTCCCTCAAACCATTGGGGGCATAAAGTTTGATTGATAAAGTTGATAAGCAATCAGATCAACTCTCTATTTTTGATCTTGTAATAATGCAAGGCACCCACTCCCAACTCCAACCCATAGCATAGCCTGCATTGCAGGAGGACAGGCACATACTTCCCAGTGTCTTAAACCACAGGATCCCCAATATAAGAAAAAGCTTAAGCACCATGCTCCATAAAAATTATGTTTATTTAGTCCATCAAAAACAGACAAACTCTAGACCATCATCTTACATGTTCATTGTTAATCAAAGGCATCTATGATGATTAGGGATGGCGCGAACAGCGGCAAAAAAGTTTGCAAACATATTCGCGAACTTGCGACAAAACGCGCGAACGGTTCGCGAACGTCGCGAACCCCATAGACTTCAATGGGAAGGCGAACTTTAAAAGCTAAAAAAGACATTTCTGGCCAGAAAAATGATTTTAAAGTTGTTTAAAGGGTGCAACGACCTGGACAGTGGCATGCCAGAGGGGGATCAAGGGCAAAAATGTATCTGAAAAATCCAATAGTCGCAGCCACTGAAGCACAGAAAAAATATGCCATATAAATGCTGAAAATAGTTGCAGCCACTGAAGCACTGAAAAAATATGCCATATAAATGCTGAAAATAGTCGCAGCCACTGAAGGACAGAAAAAATATGCCATATAAATGCTGAAAATAGTCGCAGCCACTGAAGGACAGAAAAAATATGCCATATAAATGCTGAAAATAGTCGCAGCCACTGAAGGACAGAAAAAATATGCCATATAAATGCTGAAAATAGTCGCAGCCACTGAAGCACAGAAAAAATATGCCATATAAATGCTGAAAATAGTAAAATATAAAATCCCTCCAATACAGAGCAGTATCAATCAGATTACTAGCCAGCAAACTTTCAACTGTCCCTGAAATCACTAACAGGCAGCTCTCTCCCTACACTAGCTCTTCCAAGCACACACAGGCAGAGTGAAAAAAAGCAGCAGGGCTTCAGTTTTTATAGGGAAGGGGAGTGGTCCATCCCTAATGATGATTAAGGGCAGCAATGCCCAAAACACATAAGGTGGTGGTCTAGAGCAGTGATCCCTGACCAGTAGCTCACGAGCAACATGTTGCTCTCCAACCCCTTGGATGTTGCTCTCATTGTCCTCATAGCAGGTGCTTATTTTTGAATTCCAGGCTTGGAAGCAAGTTTTAATTGCATAAAAACTAAGTATAGTACCAAGAAGAGCCTCCTGTCAGGTGCCAGTCCCAAAGGGGCTACCAAATAGCCAATCACAGCCCTTATTTGGCAACCCCAGGGACTTTTTCATGCTTGTTTTGCTCCCCAACTCTTTTTACATTTGAATGTGGCTCACGGGTAAAAAAGGTTGGGGACCCCTGGTCTAGAGTTTGTCTTTTTTTAATGGACTAATAAACTTATTTATTAGGGAGCATGGTGTTGCTGCTTTTAACTTTATTCTTACATTGCAATAATTTATACTTAAAACCAACATTATCTAACAAACCACCTAGTGATCTTCATCAATAATGCTGTAATGATGATATAGTTTGTTACATGTGTAGGGGGACTGGTAAATTAGTCTCCCATTGCTATCTAGCAGACAGTCCCCTAGTGTTCTAGACTCCTAATTGGGTCCTAAAATACAGTTAAAATACAACAAGGGGGACCTGTTCCTATTTCTGCTTAAAGCTATGCCCCTTTGTGTTCATACAGGGACCAGTAGATGGCACTGTTCTAAAGTATAAAGTCCTGGGCAGTCCTGTGCTCAGGGTCCATCTTGTGTTAGCTCTGGCCTGGGCAGGCAGGCAGGCAAAGCTCAAGTGGAACCTAGACAGGTCAGGTCTAGTAAGGATATGCTACTCACCTTAAGAGGTCAATCTAGGAGTGACAGATAGGCAGGCTATTTAGCTGAGCAGCTTGAGACTCTTCTGAGGAATGTGAGTGGGATTATGATCCCAGGTACAGTACCAATTGCCCAGAAGTAGGGACTAAGTGTACAGACCTAGGAATGTGAGTTTTTCCTCAGGTTCCACTTAGGGAAAATGCTGAAAGCTGGGTGTACCCCGAGCGGCTGCTGTGTACATTGTCCCCATCCCTGTGGGGACAGCTACTGACTAAAGGTACTTTGAGTACACGCTGTATGATCCTTGAACTATCTGAAGATGTTAATTATAGTGATGAGACAATTTTTTTACCAATGGGAGAAAAAAATGCTGTGAGTAAAAAATTAATTTGATGGCCATCAAAAAAAAAAATTGACACACAAAAGTACAGTGTTTTTTCCGTAGGAAAACTCGATTCAATTTCAATACTAAGTTGATTCGAGTATTCTGGGCAGGGCTATTCAATCAAATTTTAGACATTCAAATTTTTCAATAAATAGTATACCATTCAAATTAAGAATAAAATCAAATGTATTAAGAAAATCACATTACTCAAAATTTGACCTTTGATAAGCCCTTTGTGTTGTATGTATTTCTTTCATCTATCTCAGTTGATTTATATCAAGGTGCAGTCTTATACAAGATAATAGGTATTTTTTCTTGGGGGTGAGAGGGAATTGTTGATTTATTGAAAATAACTTGGGAGGTATTTTTCAGTTAATAGACTTGTGTTTGGTAACCACCTGGAATAATTTGATTAGATGAGTCACAAATTACTAAGCATTTGCTGCAGGAGCAATGACCGCTGTTAGATCAACTTAATTGTTACCATGACCTCAAATGCCATTTTGCATTGAAAGTGAGTTGTTTTTGATGTTTAATTTTCTTTGCTTATAAAAAAAATACAGCTTCTTAACAGAGATGTTTCCACATACATGTTTTTGAATAATACTTTTTCTCAACTAATCCACCATGTACTTACCCTTAACCCAAACTAATCCTGGTAAATAAATGTGCATGAACCTTTTTTATATAAAGCTCTAGCTTACTAATTCAACATACTTTCCCAACCCAAAACACACACACACTATGGTCATCTGTATTAATTACAATACAAAAAGAAAACCAAAAGTTTCACCAAAATGACACACAGACCCACAGTCAGGAGTTCCAGTAGCATAGAAGCTTTGTATTGATTATATCATCAATCAGACATGTAACAAACAATTTCACCATTATAACAATACTGATGAAGATCACTAGGTAGTTTGTTAGCAGCAACACCATGCTCCATAAAAAATAAATATAATTAATCCATTAAAAACAGACAAACTTTAGGCCAACACTACCCTTTAGCTACCCTTAATCATCATAGATGTCTTTTTTTAAGGTCATGAAACATTTAATGGGTTGATTTTTGTCTGTTTTTAATGGACTGCATACATTTTTATAATATAATATTTATTTTTTATGGAGCATGGTGTTTCTGCTTCAACGTTTTTCTTACATTGCAATTATATAACAAACTACCTAGTGATCTTCATCAGTAATGGTATATTGGTGATATTGTTTGTTACATGTCATGTTATAATTTCATCTGATTGCTTATGAACTTCATTAATCAAACCTGATAACCCCCAATAATTTGAGGCAATAATGTTAATGGCTATAAACAGCGATGGCTTTGTCACCAAACTTCTATCCCACCTTTCACCTCTTCCAAATCTTGTGTCAGAGTTTAGCTTCAATAAATGCTACAATTGTTGGCTTAATAAGTGCTGTGGATCTGATGCCCAGCTTGAATGTCAATAAGGAAAGGTGTTTGGATAATATTATATTTCTGGATAATGGAGAAGACTATAATAGGGTAACTGTCATGGAATTATATTATATTCTTTCAACCTTCACATAATCTTGATTTTGGGGTGCACAGAAAGATGTTGGAGACCAAAAGGAAGGTTTAAAGCACAATTTACAGAAAACTACTTAGTTGTTACAATGCAAAACAAACATTGGAAACTATTATTTATAAATAGACAGTTAAGATCACAGTAGCAAACTGCACATCTTGGGCAACAAAAATGTAAGTTTTGCTGTAACTGTTTTGCTGTACTATGTCTATCTTGCACCATTATACATGATTTTCTTCACTTAAATCCTTTATAAATGCAATGCTGCAACCCTCTGCTACCAAATTGTTTAGGACCAGATAAATAACCTCATCTGCAACCTTATAAAGGTGGACCATACTAATTCTCGAGTGTGTTTAATACCCTATTTTTATAAACAAAGTATGATCTCTAAATATTGTGTTGTTTGTGTCTGAAAAAGCAATGTTCAGAAGCTGCATTTCTAAGCTATACACTAGGCTGTTGCAATGCTGATGTGTGGAGCCCTGGTGATTCAAGGCTTCCATTTACACTTTTCCTGACCTTTGTTTTCTTGTGCTCTATTTGTAGACCAACATTAATCTACTAGAGACAGTATGCCTTGTGGATTTTTTCTTTCCTCTTTTTTTTTTCTTAATTCACAGAGCTGCCAAAATCACAATGAAACTCAAAAAAGAAAGAGCTATGATCCTGAAACCTATGTGACCTTATAGCAGGAGAATTATTTATTGAGGTGTGAGCATTTTTGTTGTACAGCCTTGAAATTTTTTCTAGCAACTGAATAATGCTCATATAGTGCAGTGTGTAGATAAAAAGGACTGTAATCTGATGGAATTCTATTGCTGAAGCTTTGTAAGTCTGTGTCATATTAAAACTTATTCTCTATCATTACAATGAATAACACATATTACTATGTACTGACAAGAAGGTAAATTGACTTTTATGTCAACTACATATACTGTAAATGAATTACAGAATGATTACTTAAGCCACACCACAATCAGTAATGGCTACTGACTGCCAGTTCCAACAAGTTGCCTGCTTATTTGCCTGTTGATGTCAGATATCCATCAGATATCGATAAAGAAGGCTGGAAGGTAAAGTCCATGCATAAGAAGCTAAAGTGTGCAGAACTATAGGTTCCATGCAGGATAATGCCACTCAGAGTTTGGAAACTGGGCAGTAAAGTGGATATGAGGTTCAATGTTGATAAATGCAAGGTTATGCAAAAATGAAATAAATTGAAGTTATACACTAAATGTCAGTGTGTTGGGAGTTTCCTTAAATGAGAAGGATCCTGGGGTTTTTGTAGATAAGAAATTGTTGAATTATATAGCTACTAAAGCAAATAAAGTACTGTCTTGCATAAAAAAGGGCATAAACTCAAGGGATGAAAACATAATTTTACCTCTCTATAGATCCCTAGTAAGTCCTCATTTGGAGTATGCAGTGCAGTTTTGGACTTCAGTGCCTAAGAGGCATATAAATGAGCTGAAGAGAGTGCAGTATTGTGCAACTAAACTGGTGAGAGGGTAGACTGTCCAGGTTGGGGTTGCTTTCACTGGAAAAAAAGGCACTTGCGAGTGGACATGATTACACTTTACAAATATATTAGAGGACATTATAGACAAATATCAGGGGACCTTTTTACCCATAAAGAGGATCACTGCACCAGAGGCCACCCCTTAAGACTAGAAGAAAAGGACTTTCATTTGAAGCAGCATAGGTGGTTCTTCATAGTGAGGACATTGAGGTTGTGGAATGCACTGTCGGTGATGTTGTGATGGCTGATTCTGTTGATGCTTTAAAGAGGGGCTTGGATGATTTTTTGGACAGACATAATATCAAAGGCTACTTTGATACTAAAATCTACAGTAAGTACAGTATAGCTATGGGCATGTACAGTTTGTGTGAAAGAGTGGAGGGGTGTGTGTGTGTGTATGCTGGGTTTTAATTTGGAGGGGTTGAACGTAATGGACTTTTTTCAACCCAATTTAACTATGTAACTTTGTAAGTATCTGGCCTTGGATGTGGTCCTTTTTCTTGACAGTAAACAAAAGTATAGCTCTGCACTCAACCCAACCAAAAAAAGCGGATAAAAGTCAGCCCGGTGCTCAGCACAGAGGATCCGGCATCCCTCCACTACTTGAAGTTCCTTCCAAAAAACTGGCACTCAAGGCAATTTTCATGCAGGGTTACCCCTTGCTAATCTTTATTGTAAGCGAACGTGCAACGTTTCGGGGCGTACCCCTTTGTCAAGCATGCTTGACAAAGGGGTACGCCCCGAAATGTTGCACGTTCGCTTACAATAAAGATTAGCAAGGGGTAACCCTGCATGAAAATTGCCTTGAGTGCCAGTTTTTTGGAAGGAACCTTTTTCTTGACAGACCTCTACAGTGTGCATGTGTTTTATGTTGATTAACATGAGAACCAGACAATCAGATTAGCCCAGTTTGATCCAGTTTAGTCCTATGTATGGAGCACATTTGGCAAATATAATTTTGATGAAGAAGGAGGAGTAGGTCAAATGTACTTATTGGAGTATGAAGCGTTACTGTGGTAGTTTGTAGAAAGGCAGATCATTCTAAATAATTATCTGGGACCCATCACATGGAGCCATGGTTGAACAATTTGGTAGAAAATAATAGCTCTTACAGATAATAAGGTATGCACAGAGATTTGAATTTGGCTTGCAGGCTAAATGTTCAGTTATTATCATATATGGCAATTTTGTCTGATTGAAAGTCCCAGCAAGTGCATAATAATATTTGTGGCAATCGAATATAGACCTGATTTGCTGATACTCCAGTCACAACCTGAAGGCAGGTAATGCTAGAATAGAATCAGATGATAGAAATCTGATGATACTGCAGGAGTGAGATCACCAGCTGAGGGTCACCAATAGTTACACAGTATGTCAGAAATTGTCTGTGCATGAACGGCTAATTCTAGTGGGACTATTCAGTTAATATATCTCAGCCAAAGATTATGATTAATTATTTTTTTTGTTTTCCAATGTAATCCAATGAAAATATTAAATTAATCTGTGTGAAATAAATGAGAAGTGGTGTTGATACAAAATAATTACAGTCTTTTCATTGCAAGGCAGACATGAAAGGCCATGGCAATGACCCCCAAAGTGTACCATTTGGAAATTACTGTCTTCTCTAGAACTCTAATTTCCTGTAAATAGTAAATACAGATAAGCAATAGACTAGATACACTGACATGGTTAAGCACACTGTTTATTTATACTTTCTTTTTAGATATGCAGGATTATAGGGTCACTTTTCTAAGCTTCCTGGATATGGTGCAAGATTTTCACAAAAACACATTTTTGAATGTGTATGTCATTTTTGTTTTCTGTTATCTCTAATAAGTATCTAACTATTTTGCCTGTAGACGTTGATAAGTTGCCTATGGTCTTTTCTATCATATTTATTAGAATATCAGATAACATATACTGTAGGATAGCAGGAAGTCGTACTTCAATATAAACGATTTAGGTCAGAAATCCCAAGATTTGAGGTTTGAAGAATTTATCCATTGTTAAGTAAAGTTATCCATACTTTTCTATATTTCAGGCTTGGACGGGTTACAAAAGATCTATTCGATGGTTCTGTATTAATAACCTGCATATTAGGGATAGTTCCCCACCTATACATCATCTTGAAGTCCTCATAGATGGATGCATTCTCTGAGGGATAGCTCATAGTGATATATTCTAAATCAAGGTGATGATTTTACAAGGGCTTTGCTAATTTTTTTTTCCTTTGCTTCATTTAGGCTGTCAAAGAGTGATGAGGCAAGGAATGAACTATCTATCATTCTATAATAAAAAATGAACTTACCAAATAGCTTTTTAAGTAATATTTTGACCAACATTAAACTGAAATGTGCTTCGTACTTATATCACACCAACCACCCAATCCTCATTTAGAAGCTTATTTATAAACATCAAAGTTCTACTAAAAGCCAGAATTAAAAAAATTCTTAAATCTTTGCCTACAGTATTTAAAAAAATTGGGGCCAGATTTAGTTTATCTCATGAAAACTTTCTCTTTAAGGGACCCATTTACTAGGGATGCAACTAATCCAGGAATCAGCTCAGTTCAGCCAGGATTCTGCCTTTTTCACCAGGATTCGGCCGGATCCTCGTGCCTGGCTGAACTGAATCCTTAAAATCATCAAAACAAGGAAGTAAAAAATGTTTGAGCTGTGCATGTGGATCTTTTTTTCCCTCCCCACCCTCATTTGCTTATGCAAATAAGGGTTCGGATACAGTTTGGTATTCGGCCAAATCTTTCACGAAGGAAGGATTGAGCCAAATATTTTACAAAAGAAGGAGTGGGCCAAATCCAAAATAGTGGATACTAGGATCTCTTCCTATTTTTCTTAAACACTCTAAAAATGTGAGATTTATTAAGTGTAAAAACCAAACAACTCTAATAAAAGAATTCACCAGGTAAAAGTTTATCGAGGTCATATGAATGGGAGTTTTTAGCAGTTTTCAGGGGTTTTTTTTGCTAGGAATTGTTAAAAACTATAAGTTTGAAAAGGTCATGTTAACTAGAGAGTAAGTGCTGTATTTAGCTGTATTGTGCTACTGAAAAGACACATCTCCATTGCAAAAAGGCTGCAGTGGCTGATAAATAAAAATGTAAGATATTTCAATTGAAGTCTAAGGGGCCAATTTACCAACATTCTGATTTCTATTTTTTTATGAATCATATTTTTTCTCTAAAAAAATGTGGTTTATTTTATTTTTCTAAAACTAAAAAAAATTGAGATGATCAAGTAAAAAACATGAAAAACCATAATTCAAAACCACTTAAGTAAAAGCAGTCTAGGTCTCACAGAAGTCAATGGGAGCTATGCTGATCCAAATGGACCTTTTTCTGCTAGCAATTATCCAACAAACCTGAATTTTTAGATGTTTTAGAGGTATTTATTCATGTTTTAATCTTTCAGTGCTTTCTTTTATTTGTGCTTTTTAAATTCAGATCTTTTAAAACATTTCTTGACATTTGTGGTTTTAGAGAAAGTGAGTTTAAATACAGAAAATACAGTAAATATAAGTTTGTCAAAGTAATTAAAATACTAATTTATATTTTACTACAATGAATACATTGACCGAATTTAACAACTTTAATAATTTATAACACTGACAGAAACCAGTGAAAGTAATAATCACTGCTACATTTGTAAATTGTATCCTTAAGGTCAGATTTATAGAAACCTGAGAATCATTCTAATTATTTCTTGATTTATGTCTTATATCAAATAAGTTTCCTTGTGTTTTCCCTACAGTATTCTTTACTCGCATGATTTCTGTGTTGGTATTCCATAGGCTTCTATTGAATGGATTTGCTAACCCAGATTGAGAATTCTCAAGTTTGTCTATAGAGTAATAGAAATCTTCCATAAAAATAAAATGTTGACATGATCCATGACATAGAATTCATCTTGGCATTGTCAGTGTTTTAGGAGAGAATATACAAGCAAAAGAAAACAGCTAAACACCCAGAAAACTGATAAACACCCAGACATTTTTAAGATCTTTTGTTTTGTTTTTTATTTCATCTTTCTACCTTTATCTTTGATAAACTAGCCTCTTTCTAAATGTTTGCATAACATGTTCTTGGATAATAGATTCTATATCCATACACAGGTGTGTATTGTTAAAATTTTTTTTAGAAAAGGCCAATTTATCAACAGTCTCATTTTAGTTGATAAATAAATCCATGAATGTCATGAAATGTATTAAAAGATCCAAACAAAAAAACACAAATCACAACAGTCAAAAAAAGTCACACAAAAAAGTTTCAAGAATTTTTTTTTTTCGATTCGGAATAGTTGCAGTTTTGTCGCATTATATCTCCCAGAAGTTTGCAGTTTTTTTTTTCTTTTTCAGATTTTTGTCATCAGAAAGCCAAATCCCAACAATCTGCAGTTTAATAAATCAGCCCCTTAATGTATTGAGATCCATATTAAGAATAAACCCCATTCCCAGACAAACCCAGGTTCCAGGCATTCTGAATAAATATATATCATATGCATAGTAAAATAGGGGTTTAAAGGATAAGGAAGGGGAAATTCACTGTGGCGTGCCATTGTGTTTGCCGCCCTCAGTGGATATAATTTCAATTTTTTGACCAGCCAGGGTGCTACTACTCTACTCCTGAACACGCACATATGCAGTACAGTTCAGATACAGAGTTCAACCTTAAAGTTGCACCTCTGGGGCATCATGAAAGATGGTGGAGTGGCATGGCAGGACAGGACCCCAGACTGAGGAGTGTTGACCGGGGTCCAAGGTAAATGTCTGTATTCACTGGTGGGTGCCTAATACATTGGCATCCTAAGGTGAATTTCCCTTTAAGTGTCTTTTAACTACACAGGTGTAATAATCTATAATTTATATCAACTGTGACAAAGGACAGACAAGAATGATTGTTTAAGAACTGCAACAAAATGTTCAGGCAACATGTCTAGTGATGGGCGAAATGGCCGCGTTTCGCTTCGCCGAAAAATTCGCGAATTTCCAGAGAAATTCGCGAATTTTTCGCCGATTCGCGAAACGAGTCGCGCGTCGTTTTTGACGCACGTCGCGTCGTTTCCGAAGCGTCGCGTCATTTTCGGCGCGCGTCACGTCGTTTTCGGCGCGTGGCGTCAAAAACGACGCGCGACTCGTTTTTGTGCGGCGAATTTTTTTGGGCGAAATTTTTTTGCAGTTTTGCAAATTTATTCGCCAGCGGCGAATCGCGGGAATTCGCCGCGAATTCGCCCCAGGCGAATAAATTCGCTCATCACTAAACATGTCCAACTTTTTCAATTTAACTCACCAGTATTAGCTCAGAATATTTAATGAAATGCAATGTGATACAAGAAACAAAACAGGCAACATAGAGCATACTGCAAACAAAGTTTTATTTATTTGAAAGCTTAGAAAAATAAAATATGTATAACTGGATTTGTCTCCTATACATTTGTTAAACATTGAAACAATCTCTATTTTATTTGCAAGGTTTAGAGAAGTTATCATTATCCAAGGATAGATATGAGAATAACATCTCTGAAAAATAACACATATTTCATTCTATCTCTCTTTGTTGTGTAAATGTTAGATTTGTTAGATTGAGTTGGCAGAAAAATATATTTGGTGACATTTGCCGGCTATCAAAAGTGGCTAAAATAACAGATACAGTAGTAACAGCAAAAATCCATTCACATAGTGATCCTTAATGTAATGAACAATTTATCTTTTCAGTTACTTTAATTTATAAGGGAAGAAAGTTCATTGTAGCAAAAATTCACATTAAACTTTTCCAATTATAAAGCAAAGCATTCTTTTCTTCCATATCATTGAATAAATTATTGTATTTTCAGCTGGGCTGTTAATACGGGTGCAGCCATAAGTGCATGGAATCTTTTACAGGTGGTAGACCCTTTATTAGGGCAGAATTCTTCATTTTTTTACAGCAGCGCAGTATGTTACTCCTATAGAATTTCAAGCTAGGGAATAATTTGATAAAAAAAATTACATTTAAAAAAAAAAACTCCTATCACCTCATAGTGCTTACTCTTCCAACTCCCTTTTCACCGTTTGCTGGCCTGGGGCTGCAGGTACTGTATGTTGGTAAAGCAGACAACATAGAGAGAAAATAGGTGAACAAAAGGAAATGGAATTTGATAAAATTGAGACAAGCATATACGTTTGAAAAGAAAAAAGTGACATGGGAGTAGTACCCCCATTTTACATCCCCTGATTTTAAGTTTTCCCTCATTTTACATTGTTGTT
>CM044431.1:12768304-12799403 GCA_024363595.1 Xenopus borealis
GTATTAGGGATAGTTTTGTATACAGAATGTATTTGGGACAAACGGCACCCCATACAAAATTGCTTTCCAGGATGATGATTGTTATTGCACCTGCACCTGATTCTACAACCACAACTCTAAATGGCAAAGCAGGGGCTCAAGTTCAGCCTGCCATTTAAGGAGCAGCATGGAGGTCAAACATGGGTAAGCCCAAGAACAGCCATTATGAGGGTGTCCTTCAAGCTGACTATGGGCACAAGGAACATCTGGAGCCCTGTAATAACCACATGCTTAAAGAAGATTCTATGTACAGGACTCCCAGTGTGCTAAAATTTACAAAAAGTATTTTAATTCAATAGAAGTCAAGTTTTCGCAGCAATAATGCAATAAAATGAGTTTTTGGAGAGTCAATCTAATGATCTGAATCAACGCTTGATTTTGTTGCAGCGCTTTTTTGCTCTGACTTTTTTTGGGAAAATGTTTTGATAAATAAGTTCAATTCATGTAAGGGAGTTTGGTCAACTTTGATTTCAGGAAAAAAAGTAAAAAATTTGAGCTGTATTAAATAGGCCCCTTGATATCACATATTTAACAATGGTTGTGTTTAGTAGTTGCAGCTTAAGGTTGGGTAGAAAAACAAAATCAGTTTTTTTTTGATGGGGCATTTGCTTTAATATGCTCCAAGAAAATAGACACAGTTATTGAAAACAGCTGATAAACTACCTGTGTGCAATACTTTGGGAATAAATGTTTAATTTTTTTAACAGAAAAATCACCAATAAGATGCTGTGTCTTGGATGGTCATCTACCACTATACACACACACCTGTGTCTCAGGTCATACAGGTGACTTCCTCTGTAAATGTGTAGACAGAGTTTACAGCCAAATAGTACATTTTATTTTGTTGCCTTGAAACGTTCCCGTAGATCTGTGTAAACATATTTATGAACATAGATCAACTGGTAAAGGAGTTTTTCTTTAGCTATGAAGAGCTATGATTGCATCTTCTCAGAGAACAGAGGGAAACTGACAGTAACCATTATTTGAAACATATTATCATCACAGGAACTGTGTTGATTGGATTTTGATTGTCAAATGTAAGCCAGGTCTATTGTGATAAGAGGTAATGGGTAAATGGAACAATTGAACCTTTTGCTTCCGTAAAGATTTCTTCCTCTGATTGACTGAAATGAATAGCAAATAGACACCTGTTCAACTGAATCTTGAAAGGGCCCAGTCATTCCTCCCACATGGCTCATAGAACAGATGTCAAATTGTAATGATTTCTTAGCCCCTATCGAACGCTTCAAGGTAAGAGCCAATATCTGAGCTCTTTGAAGGGTTGCCTGACTCTTTTCTTATATCCATTGAGTCTTCCAACTCATATATCCCCTGCTATCTCCTGCTGGAATAGTTAAAGGCAAAATAAAACAAGAGACATAGAGTCAGAGCAAGAAAAATAAATCATTAAATTGACATTGAAAAATCAGCGGGCAGTTTGCTACTTCTACACAAAAGAGGAAAAAAAAAATATCTCCGGTTTTCTTATCTTATTGTTATTCAGCTTTCATTCTAATGCAGTTTCTTCCTGTTCAATATCAGTTTGTAAAACTCTGCTACATGTTCACTGACCCCTGATAACTAAATAAATCCCAGTTTGTTGCAGCACAACTAAGTCCCAGTACATATACATACTGAGGATGGATACAAGAAATTGAAAGCAAATCAACTATTAAATCCAGGGTTCTTAGTAAAATAAGTGCGGAGGAACGATCCTATTTCTTTGAAGATGCATTATTCATTACCCTCACGGGATGCACCGTCTTAGGTTTTTTTCCCCTGGTTTTATTTCTCTGTAAGGGAAATGCATATCAGGTTTGTTTATGTAGTTTAAGGAAACTATTAGACTGCAGAGAATACAAGGCAATATTTAAATTTTTTTCAACATGTCACTGTTCAGATCTGAGTTTATGTTCCCTGCCTCAATAGTGTTTGAAAGAATGACTTGATAATATTAAACTGAAATCATCACCAGGACATACTGTATATAATAACCTTCAACCCCTTTCTATATGTTGCTCAAGCAATTATAAGGCATAACAGAACATCACAATATTACATTTTAGAATACAGAAAATCCTCCAGATAAACTGCTAATTTGTTTAACAATCAGTTTTACACCCATTGTTTTTGCCACTAAATGGTTTTTAAAATATAGGTATAAATAGTGCTTAGTGATGTAAGGATTTATATATATTTGGGGAGGCTCATTAATTAATGGTCAACTTTTAGTGATACAAGTATGGGGCCTACTATCCAGAATGCTCAGGATCTGGAGATTTCCAGGTTATCGATCTCTATACCATACCTTCTAAAAATCATGTAAATATTAAATAAATCCTAAAGGCTGCTTTTGTCTCCAATAAGGATTAATTATATCTTAGTTGGGATCAAGTACAAGGTACTGTTTTGTTATGAAAAAGAAAAGGAAATTAAAAAAATAGATTATTTGGATAAAAGGAGTCTGTGGGAGATGGCCTTCCCATAACTTGGAGCTTTCTGGATAATAGGTTTCCAAATAATAGAACTCTTACCTGCATTAAGGCATGAATACCATGATAGTTATTTAAAGGTTTGATTGTAAAAATATGAACAAAGAAAATGCTGAACATTGAGCTAGAAAATATCAATGCTTCTAAAACCTATAAAAATGTTTGTTTTTCACACAAGCGGAGGTCTATTTATCAAAGTTTGGACTTTAAATGGTTTTAGAGGTCTTTGAAACCATGAC
This sequence comes from Xenopus borealis, assembly GCA_024363595.1. NCBI lineage: Eukaryota > Metazoa > Chordata > Amphibia > Anura > Pipidae > Xenopus > Xenopus borealis. Next base: position 12,771,075 of record CM044431.1, read on the forward strand.
TAATTTCACAATGGGACACAAGTGTGAAATTTTGATTTTGTGGGAATTATTTTAAACTCCCATAAACTTGAAATTTGAATAAAAAATGATCAAACGAAATTTATTAAAAAAATTTAATATTTTAACTTAGGGTTTTAATATTTTAACTTAGACTGTATCTGAATTTGGATCATATTTGATCAAATTTGGTTTGAAGTTTTTTTTTTTTTTTAAAAACGTTGATTTCTCATAGTCCACCAAATTTCTCCAAATTTATTCTAGGAGGTCCCCCATAGGTTAAAACAGCAATTAAGCAGGATTTAGATGGTGAATAGTCAAAGTAAAATTAAAAGTAAAAAAGAGACCATACATGATACATTTTGAAATTCGAATTTCAAATTTTTTTTAAACTCGAATCAAATTTGGTCTATTCGCTAGACGAATTACACAAAACAACTTCAAAAATCAATCATTAAATTTGATTTTTCAGTTCGACCCTTGATAAATCTGCCCTTAAAACTATGAATGTCATGGAATTTATTAAAAGATCTCAATAAAAAACACCTGGATGGAAGAAAATGAGCTAAAACATATGAATACTTTTAAAAATGTATTAAAAGATCTAAATAAAAAACACCTGGATGGAAGAAAATGAGCTCAAACATATGAATACTTTGAAAACCTCTAAAAATTTTAGTTTTTCAGACAATTACTTGTGAACAACCCCCCATAAACCTGAACTGGCTTATAATGGTTCAATAGGATCAGCTTCCACTGACTTCTATAGGACCTTGGTTTTTACACGTAATAAATCTTGAATCTTTAGAGCTTTTTTAAAAAAAATAGGAAAAGCTACTTTTCTTTTTAATTTGGAAAAAATCTAAATTTGATTGCTAGTAAAAAGGTCCCTTACTAAAGAAAAAAAAATCTGAAAACTTTTAAAAGTCTGAAAGGCTAAAAAAGAACCAATAGTATCAGCACAGCTTGTATGGTACCTCAAGAGCTTTTCCTTGGAGCAGTTTTGAATTTTAGTTTTTTGTGGTTTTTATACTTAATAAACTGAATATATTTATTAAAACTTTACATGTTCAGAGTTTTAGAGAAATTTTAAAAACACACATTTTTAGAGAAAAAAATTACTGAATGATCAGATCATAACTCCTACTGGCATTGATGCCTAACACTGAGCAAATGCATTGGTATCCAACCCCCATATACAAATCAGGGGGATAGGCAGTTTTGTTGCATAAAAGAGTTTGCTTTGGGCCCCAGTGGCCTCTAGTTATGCATTTATCATTGTATTCCCAAAGCAGCTATACATAGAAACAAAAGAAAGCCTGCAACACAAATGATAGATAGTAGGTAGATAGACAGACAGCCAGAAAGACAGATAGGCAGTCAAATAGATTGATTTGTTCATTACTTTAATGTCATTCAGCAGATATGACCCCAATAAATAATCCACATATTACAAGCAAAAAGATGAAACAACCCCACCCCTGCTTGTCATTAAAATAGTCCTTAATTCCTTTATATATATTACCTGTAAACAATAATAATGTTTTATCTCCTTTCTTTGTAATGTCTATTCCTTCTTTGCTTTCAAGTTGCCTCTTTTATTTTGATTAAAGCTGAGGAGGAAATGTAAAACCCTCTTGACTAGATTGTAAAATCTAAATGTGAAATCAATTCTACCTGCTACTAGGTGAATGTTCTAATTAATTTTCCCTCACACGAAGCGTCTCGATATGAGACATCCCGTCTTAAGGAAATGCAAATCTGCCTTCCATGGCAGACTTGTGATAGAGGAACCAATGCTTTTTTTTTTTTATATAAAGAATCTAACATAATACTAGCACTTTTAGCAAGAAATATTATATAGCAGAAATCAATCCCCCACAGGCACATTTCTGGACACTGAAGACTGCTATCCATATGTACAAATGGAAAGTGGTCCATATGTCAAAGTCATGCTAATATGTGCAGTTTTATAAATAATGGTGAGAAATAAGAAATGTAGAAGTGGGTGTGGAACAAATCAGACTTTGTGAGGCTCCCTTATTTATATAAAATAGAATTTTTAGATCTATGGCTTGTGATGGATGAATTTATTGACCCGGGGTGAATTAGCTGCGAATTCCCGCAATTCAACACTGGCAAATAAATTTGCGAAACACCAGTAAAATTTCATCTGTTTTTGGATACCAGTGTCCATTTTTTCAACGCTGGCAATGTGTGCCGGCATCCAAAAATGGACGCCGGCAACCAAAGCGAGTCAATGCAGCGTTTAGTGAATTTTTCGCTGTTTTGAAGCGAAACGCCCCAAATTCACCCATTACTATCTATTGGCCTTTCATTAGCTGCTGAATTATATTTGAAAGAACATGTTAACAGACTTCAATTGTCTGGTTGAGTGATGGTTGACTTGCTCTTTCAAAAAAACTGAATAATAACACTTGCATTATTTCTTGCCACACTATTCATACTTTCCTTCACACATCCTATCCTACAACTCATCCTATCCTACAACTGCTACAGCATAGGGCTTCCTATTTGCTAGGTCCAATGCTGTATTCCATATTTGGCCCCCGTCAAGGCATTCTTTGCTATACTTCAAAATGTCTACTAGCATTAAAGAAGAACTATTTGGAAAAACAACTTGTGGGTGTGGTGAACTTTGCTGCTGGATCAGTAGTGGCTTTCTGTTTGAAAATATTGCATCCCAGCTTTTTTTACATCAATCTGTCAAAAGAAGTAGCTATAAATGCTTTTAATGGCTAAAGATATAATACCAATTTAAAGTCAAATTATAATCTCATATTAATAACGCAGGTTATTATTAAATTGATATCACTTAACTTGAGTGGTCATTTTTAACTGTCCTTTTGCAATGAGTTAAAGTAGTAAAAAAAAGAGTAAAAAAAAATACTCTATCCTAAAGAAAACCCTTTCAAAATTCTGAGTGTTTCATATAAGACTGAAGTTTTAGCATTTCAATTTTTTCCCATAAATTTTACACATTTTGATTTTTTTCCATAAATAATACACTGTGGTCTAATTATTTTTGTTAGTATTATTTGCAGTAGAAATAGTATGCACTGTAATTGCATTGGGGAAAAGTTTCTTCCCATTTTAGTGCTCATATTTTCTTAAAGGATCCCACTTTCTAAAAATACCATGGAGATGTACACAGGAACATTTCAAGGGGGCAGCTGCTGTTTAAAGGACCAGTCACATAAAAAAATGTTAAAAAATTTTGTTTTTGAACAATGAAAAAAAAAAACAAAGAGACATGTTAAAGTTTATAATCGCTTAAGTCTTTATTAAGAAATAACCAAAGCTCTGCTTCCGCTAATCTTGATTTCTTCTCCCTGGCTATCTCCTATAAGGAAGGCAGGGAGGAGAAATCGAGAGCCACCCAATGGATCACTTGATCTCCTTTTCAGGAGAGGAGCGGAAGTGGAGTTTATTTTTAATAATTTTGTAGTTTACAAACTAATTTTTTTTTTTTTAATTTTATGTTCTGGTCTTTTAAGGGATTATCTTAGTGTTAAGTTTGTATAGCTAGGAGAAGCTAGGAAACCTCAAATCCCACAATCAATTTATGAGCTTATACCTTTTTCATTTGGTTCCCTAGTCTGATTTATTGAATAAAATATAAGTATCCATCTTGCAAACCATTTATACTGTACTTCCTCAAGAACCACAACAGCAACCAAAAATTATTAACATCATTATTTTTAATATTCAACTGCAGTGGTACATTGTATTGAATTAGTACTCTGTGGATAGATTAAGCATAGGCCTTGACACTATTAAATTAATATATTATGATTTAGATCAAAAGAGTAAAAATTGGTCTATAAGTAATTATTCATGATCTGTTGCTATATATGAATCACAAAGGTAATGCAGAGACAATCCTGCTAAATATGGAGGGATTCTGAGAAATTGTAATTAATTTACTCTTGTACATGATATACATAATTTAAGGGAGCATTGCACTGTAAGTCACCTGACAGCAAAAATACCACTAGTACCTGTTATACCCAGGTCCTTTTAGCAATAAAATATTTAATGAAACTCCAGAACAGATGTTAACTCTAATCCTATGCTTAGCGAAAATCTGCCATGTAATATTCACCAGCAACATTGAGAGTAGTTCTATACATTTGCAAAGATGCCATTTTAAATAAAGCTTGCATCTTTTAATTACATTCCCCATTTAGCCCAAAGGCTAAAAAAAAGTCCAAAGGATCAGTGCAACAACTCTTGATCATGGGACCTCAACTGTTTTTTGTATTTGAATTTTTCTGCAGTTTGTACACTTAATAAACCTCACATTTTTTAGTTTTAGAGAAGTTTTTAAAATACTTCCATTTTTAGAGAAATAATTAAAATCTCGGAGGAAAAAGGAAATCTGAATTTTAGTGAATAGGTCCTTTAGCAATTCCCACCAATTTAATATGGTGCTATAGTTGCAAAAACATTACAGGCAATGGGGGAAATAAGAATATGAGACTGGGGTCACGTGGGGTATCTTACACGAAAATGCTGTAGTGACTTTTCTTTCTCTATAATTACTTCCAACTATATCTGTAAGGCATAGCAGTCTTGGTTGACAAATAGTAGATAAGTAGGTAGCTCATAGTTGTCTGGGGAGGCAATAGCATTCAAGATTAAGGTCGTTGGTAAACCCAGTTTGTTAAATGATTGGAGCCTCCAGGTCTATGTAAAGAGAGGGAGGCAAAGAGACAGAGAATATTTAACAAACATCCTTACTGTTGCACAAAACAGATGCATGGTTTCTATTTGAGGAATCAGAACTGGATGCATGATATTAAATTCTATTTTCTTGACACATAATGAATCATGCATCTCTGAGAGGACTTATAGCTCTCTTATTATAACCTGCACTATACTGCCGTGATTCATCCCTGGTCTGATCTGATTTAGCAATGAACTGGTTGCTGTATGATAAATGCAGACTGCAAGGTCAAAATGTAGCTGAAAACTAAAAGGTAATATGTTGCTACTAAAGAGCCGTTGTTGACACTCACATATTTGTATGTGTAGGCTATAAATTATTGACACTTGGAAAATGCTTGAGCATGCATGTGCTATTTGTTTTTCATTTGCTCTAGCTTGTGGAATTCATTTTCCTGTAAGCTTCTACTTTTGGTGGAGTTGTGTATTCATCCTGCAGGGCAGGACTATTTTTAATGCATCCTTGGATTTTTTTTGGAGAATCCATAGGCTACACTTGAGACTTTTTTGCATAGGCCATTCACAAAGGTCAGAAATGCAATATTTATAGATCACTATTTCCAGCTTGAACATTGTATAAGAATTCCATCAATGGCCTTGGCAAATAAACAACAGTAATTGATAATTCACCCTTACAAAACCTGTACGTATTGTGGAAAGTATCATTATGCTGTCAACATTCATTCACGTCAAGGTTGTAGGTCAGGTTTAGAATTTACTGTAAGCCATATTTGTCATGCTGGATCAAACTGACCTGTTTTTTTTTTTTTTTGGGGGGGGGGGTAGATGTCACATACATATTATTCCTTTGGCTTCTAACCATTAATTTAAATTATGCTTAAAGGACTTGGTGGTCTGTTTTGTATTTGTCTGCCATGCCAGGCATTTGTCACCTTTAGCACTAAATATGGGTCCTGCATAAAATGGCAAACTTTTACCAGCACCATTAAATTAAAGGGGATGTAAAGGCTTCCTATTAAGTTGAGCAATTCTGATAGAATGCATAAAAACAAGCAACATTGCAATATACATGATTTCTTTTATTCTTACTAGTGTGAAAATAAAGGACTTGGTGTGTTAACCTCTAACTAGGCAGCCTCAGCCAGCCCTACTGCAGCTATTCAAGGCAGTAGCCGGCCCTCCCTATCTCTCAGTGCAGCCATAGCCAATCTGAACAGAGAATACAGGCAGCAACCAGCAGTCTTGCCTCTGATTGGCTCCTGATGCACACATGGGACTGAGCAGTAAGAGAGGGATCAGGTTACAGCAGACACAAAACAAGGAGCTGACTGAGGCTGCCTGTGGCTGCAGAGGAAAATGGATTGATTATTTAAGTAACAGTAATTTTAAAGTAAGGCATGTATATTGGAAAGTTGTTTGTTTTTAGGGATTTTATCAGAATCTCTTAACTTAATGGGATGATGTTAGATCCATTTAAGGCTTTAAAGAAGACATAATTTCTATTATTTAAAAAAAAAAATTCTAGATTTATTAAAGCCTGCTGCTACAAAAAGCCTGAATCCAAAAATCCAGCAGACCTGCCGAGGTTGTGTATGAGTCAGTGGCAGAGGTCCCTATACTATTTGGAAGTTTCTGTGGTCTGTGCTGGAATTAGCCTGAAAATCTGACCATTTTGGGCTTTTCATTCACAAACCAGAAAAAAAAACAGAACAAATTGAGCAATTCGGGAAAAAAAATAGTTTGAACTGATTTAATTGTGATTTTCTTTAATGATAAATAAGATAAATCAGGTATGGGAGTTTGGTCATGTTTTATTTATTTATTTATTTATATATATATTTATATTTATATATACTGAGATAAATTTGGATTTTAGTAAATAACTCCCTTTGTTGAAAAAGAACAATGTGCCAGTACATTACATTCTTTTAAATATAGAAGGATTGAGCTTGAAAAAGTAGTGTTTCAGGCTGGTTTATTGAATATGTCTGCAAAAACCTGATCAAGCCCATCCATCTGTTTCACTTCCCACTGCCTCCATTCCCAGGCTGTGCAGGGGAGTCAGTGCCAATCAGCACACTCAGGGTAGGAACAAATCAGAAACTAGGCTTACCTGATAGAGAACTGAAGCCTGTCCTTGCTTGTGTTACTTCAGTGCAGTGTTTGGCTATTCCCCTTCTACTGTGCTTCTTGCAGGGACTGTTATGACATTGTTTGTCCAATATGACATTGTTTGTCCAATATGAAACCAGCACCATATATTAATAATATAGATATACATTTTAAGCACCTTTACAATTGGACTTAATGTTTTCTTTTTTATAATTATTGAATTATTTGATTTCATCTTCTGACTCTTTCCAGCTTTCAAATGCTCGATAAGGCTACACATTTATTGTTATTGCTGCAATATTTTTTATCACTCATCTTTCCATTCAGGCCTCTCCTTTTCATATTCCAGTCTCACATTCATAACAATGCATGGTTGCTAAGGCTATTTGGATCCTAGCAACCAGATTGACAAAAATGGCAAACTGGAGAGCTGCTGAATAAAAGTTTTTAATTTAAATTTAAACTCAAAAACCACAAATAATGAAAACCAATTGCAAATTGTCTTAGAATATCTCTGTCTTCATCATACTAAAAGTTCACTTAAAGGTGAACAACCCCTTTAAGGGAATTTTAGTTGTGTAGTTTGACCATAGAAAAGTAGATTTGACACAACCTAGCCTGCTAGTGTTGTTCCAGAGCTTTATGTACACTTACTTGGGATATATGAAGATTTAATGAGCCCTAATGATTTCAAAAAGTCCGCAAAGCATGTGCTAACTGCGTAGTTAATGTAGAGAAAAGGCTGTAATGAAAAGGGACAAATTATGTTTGAACTCTTTTTTTAACTCCTTTCACTAAGAACTAGCAACACAAACATTATGCCAAAAGGCAACTGTTATACAGCATCTTCTGCATGTTTAATAATGATACCACCCTGTACATTTATAATGCAAATAATGACATTAAAATTCCCTGAATATCTGATTGTGCCAGGGATGATCAAAGCAAAATATGAGCATTGCTCGGGGATAATTAGATGGTACTACTCATAATTAAACTGAACATATGCTTTTTTAACTGGAGGAGTGCTCAATTTCAACAGGAACAGCATGTTGGTTTTGTTCAGTAGAAATGTTTTTAAGATTTCGGTTACTCTTTCATTTTTTTTCTTAATTTGTACAGATAAAATAGTTATGTATATCTATCTATCTATCTATCTATCTATCTATCTATCTATCTATCTATCTATTTATCATATATCTGTAAACTGTCTGTCATCTATCAATAATAATATATCTGTCTGTAATATATCTGTCATCTGTCATCTATCTATCTGTCATCTGTCTGCCATCTATATGTTCATTCTATCAATCTGTCTGTCTGTCTGTCTGCCTGTCTGTTTGTCTGTAATCTGTGTTTTTGTCCATCTATCATCTGTCTGTCATCTATCTATATGTCATCTATCTATCCATCTATCCATTATCTATCTATCTATCTAGCTATCTATCTATCTATCTGTCTATCTATCTATCTATCATATATCTGTAAACTGTCTGTCATCTATCTATAATAATAATAATAATAATAATAATATATCTGTCTGTAATATATCTGTCATCTATCATCTATCTATCTGTCATCTGTCTGCCATCTATATGTTCTATCTATCTATCTATCTATCTATCTATCTGTCTGTCTGTCTGTCTGTCTGTAATCTGTCTTTTTGTCCATCTATCATCTGTCTGTCATCTATCAATGGGGTAGATTCATCAAAGAGTGAAGTTCCGCCTCTAGAGGGAAATTCCACAGCTCTCAATTCATTTCTATGGGATTTTGCAAGGTGTATTCATCAAAGGGTGAAGTGAAAGTTCACCCTTTGATGAATACGCCTTTAAAAATCCCATAGAAATGAATTGAGAGCTGTGGAATTTCCCTCTAGTGGCGGAACTTCACTCTTAACTTCACTCTTTGATTAATCTACCCCTATATGTCATCTATCTATCTATCTACCCATCTATCATCTATCTATCATATATCTATCTATTTATCTATCTTTCTTTCTCTCTCTCTATATATCTGATCTCTAATCTATCTCTAATCTAAATATGCAGTTTTCTCTGTGTTTGACATTCTTTACATCTCCTCAGTTAATGTTTAGTATACTTCTTGCATACTCAGAAAATGTGATTATCATCTATCCTCTGTCTATAATCTATCTGTCATCTATCTATCTATCTATTATCTATATATCTTGTATCAATTATCTTGCTATCAATTATCTATCATTATTCATCTATCTATCTATCTATCTATCTATATCTATTATCTATCTATCATATATCAATTATCTTGCTATGCATTATCTATCATTATTCATCTATCTATCTATCTTTCGATCTATCTGTCATCTGTCTCTCACGGTCGTTTTGCACAAGGTTCCAAGGCAAACATTTTACAAGTAACTGAACCTTCATTTTGAAAATTCCTTTTGTTCATGCAACCAAACTAGTCTTCAATATAATATACTTTTCCTAACAGCAAATATTCCACAGTAATTTCAGGTATATTGAAAGGAGTAATTATCAGCCATAAACTTCAACATAAAATTAACAGACCATTGGACGATGCAGCAGACCTTGAACACACATATTTTCTCTTTAGCACGGGCCTTGTATAGTGATACCGAAACAAGCAGTTGCAAAGTTTCATTCAGATTTAATTAAAAATAGTAATATGGCTAAATGTTATGATTAATACTTTTGGGCTGTAATTTATTCCTACCCTTTATCATAAAAAGAGCTATCCAATTATTTGAATTGAAGAAGAAAGGAAATCAAGTTAAACTCTATATCCATAATCAACGCTCCAATTACTGTGTATTATAAACCTGAAAAGATTTACACTTATTCCTTTATGGATAATTCTTTCTAAATTGTCTTCTTAAGAGCAAGAGAATAATTTGAAAGCAAATGCTGAAGATTGCATGACAAGCCAGTATTAAAATATTTTAACACACTGTTTGAGGACAGTTTTGATCTTCTGTAACTTGACTGTCCAGCTGGATTACCAAGAACTGGGTTTGGCTTTCCAACTAGATGGACCACAATGAGTCCAAAATCTAAATTTTTCTCTGGAAATTACAATAATTTTAAAAGTTAATTTTAAGTTAGATACCACTGTTCCATACATTAAATACAGGTATGGAACCTGTTATCCAGAATGCTTGGGACCTGGGGTTTTCCTTATGATTTGGACATGTATATATATATATATCTATATATATAGATATATATATCTATATATATATATCTTAAACTGATACTGTCATGGGAAAACAAGAATTTTTCAAAATTAATCAGTTAATAGTGCTGCTCCACCAGAATTCTGCACTGATATAGTATTTTCAAAGGAGTAAATACATTTTTTTATATTTAATTTTGAAGTCTGATATGGGGCTAGATATGTTGTCAGTTTCCCAGCTGGTCCCAGTCATATGACTTGAGCTCTAACAAACTTCAGTCATTCTTTACATCTGCATTGTACGTTGGACTCAAATCACCCCTACCCCCCAGCAGCCTAACAAAAGAACAATGGGAAGGTAACCAGATAGCAGCTCCCTAACACAAGATAACAGCTGCCTGGTAGATCTAAAAACAGCACTCAGTAGTAAAAATCCAGGTCTCACTGCTACTGCTTCAGTTACATTGAGTAGGAGAATCAATAGTCTGTCAGAAAGCAGTTCCATCCTAAAGTGCGGGCTCTTTCTGAAAGCAAGATATATATATATATATATATATTTTAATTAATTACATTTTTAAAGTGAAATATTTGCAGTGTAAACAATATCATTTAGAAATAAAATTGACACCATAAAAATCATGACAATATCCCTTTAAATATACTAGAAAATCATGTAAACATTAAATAAACCCAATAGGCTGGTTTTGCTTCCAATACAGATTCATTATATCTTAGTTTGGATCAAGTTCAAGGTACTGTTGTATTATTACAGAGAAAAGGGAAATACTATTATTTTTTATTATTTTTTTTTTAAATTTGATTATTTAGATAACATGGAGATTATGGGACATTCCGTACACTTTTGGAGAACAGGTTTCGGATAACAGATTTACAGATAAAGGATCCCATACCTGTACCACTGTTCCATAAATTTTATTATTTTACAGATAGTAAACTACAGCATGAGGTTGATGTGGATTGCGCCTTATGTGCCTATTTACATTAATATTTTGACCTTGAAGGTGTAATATCAACCTTCAGCTCTGCTGGACATTAATTCTCACATGGGTCTTTCATTATTAGGGATGTATTATTCCATGGACTTTCCATCTCAAATATCAATGTTTTATCTACACTCTAGAAGTTCATAAACTATTGAAAGCATAGAAGAACTAAAAGTAAGGTAAGATCAATGATAACTGGCAATGGTAGACAGGCGTGTTCCACCAATGAGGTGAGTTGAGGCACTTGCCTTAGGCGGCAGCCCCCCCCCCCCCATGGTTGCTAGGGGCAGCAAAAATGGAGTTCCTGGTAACTTAAAGCCAAATTTCCGGTTTTAAACCCAGAAATTTGGCTCATCTAGTGCAGAGAGCGCAATTGCGACATGGACCCCCCTGACACCAGTCCAGTGCTGAAGGTAAGTGCCATGGTGAGGCGGGGGAGGCAAAAACTAAGGCTGCCTGGGTGGGCAAATTAGGCAGGATCACACCTGATGGTACAGTGATCTGACAGAAGCAGTAGCTTGTACTTTATCCCATCTAAGATATAATGAATCCTTATTGGAACAAAATCAGCCTATTGGGTTTATTTAATGTTTACATGATATTTTAGTAGCCTTTAGGTATGAAGATCCAAGTTATGGAACGATCCTTATCTGGAAAACCCCAGGTCCCAAACATTCGGGATAACAGGTCCTATGCATGTACCAAATGTGCTTCTTCTTTAAAGAAATCCAATATCCAGAAAACTCCAGGTCCCAAACATTGTGGATAACAGGTCCCATACATGTACCATATTTTCTTCTCCTTTTATTATTATTATTATTATTATTATTATTATTATTAATAACGTATTTCTATAGCGCCAACTTGTTTCGTAGCACTGTAAAGTGAATGTGATTATACAACTAAATCACATGAATTACATACATAGAACATAAAGAGTTACATACATCACAATAAATATGGAGTACATACATCACAATAAATACTGGTACAGGAGGTGAGGAAGGCCCTGTACAGAGAAAGCTAAAGGGAAGGGAATGATACACAGGGTATGGGAGTGGGCAAGATCAGAATAAAGTGGGTGAGAGATGAAGTAATGTAAGGTGTATTGCATTAAGTAGTTAACAGTGAGGGTATGCTTCTCCTTTAAATAAATATTAATTTTATCCCTTATTTATTCATTTTCAAGTCACCCTCTCAAAGATTTGTATATTTTTCAAATATTAACAAGTGCAAGAAACAAACTGGAGCTTGTTGAACCAAGACAAGTTTTCCAAAAGAAGTTTCTTTTAATGAGTCACTAAGGAAATTATCTTAGTTGTCTTAAATTATTTGGCTTAGTTCTTTTTTTCCCAGACATAAAACTATCTTTATTTCTAAGGAAAATTTCTTTAAGGGACATTATGCAGCACTAGGTAGAATATTAAATGTCCTAATTTTAGAAATTTAATAATTTAGGCGTATGAATTCCAGCTGATTGAAATAATAAAATGTCCTGTGAAATCTAAGACAATTATATGTTTTTTTTTTCTTTTCAGTCAAAAATGTAGCTTTTTATCCCCTCATATGGAAACTAATTTTCTATCTTGAGAATATTTTCTACATTTAAATTGCAGCCCATCTACTTGTAATTGCTTTGATCTGAATAGGAAAATGGTGAAATGCGGGAACACAATTAGCAATGTTTACCAAGTGGCAGTTTGTAAGAAACACAATTTAAAGTACATGAGCAAGGTAAAGTGTATATATATATATATATATATAACATTGTGAAGAATCAACACTCACTGTTTCACTTGATCCTTCACAACGTTATATTATTACCATTTGATCAAACAGCCCCCACCAGCCCACTAAATACTGACTTTCTATGGGACCTTATAGCAGCCCCTCTGGCATTTGCCCTAACCCACATATTGCCAGTCCGGGTCTGGATCCCAGACCCTCTCTGTGTGTCTCTCCCAGTCAAAGATTCCTATGAGACTGACCCACCTCTATTTTAAGGACTACTGATTAGCCACCTAAGACTAAACAAACCCAGCTGATCAGCCTTTAGCACCTCACTCTGCTGCAGGCATACACAGAACGAGAAAGGTAGTTCAAAGGATATAGATCAGCGCCATTAAGTTTATGAGATAAAAGAGGAGCATAATTTGTTAAAGGGATAGAGACACATTCCAGGTTTGTCCTCATTCTGCCAAACTAGTTGTACATGTGTAATAGAGAGCTTGGGGCCATGCAACACTTGATAAGATGGTACAGCCTATCAAGCCTTTTTATCTCCCCTCATATAGAAAGATATATTCAGCCATATAATTATTTCCATCTTGGAAAAATTAATTACATGAAAAGACTTCTTAGAGTTTTACAATATGTAGCGACACAATGTTAAATGAGGTTTGACGTCATTCAGTAAAAAGGTGAACACCGATACATCAGTGTAAGCCCCTTAGTCTACTAAAAGCTATTTCCATAAAACGGCATCTATAGGTGTCTGATGGTTTTTGCCCTCCTTTACGTTGGGTAGTTCCAATGGGGATTCATGCATCATCGTGCTGTACCTGTTTAGAGAAGGAATTGGCCATTTCCGTCTCCAGTTTAAAACATTCCCTAGTAGTTCTTTGTTGGTCAGGGATATCAGGTATCATAGTCTTAAAAAAGGGGATCCCTATGTGGCTCTGTCTCTTTGTACCCCATTTCCTGGTGGGTGGGAAGGGCAGGAGAACCTGAGGTAGGATTAGCTAATGTCCTGTTAGTCAGTTTTTCACTTACTCATGTGAAAGTCAAGTTTAGGGTAGGTAACAGAGCAACCAGCATTCAGGCTTAATAATAGAGAGATTGCAAGATGGATCAAAGACAAAAGGTCCTCTGCACTCACCTATTTTCAATACATAGAGGACATTAAGGGGGTGAGTTTTTCCCAAAAATTGTAGTGTTCGAGGGTAGTTTCCATAAAAAACTCAAATTTTTCAAGATAACAAAACTGGAATCTTATTGGATTTACTACAGTGTGCCCAAAGCTGCAACAAGTTGAATCCAAAAATACTCCATCTAAAACCTGTCAAGGTCATGTAGAAGTCAATGGCAGAGATCCCTTGAATCATTTGAAGATGTTTTAGCCCTTGTGGTTTTTTTTTTAGTGATTTGTGCTCAGGACTCAATCAATTCAAGCTATTTGAGTTTTTTTCGTTGATAATACAATCAGTTCAGGGTTTTTCTCCAGATTGCATTAATTTGGGTTTTTTATATTCAAGTTTTTTCATAAATAAACATTCTAGATGTGAGTTGGAAAAAAAACCTCACAATCTCGACCTTTGATAAATAAACCTCTAAGACATTTTGTCCATGAAGCTACTTAGCATCCCCTTTAAATAAAACAGGGATTGTTTGTCAATACTGTATATTGAAATGCAATGTATTCCTGGAGGAGTTCCAATGTTATGGCCTTGTTCTCCTGGTACTGAACATTTGCTAGTGAGCAATACTGCAGCCTGCCAATAATGGCCTTCCAGTACCCCAATGACCCAAAGAAAAGTGTAGGGAAGTAGATGCATGACAGAACATGACGACTCTTAGACCCTCCTTGCACTGGGCTTATTGGTTAATTTGAAAGTAGCAGGGGCATATTCTATGTTGGTGCATGTAGCGGGGTGTTTGAGCCTATGACACAATGGGCTGTTTAGGAGGGGAGTTGCAGGGTTAATGTGTACATGAAAGGCCTGGCACCTCAGGGGTAAGTAAGTTGATTTGTTTGGGGTAGGCGGTAAGTTGCAGACTACCATGGCAGTTGAAAGCACTAGTTGCATTGTGCAGTCATTAAGGCTCAAGGTTAGGGTTGCTACCTATTTACGTGCCTGTTACCATCCTACGGTTTGGGTCTGGGGCTTGATGTCACTGTGGGTGGGGTCCTGACATCATTTGGGATAGGGCTATGACATATAGGGGGTAACAAACTGTTCCACACAATGATGAAGTGCTCTAATTTAGGAATCAGGCGTTCAGCGGTATATACCCAACCTTCCACGGTTAGGAAATCATATACAATGCCTACAGCACCGCAGCACACTGACAAATGGAATTTGTTAAGCTTAGTGATATTTATTGGTTCCAATTCAAGTAGACAAAGGCAACCTTTCTGGCCTCACAAGGCCCTTTGTCAAGCCTTTATATAGGGGGGGAGAGGCGGGTTGAAGGAAATAGAGGTGGATACGGCTAGAAAAATGTGAGGGTGAATTTCCAGACTGTGCAGGGAAATATGCGGCCCTTACTCATGGATTTTATAGAGTTGTTTGTCATACAAAAATGTCTGCCATGTTGTGTTATTAATGTTATTCCACTTGTTGTTTAGGGCATGTTATACATTTACATTGCAATCCTTTAATAAATGTTTTGCAGCCTTTCATCCCATAGGTGTGTTTGTTGGGTTGATTAATGTAGATAGTGGGTGGATAGTTTTGATGCTTCCTTTGTCTTGGAAATAATAATTATTATTATTGTAACTTTATTTTACTGAAAGATCCGGTAAAATAAACAGTACACTGTTGTTTTAAGGAATCACTTGCCATCTATTTATCATCTTATCTCATCTATCTGTCTATTATCTTTCTTTCTTTCTTTCTTTCTTTCTTCTCTATATCTATCTATCTATCTATTATATATATATATATATATATATATATATATATATTAGTATATTGATCTATCATCTATATATATATTATCTATATATTATAAATATATATATATATTTCTATCTATATTTCTATCTGTCTCCATATCTATCATGTATTGTTCTTTCTTTCTTTCTTTCTTTCTTTCTTTCTTTCTTTCTTTCTTTCTTTCTTTCTTTCTTTCTTTCTTTCTTTCTTTCTTTCTCTCTCTCTCTCTCTCTTTCTCTCTCTCTCTCTCGCTCTCTCTCTCTCTCACTTTGATCTCTAATCTATTTCTAATCTAAATCTGCAGTCTTCTCTGTGTTTGACGTTCTTTACATCTCCTCGGTTAATGTTTAGTATACTTCTTGCATACCCAGAAAATGCGATTATATAAATCTAAACTATTTAGATCTCACAAAGGCTGAGATTAGTTCAGCAAGGTGCACTGAGTACTGAACTGCAATGACAAATATGTAGGCCTGAGGTGGGAAGGACTGAATTTATTGGATTGTTAAATATAACAGCATCAGTTCTTCTGGGAACTTTCCAATAAACAGCAGCAGGTCAGAGTCTGATCAGGTTAATCTGTATACGGGAACATAAAATTAAATATTTTAGATCCATTTTATTGCTACTCATTGTCTAGGCCAATAAAATTGGCCCCGGAGAATTTTTTTTAGTTCTTGTTACTGCTGGAGTATTCAGGATTTTTATGGCATTGTGACACCTGAAACGAAAATCCGATAGCATCTTGCAAACTTGCGGGCTGAGGGGCAGAGACACAGTGAGCCCAGGTAAAACTAGATGGATGCACACATTTATCCTTGACCTTCAGAGATAGAATTCTTTTAGTTAGGTACTATAAATTTATTTTTTTTGCACAGGGAACAGCATAAATGTGCACTTTCAGGATGTAAAAGGCATTTATGCCCCTACCTCTGAACAGAGAAAAATAAATCGATCAAATTAATTTCTGGCTGTCACCTCTGAGATTCATTTCCCATAAGCCCCATCAGACAGTAGAAGAACAGCTAACGTATAAAGCTTAGTAGAGATGTGTGCTGGTTATGAATACCCCAGGTATCTATCCTACTTTCCGGGGACTCACTGCTTCCAAGGTTATTGCTTAGCATGTATTTATACAGAATAATGCCACCTTCCCACTTGTCGTGTTAGATGGGAATGAAAGGGCTTCGTGGATCTTCAATTATAGAAAAATCTATTTTGGTAACAGTGTTTCATCTGCACGTCAGAAATGATTAAAATAAAGGAAATCCAAGATATTGCTGTATGACTATATAGAGCATTTCAGATGAGTGAGAGAATGGAAAAGGCATGGGAACAAAACCATTTAGGAGATGTTAAACTTGTTCTGTATAGTAATGCTACTCACCTCTGCCCCATTGACTGGCTTGTACACCAGCGATTTCATGTATCTTCCTAAATATTCTATTCTCTGACTGATCCCCAATTAGCCAATTTTAATTATATAATTATTACAGCCCATTGGTAGGAATTACATTTGAGTGGTGTTAAATAGTTGAATTGGAATAATGCGATTGCTGAATCGCTAAGAATGTCGATAGACTGTATAATCAACTGATTCCTAATATAATTAAGTGCCATCCCCAATACATACTCCTGGTGGCACCAATAAAACAATTAAAATATTGTGCGTCCAACGATCACACATTTGAACTTGGTTCTTGAAAGGAAATGCATTTCACCATCTCTACAGTGACTGTAATCTTTATGCTTATGTTCATTGGATCCTTTATTGTTTGAACACACCGCTTAAATTACTTTCATTCATTTCAATGTGCTAACTATTATCGATTTGGTATATACTTTTTAATATATGCATGCTTAGTTCTCTTTGCCCACGGATCATATCTCTTTATAGTCATATTTGGCCTTTATTACACTATAGATATAACCACATACCTTGTACAACTTGCAGAGATTATATATACACTTTAATCCCACCTGATTTGTTTAAATTGGGTTGGGTGTTTAAGTTTTCCAAAGGAGAGGGATACCTCCTCCCTTGTGCAGCACTTTGATGTTAATGTTGGTATTATTATTATTTTAGGCATGGTTGTGAATAAAAATTGCCTTTTTAGAATTGTGGTTTGAGTATTTGTTGCTAATTTAATCAGTGATACCAGTAGTGGAGGTTAAATCCTAATTTTTGCAAAGGTACTTTTCTATATTTTCTACTTCTCTCCCAGCAATTATTTCTCTCCTTTAATCCTCTAGAGTGATGGGAAATTTATTCGCCTGGGTTAAATTCACTGAGAATTCCTGTGATTCGCCACTAACGAATAAATTCGCAAAATGCCTGTGAAAATTCGCCTGGCGAACGCCCATTTTTTCCTTTATTTATTTTTTAGTGTTTTTCCAAAACCTAAGTTTAAAGTTGAATGCTAGTGTCTCTGGTGTTTGAGTCTGGCAGCTCAGTAATTCAGGTGCAGACTCTAAACCAGGGGTGTCCAAACTTTTTGCTTCGAGGGCCACATTGGAAGAAGAAAAATTGTCTAGGGGCCACACATGAAATACACAAACACTTTTGATTTGTAAAAGTAAAGGAAATACACAAAAAAAACTACAATACCAGTTAGATAACCAGATGTAGATATTCCCTGGAATAGGGGACAAATGGATATTAAATAGACTTATTATATTATTATTATTATTACTAACTGGGCAATGGGCAGAGCCCTCCTATATCCTTTGCAACATGACGTTTTCTCGGGAACTGAGCCTTTCAAGTTGGGCCACATTCATTTACAACCTGGGCCACATTTGGCCCTTGGGCCACAGTTTGGACACCCCTGCTCTAAACTGTTACATTTGAGCAACATTTAGCTGATCCATTTCTCAGCAGCATCTCTGGAGTATGAAACTATTGTATCAATTCTAACAGCTGCCTGTAATGAAACCTATGGATTCTGCTCAGCAGGGACAAAGATAAGAAATGTATACATTTACATTTACTATGATTCGATTTGATTCGAAGTTAAAATTCTAATCAAATTTGAATAAAAAAAATTTGATATTCTAATTTAATTTGGGCTTATTCGACTATCGAATAGCCCAAAATTCGATTCGAATTGGCCAAATTTGAAAATTCGAATAGTCGAAGTACTGGCCCCTTAAAACAATTTCAATATAACAATTTGGCAGATTAAACCTACCGAATTGCTATATAACCCTATGGGGAGCTCCCATAGGATTTTCCCAAGTTTTTTCTGATCGAATAAAAAAAAAATTCGATCGAAAGGTTAAAATCATTCAAATAGTTCGATTCAAACGATTGTGTCGATCAATCAAATTTTTCTTATTCTACTGTTCGATAATTTAGAACTGTGTTAAAACCACTCAAATTCGAAATTTGAATTCAAGAGGTTTTAATTTGATACAAATGTGATGGTTGAATTCGACCCTTAGTAAATCTGCCCCTAAATGTGTTAATTTAGAATAGTTTACAGGGTCGGTGACCCCCCCCCCCCAGAGCTGCTTTAGAAGGTGAAAATGACATTTTACACCTCAATGTTAGAAAAACTGTCACAAAAAGAAAATTGGAAACGTCATTATTTCTAGTGATCTATCTGAAAACAACTAGTTGTTTGAAGGTGAACAACCCCTTTAATACACTTTCATTTTTTTGCTGTTAATAAGGGCCCTTGTTACAGCAACACCTGGTTGCTAGGTCTTTGTGCTCTCCAGCCTGCTAGTGAGCTACTGCATCATAGCTTGTCTGATCCCTGCCTTGTCCCCACTTCAAGTTCTTGCACCCTTACCTTGTTCCTGAGTCATTGTCCTGTTCCCTGTCTGCTTTATATTGAACTCCAAGTACTGCTAACTGTTTGCTGCTCGCCCCTGAATTTTGGCCCCTTTACAGGACTCTACCTGCTAATTTCTAGTTTCAATTTTGACCTTTTTTTATTTTATTAAACCTCACTTTCACTTTAACATGACATCTAGTTCACTTTAACATGACATCTAATTCACTTTAACATGACATCTAGTTCAATTTAAAGTGGACCTGTCACCCAGACACAAAAATCTGTATAATAAAAGTCCTTTTCAAATCAAACATGAAATCCAATTTCAAATTTTAATTAAAGCATTCATAGCTGTTTTAAGCTCATTTAAAAATCTCAGCTGTCAATCAAATATTATCTGCCCCTCCTCTATGCCTTAGGCATAGAGGCGTGGCAGACAATTACTTTCACTTTCCATTCAGCACTTCCTAGATGCCACAGCTCCCCACACATTCCCCCAGTTCCCATAACCATTTAATTGTGTAGCCAGGACATGGGGATAGACATCTGGTCCCCCATTCTGGTGCACAAACAAGATTCTGAGATTATGCAAGGCTTGTCTTAATAACAGTGTCCACAAAATGGCTCCTGCCTGTTTGCCATAATTATGAATTCCCAGACTGAAGAAAACAAGATTAAAATAATGTATATAGTGTAATTAATGTTCATTTTGCTTGACTAATGTGATAAAATAGTGATTTTGAATATTTTTTTTGGGTGACAGGTCCACTTTAACATGGCATCTGGACTCAGTTCAGCCATTTACGCTCGTTATCCAGCATTTATAGGTCCCATCTTCCAGCCTCTCCTCAGGTTGTTTGCCTGACACCTTTTAGGGTTCCTCAATGTCAAAATTTGCACACCTTCGTCAGAAGAGGAAGATGCATTAGAAACATGTGCTGGACACTAGCACCTTCATGAATTAGGTCAATATGTACTCCCCGTGGTGTCCATTTTGGTGGAGCACCTGCACTTGCGGGTAAATGACCCCCAATTGTCACCATGCCATCTTATGTTCTCTAATTCAGACAGATTTTGGTTCTGAGAAGCACTGTGCATATCTGATACCCATTAAATAAATATAATAATTAATAAAACATAATCACTTGCAAAATCCCAGCAAGCACATTGCAAACCCTCAGTGCTGCAAACATTTAATTTCGCTGCTTTATAAAACCTTTGGGGAAATATTAGATATAATTAGAAGAAAAGTTTAAAACTGCGAGGAGGCTTATATTTTGTAGAGCGGGATGAATCATCTCAATTCATTCAAAGAAGCTTTTATATCATATATTACATTTATTTGCTTTGGCAAGCTTTGGGTCATGTCACAGTAATCGAATTCATTATAGACAAAGATGTTCCGTTCATAGCAAGATTATTAATAGGAAACCAATATTTGCTCTGCTTGGGAGACTAGACCTGTGGTTTCCTAGTTCTATTTATGAAATGGCATATTGGAAATAGAAATTGAAACTTGTGTAAATTGAGATCTAATTTACTGTTACCTATGGAAGGGGAAATCAGAAATAATGTAGTAGTTTGGCCCACAAATCACTACTATGAAGCAGGGGTATAACTACAGATGAGCTGACCCTGTGGCTTCACAGGGGCCCAGGAGGTATAGGGTGCCCCATAAGGCCCTAATTAATGAGTAATTTTAATATGTATTGGTTAAAAAGGAAAATCTCTTGATATTTTGGGGCCCTAAAATTATTTTATTGTAGCGCCCAGTAACATCTAGTTACGCCACTGTGAAGAAGGTCTTGAATATAAACTACTGTCCTAAGGCCATGTGACTTTAAAACAATAGAAAACTAAAGCCATCAATTTCTTATTTAGATGATACATGTTGTTGAGATTTTGCCATTTAGACAAATATGGAAATTAGGATTGAGATTTGACTTCTGGTTTCTGCCTGTTCTTTTTTTTTTACTGGATTATTTGGTATTGTTATGAATCCATAAAAACGATTAGTTACATAAAGAATGTGATATTGAATATTAATGTGGTCATGAAACTGTACCTACCCCCTTTGTTCATATGAGCCTTTTATAAATCTGGTATTTGATATGTTAACAAGAATGCTTGGGACCTGGGGTTTTTTGAATAATGGATCTTTCTGGAAGTTTGTTCTTCATACCTTAAGGTGCAGATTTCTCAAGGGTCGAATTAAATGTTCAAATCTGAAAATCAGATTCTTACATTTTTTTATGGTCAAAACTGAAAAATTTGACTAGAGAGTTATTCAAGACTAGAGAGTTATTCAAATTTGATTCAAGTTTTTTAAAAATAAGACTTGATTTGATTTTCGAGATTTATCATATTCTGACCCTTTTATAATTCGAATTAGACTGTTCGCCAGTTAAAACCTGCTGAATTTCTGTTTGAGTCAATGGGATTCGTCCAGGGATCAATTTGGAGTTTGCAGCCTTCCTGAAACACTTGAATCAAGTGTTTTAAATTCAAATTAGCTTCAAATTCAATTAGAGTTTTTGGGTTGATTAGTGATTTTAAAAGTTCACATGAATTTTAAATTCAACCTTTGACAAATGTAACATAGTTAAGTTGGGTTGAAAAAAACCAAAGTTCAAAATGAAACCCTGCTTTCACACACATACTCACACTGACCCCTTCATAACCTCACATAAACTATATATATATATATATATATATATATATATATATATATATACCCACATCTATATTGAGTGTAGATTTTAGTGTCACAATAACCTTGGATATTATGCTTGTCCAAGAAATCATCCAAGCCCCTCTTAAAGGCATTAACAGAATCATCATCCAGCAGTGCATTCCACAACCTCACTGTCCTGACTGTGAAGAACCACCAACACTGCTTCAAATTAAAGTTCTTTCAATCTAGTTTAAATGGGTGGCTTCTGTCTATAATGTCTTCTAATGTACTTATTAAGAATAATCATGTCCCCTTGCAAGCATCTTTTCAGAGAAAACAACCCCAACCTTGACCCTCATAATTTAAATCTTCCATCCCATTAAACAGTTTGGTTGCATTTAGTCTCTGCACTCTCTCCATCTCATATACAGTATATCCCTCTTAAGGGCTGGAGTCAAAAACTGCACTGCTTACTCCAGTTGAGGCCTAACCAGAGACCCATAAAGAGGAAATATTATGTTGTTAGCCCTTGATGTAATGCCTTTTTTATGCAAGACAGAACTGTATTTGCTTTAGTGGCCACAGAATGACACTACCCGGAATTAGACAACTTGTTCAGATCCTTGACCCCAACACACTGTCATTTACTGTATAAATTGTATTTATATTATTTCTGCCAAAGTGCACAACCTTGCATTTATCAACTTTGAACTAGGGATGGGAGAATTCCTGGCGAAATCCTGCGATTTACCGCAAGCGAATACATTCATGAAATGTCTGAAAAATTTTGCCTGCCAAAAATTCGCCAGCGTCTCATTTTGGACGCTGGCGTCCAAAAATGGATGCCGGCATCCAAAATGAGACACTGCAGAGTTTTCACAAATTTTTCACCATTTCTAGTAGAAATTCAAAAAATTCGGCAAAACACCCCAGATTCGCCCATCACTACTTTGAACCTCATTTTCCACTTTGCTGCCCAGTTTTCCAATTTAGACAAATTATTCTGCAAATGAGCAACATCCTGCATGTTTAGTATCATCAGCAAAAATAGAAACAGTACTTTCAATGCCCTCCTCCAGGACATTGATAAGCAAGTTGGAAAGCAATGGACTAAGTGTGGAACTCCTCTAACAATAAATTTCTGTGTGGCACTGTATCAAATGCATTAGCAAAGTCTAAGTAGATCACATCCACTGCCATCCCAGAGTCAAGGTCCCTACTCGCTCATAAAAATAAATTAAATTAGTCTGGAAAGGTCCATTACATAAAACATTGCTGGCAATAAAGTCAAATACCCTTAATATCCTTTAAGCTTTCCTACCACTGATGTTGGACTAACCAGTCTATAATCTTGAGGCTGAGAACAGGATCCCTTTTTGAATAGCAGCACCAAATTAGCAGTTCATCAATCTCTCAATACCATGCCAGACCACAATTAATCCTGAAAAATTAAGTAAAACATTTTGGCAATCAAAGAGATAAAAATTAAACAAACAAGCATTAAAAAAAAACCCAATAGGCTGGTTTTGCTTCCAAAAAGGATTAATTAAATCTTAGTTTGGATCAAGTACAAGGTACCTATTTTTACTGAGAAAAAGAAAAAAAATTAGATTATTGGGATAAAAAGGAGTTTACGGGAGATAATTCAATAGTTTTCAATAATCCATAGCTTTATAGATAACGGGTTTCCAGATAAAGAATCACATACCTAAATTAGAAATTGTTTACTGTTTAGAGATCCTGTGGCGTTTATACAAATGGAGTGTGAGTGTCACTGTGCATACACAGGACTTTCTGTACAGCTTGAAAGTGAAAGTAAGAGTTACTGCTGTTATGTAATGGCTGCATGAACCTGCTAATAAAGCACTGTAAAATAGATAATTGCCAAGAACTAATTGCACTGTAAAATAGATGATTGCCAAGAACTAATTCGATATGCATAAAAATTAAACAAAAATGTTATAACACAACAAAAAAAGCAGCAAACTATAGAATGAATCTTAATGATTGCTTCATATTTCTGTTTTCTTCTCATGTGTTCAGCTTGTTCAATGTTTTTTTCTTGATTTTTAGCTATTTTTCTTTGGCATTTAAAAATCTGATTTTAAGTGCATTTTATGTACATTTCTTGGTAACTACAAGTGTTTTATGTGCTTTTCAAATGGCAAACAGCAGCAAACAAATCTGCATTTGCATTAAAATCCACTCTCTCCTACATCTTGCTGTAAGGAGTATTACTGTAATTCACATTAAAAATGACTTGTGTATTGTCCCAAGCAGAGCGGGCTGCTTAAGATAAATACATAAATTTGCAGTTCTCTTTGTAAACATCTCTCATGCATTAGGCTCCAATTAGATTCTAGATTTGTCAGAAGAGAGTAAATTAGCTGCCGGTTTAAAGGAAAGAGATTGCCTATTCCTAAATAGGATATAGATTCACTCTCTTAGTTAAAAAGAAGGTGCACTCTGTTGCTATATGGGGGCAGATTTACTAAGGGTCAAATTGTCGAGGGCTTTTAGCCCTCAAATTTGACTTGTAAATAATAGATTATGCTGGACAAATGGAGATCGAGGCAGTTTAACTGCTAAGGTGCATATATATTTTCAATTCACACGACATGTTTCGGGCATGTTTCGGGGTCCAGCATAATCTATTATTTACAAGTTTATTGGTGTTTGGACGAAGCACCAGCGGAATATCTGGGATAAAGCTTGTTCCACTCCCTGTGAACTCTTACTGTTTGGACCCTCAAATTTGACTGGCAAATATTTGGCAAATAAATATTCGCCAAAATTGAATAAAATATTTGCCGGTTTTGAGCGCGTTTTCGACTATTCGCCAGAATCGCACGATGGAACGATTCTACGAAAAGTCACAGAAAAAACTTTGAATATTCGCCAAAATCGCATGACTCGAACATTCAAAGAGGTAGTCCAGGTGTGTAAAGTACAGAAGTGTGAAACAAAGTTCAATTCACAGTTCAGGTGTGTCTGGAATGTAGTGGGAAGGTAGGCAGTGAGTTGAGGAGTCGGATAGCTTGTGGAAAAAGAGCCCCCCCCCACAGTCATGTCATCGGCGAATGGTGTGATGATGATGTGGTTTGAGCTGTATGAACTGTAGCTGTGCAGTCATGTGTCAGCAATGTGTACAACAACCGGCTGAGAACACATCCTTGAGGAGCTCCTGTGCTCAATCTGATGGTGCTGGAAACATTGTCACTGATGCGAACAGACTGAGGCCTCTCTGACAGAAAGTCCAAGATCCAGTTGCACAAAGAGGTGCTCAATCCCAGCTCTGTCCCACTCCCACTTTTGAGGGATGATGGTATTGAGCAGCATTCTCACATGACTGTCTTTCTTGTCCAGATGAGTTAGTGAGAGGGGGAGTGCAGAAGATATGGCATCCTCAGTTGACCTGTTTGGCCGGTATGCAAATTGTTGTGGGTCCAGTGATCGGGGGAGGGTGTTCTTGATGTGTGCCATCACAAGTCTGTCAAAGCATTTCATGATGACCGGGGTTAGTGCAACAGGGCGAAAGTCATTCAGGCAGGTTACTGAAGATTTTTTTGGCACTGAAACGATGGTGGTGGACTTGAACCATGTGGATATAATCATCTGGCTTAGCTATGTGTTGAAAATGTCAGTGATGATGTCTGCCAGCTGATAGCACAGTCTCTGAGCAAGCAACCGGCAGCCTTTCGTGGATTGACCTTGGTAAATGTTTGCCTCGCGTGGGCTGTGGGTAGACAGATGACTTGGTCAGTGAGAGGAGGCGTGGCTTTCCTCACAGGCTCTTTGTTCAGTGTGTCGAATCATGCGTTGAACTTGTTAAGTTCCTCTGGGAGTGTGGCATTTTTGTCACTGCTGCTCCACGCAGGCTTGTATTGTGTGACAGCCTGAATGCCTTTCCATAAGTTGTGTGAGTCTTTGTCTTTGAAATGATTTTGAATCTTCAGTGTGTAGTCCTGCTTTGCTTGTCAGATGGTTCGAGAGAGGTCGGCCCTGGCTGTTTTAAGAGCAGTTCTGTCCCCTGACCAGAAAGCGGCATCTCTCTCACTTAACCATGCACAAACCTCTGCTGTAAACCAGGGTTTTTCGTGGTGACAGTTGTGGAGACAGTAACATCCTCTATGCATTTGTTGATGTCTGTGTACTCCTCCAAGTTTATGGATCTATTGTGAGTAGCAGCCAACCTGAACATGTTCCAATCTATGCAGTTGAAACAGTCCTGAAGTGCTTCCACAGTTGTACTTGGCCAGACTGTGATGGTTTTTCTGGCTGGTTTTGTGCGTTTGAGCAGTGATGTTAAGCGGGTGATAACATCACTGTCTTGTGGTTGGAAGAACCTATGTGGGAGTGCGGGAAGGCTTTGTCGCCACCGTACATGTTTGTGTAGACTGTCCAAACAGTGTTTTCCCTTTGTAGAAAAGCTCACATGTTGAAAAAATTTGGGAAGCACTGACTTCAGGTTTGTGTGGTTGAAATCGCCGGAAACAACAATATATCCATCCGGGTGCTCCTCATCCTCATACAGCTCTCCTAGCGCCAGGTTAACATTTAAGCTAGGTGACAAGTAAATGGCTCCAACTAGTAATGCAGATAGAAAGGCCAACATTTAATGATTAAAAACTCCACTTCTGGTGAGTAACTTCAGCAGAGTTTGTGTACCTTGTCTGTTGATATAGATGCACAAACCATCACCTTGGCTCTTACCAGACAATGCAGCTTTTCTGTCGGATAGGTAGAAGGCTAGCTCAGGTAACTGGATAGCCGAGTCAGTGATGTCTGTGTTTAGTCATGTTTCCATGAAAATAAAGATGCAACAGTCCTTTATTTCTCGCTGGCTTGAATGCTGGAGCCACAGATGATCCATCTTGTTGTCCAAATGTTTGAGAGCAGGATTGACGGTAGCACCGGTCGGACCGGGTTAGCCTTTAGCATGGTGCTAACACCTGCACACTTTTCTCGCTTTTGTTTATGAGCGCAACTCTTACGTCTCGGCCAGCAGTGTCTCACCGTCCCGTTCTTTGATCTGAGCTCCGGTGCTGTTAGCAGGTCCAGCCTCGGCAGAATCTCCATTGGCAGATTTGGCGTAGAAGTTGTGCATTTCTTCCCAATTTTTAGCCTCGTGTGTCTGTCGTAGGTGGTACACATGTTGACTAATAGTAACACAAAAAACAAACCAGACAAAAAAACTCAGTTTTTCTACTGTATTCACTGTTGTGGTGCCACCACCACCAGGCCCACAGTCTCCCCCAGGGTGCCCCATGTCACCAGGCCAGCAGTCTCCCTGCAGCTCCACAGTCTGCCCTGCAGTTCAGGCTCCCAGCTTGGTCCTGGGTACCTCTACTACTAGAGTCCCTGGATTCTGTCCAGGAGGTAGGCCCTGTTTTGTTCTCCGGCTCTGTGTGTGCTAGAGAGACAGTTTTTCCTCCTTGGTAGTGGATGTCTCTTTTAGGCTGCTGGTGTGGGAGATGTTGGCAGAAGGGGTTTTGTAAAGCACAGCTGGGTGCAGATTTTAACAGTGCCCTGGGAGCCTTTGCAGATGTGTCTTCCCTGGGTACAATTAACAATTTCATAATAGATTTGTGTTTTTTTGTAGCAAATTAAATATCCTTAGTGAACTACATACATGAAACATCAAATACAGAGCACATTTTCTCATGCACTTTCGTGACTTTGATATATTGACTACAGAGTCTTTTTTGAGCTAAATTTCTTGTATAATGTATTCTCAAGCTGATACCCTTCTGCTTCCTCTCTGTGCTTGGATTTGCCTTATGATGTCTGCACATTATAGGGAAGGGGATGAATTTCAGTCAATAAAATCCATAGAACAAGCTAATGGCTCCTTTGAAATATGTCATTGGAGCTTATTTTGGAGGTTTGCTCTAAAAGTGAAGAATTACTACATGAATAAAAATTGTGGAGGAGTATGGTAGGTCAATTTATTAAAGGTCAGAATAACAATTTTGTTCAGTTCTTCTTGTGTATTCACACCAAACGAATAAGAGAGTGTGACAGTGACAGATCCATTCAAACTAAAAGGCACATCAATACTCTGATCACCTAATTCTCAGTAGTCAGTAGTTCTATAGGTACAGGACTGCAATTAGAAATCACGGGGCCCCGCGCAACAAAATTGTCGGGGGCCCCTAGGCTCTGCCCACCCAGGCACCCAAGCCCCGCCCCAATCCCCGCCGAATCCACAT
>CM044431.1:12821709-12909552 GCA_024363595.1 Xenopus borealis
CAGCCATTACACCAACCAGCCTAGAAGACACTGGGGTAGATATTTATTAAAAGACAAAAGTGAAATTTAGTATTTTCACCAAAAATTAGATGTGACTTCTTAAAATATGTTTAAAGGGACACCCTTAAAAATCACACACAATGCTTTTGAAGTAAAAATTACAGTTTGACTTAGATGTTGTTCTGAGCCTTTCTTGTGTTTAATATATGAGATATTTTCATGACACCAGAGAACAAATGGAAATATATTTATTCAGACTGAATCTTTCGAGCTTAACATGTATTTATTCTGAATTATTCCTGTCTAAAAAGAAATGCAGTGTCACATACAGTATATATCTTGTGGGTTTATATAGTCCTAAAAGATTTATACACAGAAACAAATAAAAATAGAATAAAATAATCCTGTGTCCAGCCTTAATGGCAGAGAAACTACTCGGGTGTGTATTTCATCCAGTCTATGCCAGAATATGCCCAAACTAGTAGCACAGCCCCTACACACAGCATGTATATAGGTACAAACCGGCAGTAAATGAAACCTACCACTCATGACTGACACAGCTATCTCAAGACAAATTAGGCGCAACACACTATAATAAACACAGATATTGTGTTAAATTTGGTTCAAAGAAAGAAATCTGCAGCAACAATGGGCAATGAGTTATAGACCATTTTAAGGAACATTCAGACTTAAATCACCATTATGTAAATGGCCCCAACTTGTCCAACCTGCTGGTCTACAGTATTGTGTGGACAATGTAGATGGCAAGAACACATGGACCATAACAGAAACAGTGGTCCTTCACATTTCCAAATGTGGTCTATCAACATGAAAGAAGAAACAAAAGGTGAAATTGTTGGCAAACACACCAAGATGAGGAAGATAAATAGAAGAAAGATAGAAAGATGATATAGAGTATTAGTGAATTATGTAAGATTTGGTGGTCATATAATTAGTAAGGCAACATATATACACACTATTATGAGACAAAGGCTATCTGCATGCCAAGATTAGGATAGATAGATAGATACATACATACATAAGAGTGATAGATAAATGATAGGCAATCCACAGACATAGGAGGGATAGATTATATATATATACCAAGCAGCAAAGGAAGATCCGCACTCTCAGGTCTTAAAATTAAAAAATATAGTTGTTTTATTTATAGGTACAGGACTGACGTTTCGGCCCCCACTGAGGCCTTTCTCAGATATATAGATAGACATATGATTGATAGATAGACAGATGATAGATAGATAAATAGATAGACACACAGGCAGACAGACAGACAGGCAGACAGACAGACAGATAGATAGATAGATGCTATATATACAGATAATTGATTGGTAGATAGATAGATATATTATAGATTGATAGACAGACAGATGATAGATAGATAGATAGATAGATAGATAGATAGATAGATAGATAGATAATAGATAGATAGATAGATAGATAGAAATAAAGATAAACAGATGATAAATAGATAGATAGATAGATGATAGATGATTGCTAGATGGATATATAGATAGACAAATGATAGATAGATAGATAGATAGATCAATAGATAGATAGACAGACAAATGATTGATAGATATATAATATATTAATTGATTGATAGATAGATAGAACAATAGACGGATGATCGATACATAGATGATAGATAGATACATGTTAGATTGTTGATAGATAGATGATTGATTGATTGATTGATTGATTGATTGATAGATATATAGATAGACAGATGATTGATAGATTATAGATAGACAGACAGACAGATGATAAATATATAGATAGATTAAGGGATGGATAGAACAATGGACAGATGATTGATACATAGATGATAGATAGTTGATAGATAGATAGATAGATTATTGATTGATTGATTGATACATATACATAGATAGACATATAATAGATAGATAGACAGCCAGACAGATGATTGATAGATAGATGTTAGATAGACAGAAAGACATATGATAGATAGATGATTGATACACAGATGATTGATTGATAGATATAGATCAATAAATCGATAGATGATAGCTATAGAATGATAGATAGAGTATTGGTGTATGTTGTGTGTTTTTTGTTATAGTTACCTTTCTTCAAAGGAACAACTTGTCTTACAAATTCTTATGAGCTACGTTGTTTATTGTAAATATATGCTGCAGTCTTAAAACCAATGTTCTACTCTAAACACAATACCATGAAGTGTACTGTCGATCTTTCATTTCAGAGTAAAGCAGTTTGCCAAAGCACCTTGTATTTTCCATCATGCAATCACTGGTACTACTTCAGGCAATTTCTTTCTTTCTTTATTTTCTCCCCTCTTCAAAAGTGTAAGTGACAAGACGACCATTACCACCCCAGAAATATAAATTGAATCAGTTATCCTTTCTGTGCCTCGAAGCTCTCTATGACAGCAGTTTATGCAGTGCCTCTTCCAATCAAAAGGCACAGGCAATGAGAATAACATAACAAACATAAACACATTCTGAAATAACTTATAACTTTTTTCCTTTCTTTGTGAAGTAATGCCCCGTTTTGCTGAACAAGTTGAAGTTGCAATTGAAGCATTAAGTACAAATATTCCCCAACCATTTGAGGAGAATGAATTCATTGATGCATCCCGCTTGGTTTATGATGGAGTCAGAGACATACGAAAAGCTGTGCTGATGATAAGGGTAAGTGTAAAAATAGCAGTAATAAATTAGAGTCTATATATATACAGTATATACAGCTCAATTATACATTGTAATGTCAATATGAAAATTTGCAGGATAGGTAAGTATCTGCAAAATGTTTTACTACAAGAAAAAATACTTTTGATATCTTAATCAGTTGGTGGATTGGTGATCAAGTAAAGTGTTGGACTGGGATGCCAAGGGCCCACCAGAAATCCTTAGGCTGAAGGCTCATTTTCCTAACTGTTATACCTCCTCTTTGCAATCAAAATCTTTATTCTTCTAGTCTCTTTTATCTACATGCTATACTCTACTCTTCTAATATTAACCCTCTTTATTTCCATAAAGAAATATTGAATGACCATGAAAAAGGACAAATAATTAGGAGCAGGATGCTTACTGACACCTGGGCCCACTGGGAGTTTTCCTGGTATCCCATTGGGCCAGTCCAACACTGATCAAGTCCAATTGTAGCCTTTAGCCAACTCATGAATAATACTATGTGTCTAAAATATACAATTCAATTTCAGAATTACATTTTACAGTGATTTGTTTAGTTGAAGAAAAATTTTTGATTTATTAAGGGTAAAAGCCATGAATAACTCAAATACAGAACTTCAACCAAGTAAAAGCAGGCAAGGTGCCATAGAAGCCAATGTGAGCTGCACTGATGCTATTGGAGTTTATTTTTAACCATTTAAAAAGATTTCTTTTTCTAGTAATTTCTCAAAATAACACCAGACTTTTAAAGGTTATAGAGATATTCATTTTCTTTTTCAAGATTGTTGAGCTTTTTTTCTATTTGTGCTTTTTATATTAGGATTTTTTTTTAAATAACTTTCATGGCAAATTTGTGGTTTTAGAGAAATATGAGGGAATGTAATACTGACTGCTAACTCGAAAGCCGTTCAAAATTTGTTCACAATGAAACATTTTGCCTTTGCAACCACTTTTCCCCTCATGCAACAGTAGGTTAGGGACTGGGAATTGTATCATTTGTGATAGTGCACAGTGTATGTACTAAAATTTCACAATCACAAATCTTTTTAGTGACAAAATATTTTACAAAACTCCAGATTAATTATGATTTGCAATGCAATAAAAGCCTATAGCACAATCCTGTTGTGTAAATCCATTGCGAATGGTGCAATCCTCTCATAATACTTTAATTTTTTTTAGACTCCTGAAGAACTGGAAGATGATTCAGACTTTGAACAGGAGGATTATGATGTTAGAAGCCGAACAAGTGTGCAGACAGAGGATGACCAGCTTATTGCTGGTCAAAGTGCCAGAGTAAGTAAATTTTAAATTGCCAAGAGAGAATATATATATATATATATATATATATATATATATATGTCTCAAGTAAAATAGTGCCGCACTCAATGGTAAATAAAGTTATATAGTACAGCACTCAACAGGAATTCTTGTGAGAAAAATCAATATTTATTGAAAAAATCCATTTCGAACACCAACTGTGCTTTTTCTCAAAGATAACTATCCTTAAGAAAGAGCATAGTTGGTATTCAAACGCGTTTTTTTTTGTGTACTTTTCACAAGTATTCCTGTTGAGTGCTGTACCATATTTTGCAGCACCCGGGCAGGTTGATAAACAAGTTTAGGGTGTGCTCCTCCATATTTTTGCTTCTCCATGTATATATATTGTCTATAACACTGCTGCACACACTTCAAGAGCTTCTGCCCTGGAGTCAACAGAAATAATATATAAAAGTTACAAGAAGATGCTGTTACACTCTAGGGGCTTTTGCAGATAAAAAACAAACTTTATTTAGATTTAAATAATTTTCTAAAAAAATATATATATATATATATATACACATACATAATTTTTTGTTTTCAATTGTCAAGTCTTGTTTTTCTAATTCCTTGTCTGATGTCCTAAGATGACGTTTTTTTTTTAACAGAAAATGGGTTGCCTTGTCTATTGATTCTTAAGCATTTTAAGCTTCTAGCAACAATTTGCAGTAATAATTCATAACTGTAACTTTTGAAAGGCAAAGGCTTCTGAGTTATCTCTTGTTTCACACTTAGTAATGATGGAAATTAGTTCTCTTTGTTCTGTAAGAAACCAAACCTAAATTATTTAAGTCAGACAAGAGCTGTGACAAAATAAAATTAGCTGCATGTAAGGCACAGATAATTACAGGTATAAAGTGTGAGAAAGTCTAGCAGAAAAGATTTGTCTCCTCAAAATGAATGCTTACATAATATGTATATATATATTTTAAGAAAAGTTGATTGCTAAAAGACTTACATGTTTTGAGTGACAGGAGCTTCTGAAAATGCTGTAAAAATGGGAACTTTTTAACAGGATTCATGGACAAAGGACATCAAATGCCATAGACAAACTGTAACTCCATTCTTGAGCCCTATGATAAAAAATAATTTTGTTTGATGTCAGATCATCAATCCAACTTAAATAAACAACATTGGAGAATAGAGACAGGCATAACTGTTCAAAATTAGTGTTTTGTGAAATTTGAAGCTGAAAAGTCCTTCAGCTGTAGATTTGGAACGGGCTCCAGAAAGAGGCAAATAGAGCACATAGTGAGTGGCATAACATTAGAGTTAAGAAAAATTCTTCCAAACCTTGGGAATGCCCCTGCAGATAAACAAATGTTTCTAGCATGCAAGGAATATAGTTTAAATTTCAAACAACAGGGTATCTTCAAAAATTATTTCCCACTTAAAATGCCATATTGCAACAAAAAACTAAAAAAGCATTATGAGCATGGTCAACATTAATGGAAATTCCCAACTAGAAACAACAATCCTCATAAGTTATGACTCTGGGGAAAATGTGTGATTGTTATCCTCAACTTGTAGTGTTTTTTGTTAGAAATTTGAAGTTGTTTTGGCTCTGGGTATAAAAAGTATAAAAATGGTGCAAATTTTGTATTAATATATCAAACAATGGTTCCCTTGTCATCTCTTATCATTGAATTATCAACCTTACTACAGCTGGAGGAGAATCAATCTGTACAGGCTAAAGTGTTCTTTTCCGCCACATTCACTTTAGCCTTTCCTTTCCTTAATATTAAAAAAGTATTTAAAACATTAAACAATTGCTCATTACGGATATTTTATGAGAATATAATAAATATATATTATAGTTATCAATTAATAATTATCAATATTATTAATAATCATTAACCCTTTAAGTGCCAGCACAATTTCACATTTTGATTACGTGAAATGCCAGCAGTTTTGAAACATTTGTGCTCTCTCATTTTAGGGGCGTTTTCTGAGGGTAAACCTATAGTTTACCTAGGAAAACTATACATTTTTTTGGGGGAGAAACTGAGCTTTCTAAATCTGCCTTAGTTTTCATGTATTTCCACCTCTGCAAAAAGATTTATAGCTCTAACTACAAAAAAAATCCTTTTTTTCACAATATATGCATTTATACCAGAAAAATATTTAATTTTACACATGCAAATCCAACTTACAGTATTTGAAAAGCCTCATGTTTCTCGAACGTGCCAATACCAGATATGTATGGTTTTAGGGAGATTTAGGACTTCTGTACAGCAAAAACTCCCCACAGTATATTACTGAATTTTGAAAACATCAAGGCAGAAAACGGCATATTTCCAAAATTCGAAGGACAAAAAATTCTGAAACAGTAGGTTTACCCTAGAAAACCATATGTTTTTGAAAGTACACATTCTGCTGATTCCAAAATGGGTAACTATATATCTCTACTCCTAACTAACAAACATCAAAGCTTGACTGAACATAGCAGTTTTTATAAATATTACAAAAATTTTGAAAAATCACTTCAAAGGATTTATTTTGCTGCTGCGCATATCCCACACTGTATAAGTTAACAAGAAAAAGCACCCTGAATATGATTGCCAGGAGTCCACTGAACAGTTTTATGCCCATTGTGCATAGGTTTACCAAATTATCTAGCATTTAGAGACCCCAATATGAAGTTAGGGCATCCAGATTGAACAGGACTTTACTTCAGCTAATGAAAAATCAAGACATTGACAGCATTTTTTTGTGGGGTAAAAACACAGAAATATAGGTTTACCACCCAAAACCTTATATCTTTGAAAGTACACATTCTATCGAATCTAAAATGGGTCGCAAGGCTTTCCCAAAATTGTCAGTTTTGGTGAAATATCTGAAAATTGCCTCAAAGCTTCAACTTTCCAGCATTATATCGCCCATGTATCTCTACATACCAAGAAAAAGCACCCTAAATATGATTGCCAGAGGAAAAAGCACACTAAATATGCTTGGCAGGGGTCCTCCAAACAGTTCTGTTCCCATTGTGAATAGGTTTACCCAGAGTCAGACTGGGCTGGCGGGACACCGGGAAAAAACACGGTGGGCCCCAGCACTTTTGGGCCCTGCCGGCCCAGTTCTGCTCCCTGCACTTCCTCCATAGATCCAGGATCTGCACTTCCTACATGGTCCAATAAACAGTTTGATGTGCAATTTGCATAGATTTACCAAACTTGGTGGCACACAGAGACCCCCAAGTCCAAATAGTGCATATGAATTTTCACGCATGACACTCTGGCTGCCTCAATATAAGCACCTGGTATGTCCATTTTGTGCCATGAAACCCCCCCTAACAGTATGGAGACCATATAAAACAATATATTTTCTGAAAGTACACATTCTGAAGAATCCAATATGGGTAAATATGTGTTTCTACTGCTAACTGCCAAACTGTAAAGTAATGGTTTTTATCAAAGTAAAGTAATGTTTTTTATCAAATTTCTGAAAATCGTCACAAAGTTTGAATTTTACCCCATTATATGCCCCACATTTCGTAATTTATCAACATAAAACATCCTAAATATGAGCACCAGTAGACTACTGGGGTCTACTGAACACTTTGATGCTCAATATGCATAGATATACCAAACTACTGTATGTGGCACACGGAGACTCCCAAATGACAATAGTGAATATAAATTTTTAAGGCTGACGCACTGGCTGCTGCAATAAAAGCACCCCAGTATGTGTATTATGTGACATAAGACCCCCTTACAGTACAGAGACCCTAGAAAACCATATATTTTCAGAAAATACATATTTGACAAATCTAATATGGATAAATATGGGTTACTACTGCAAACTGTAAAGCAATGCTAAACGTAACGTTTTTTATCAAATTTCTGAAAATCGTCACAAAGCTTGAATTTTACCCCATTATATGCCCCACATTTCATAACGTTTCAACATAAAACATTGTACATATGAACGCCAGGGGTCTACTGAATACTTTGATGCCCAATATGCATAGATATACCAAACTATGTGGTGCACAGAGACGCCCAAATGGATATATTGTAGATAAAATTTACAAGGTAAAAAAACAAAATAAGACAGAAAAGTTTGAAATGCAAATAAATTACTAAAAATATACTAATACCACATAAATCAATACTTTTTTCCAGACGTAATCAGACATTGGAATCACAGTTTGAATATTACAGCTTGACAAAATAGGTTTTACGGATAGAAAAAAAGCAAACAACACCTATGCAGAACTGAAAATGCAATAACATGGCTAAAAATGCACCAAAATCCACAAAATTGCAATATAATCATCAATATAACAAAAGGTATTGCACAGTACGTTTAGTGAATACGCTAATCGCAATGGCAATAAAAAAAATTTCAGCCAATAAAATAACGATGAGATGAGAAAAAAAACATATGCATGTGTACAAGTGATAAAATTTTGAGTTATGTGCGTATGTGCATTTGCAAGTGTGTGTGACCCCCCAATCCCCAAAAATGTATATGTGAGTATGTCTAAGTATGAATATAAGGGGCAAATTTACAAAATTCTTGTGAAGGATTCGAAGTTCGATCGAATAGTTTGAATACCGATCGTAAGATTTTTTTGGATATTCGAATATGCAAATTTGACCTCTTCGATCATCGAATACCGAATTATCGAATAGATAGAATGATCGGATATTCAATAATTCGATCATTCGATGATCAAAGGATTTAAAATTTTAAAATCCTTCGAATGCCTACTTAGTCCGATTGAACCTACCGAACCCCCCATAGGCTTCTTTTGATAAGAATTCCTTGAATACCATTCGTAAAATCGAAGCCTCTATCGTTCGAATCGTACAAATTTTTCGGAGGCTCAAAGGCAAAAGTACGATTTTTTCATGAAATCGAACGATCGGTATATGATCGAACAATTTCATAGAGAAATCGAATATCGAGCAAAAAGATAGCCTAAAACTATTCGATAAGCATTCGATAGTTGAATGCTTATTGAATTTCGAATGGATTAGTAGGATTTTAAGGGAATTTTAGTAAATTTGCCTCTATGTGTGCAATAATGTAATAAGTGTGTTTTGTTTTTGTCAGTTATAGTTGCACTAACCTTGGAAAACGCTGCAAATAGTTGCATAAAGCTCCCAAGAAGATCTCAGCTGACGGTGCTGGGAGGATCAGAACACATAATTCATGTGCCTGCTGCTGCCTTGGTGGCCCCTGGGCGATCAAGTGGCCCCTGCTTGTTGTCTAGGGGCAGGGGATCGAAGAGGAATAGAGCGAGCGGCTCTAAAAGCCGCTCCTTCACTCCCAAACTCGGAAGTGCTGTAGAATCTACGATCTGTGGCACTTTGGTCCTTTGATCCACAGAACATAGATTCTACGTTCTGTGGCACTTAAAGGGTTATATTCATGTTTAAATGTTGAATTTTTTTTTTTTTTTACGTGGACATTTTTTGCTGCAGTTTTAAGAAAAAATTTGCAGGTGGCAAAGTACAGAAGTTCGCTGTGATTCCATGCCTGGCGAATAAATTTACTCATCGCTACCAACTAATATTATGATTGATGTTTACTTTATAAATATAGGCCAGATAATCATGATTAATTTACAGTTATAATTAGGAATAATTTATATTAGCTGAAATCAGACTGCAAAAGATCAGGAGATCAATTCAAATTGTCACGAGTCAGATCCATGAAAAAAACTTTTGCTAATATATACTGTAAAGTTAGGCTTTAAAGAGCAACTGCATCCACAACTTGATTTGGACCAATTTGTATCATTCTATTTGGAACAACTGGCAATTTCAGGTTTGAATAAATAGAAATTGGCATTGAATCAACATTTAAAAAAAAGTTCTACATTGATTCACACTTGACATATTGTTATGATTCATACTGATTCACTCAATTCTTACTGTAATGTCAACAGTTATGATTTAAAATCTTTTTTTTTGCTAAAAGCAATGCTCCAGAGTGGTTATTCAGCTTAATGAGTGCCTGGGGTTTTATTATTCATCATTTGGTAAAAATATGAAATTGCTTCCCATAACCCTTTTGTATTCCTCCTTAGGGCAAGTCATGCTCCTTTTTGTATTCTAAGACTGTATCCTATAAAATGTAAGAATGGGAACATAAAGAGACAAAATAAATCAACTTGTAATATCTGTTCTAATAAATGTTCAATAACTGCTGAATAGCTGTATTGCCTGCCCTGGTTTATTGGTCCATGCTACTGTGGCCGTTATACTTCATTCACTGCACATTCCTAGATGAGCACACAATTCTGACTTATATGTTGAAGTAACTACAATCTTTTCACCATTATTCCTCAGAATAATTTGCTTTGTTCAATGGCAGATGCACTGGAATAATACATGATTAGAAACAGTACATAAATATTAAAATCTAAAAATGTTGCATTGGTCTTTCCAATGTAAAATGTAATTTTATGGTAGGGGATAAGGTTATTTAAAGTAATTACAATTTTACTAACTGAACTGCGTAGTTTAGGAAAACAGCTTTGACGTTTAACCGGCATAAAATGAAAATTACAAAATAATTTTGACAAAGATTTAAGGGCAGCTCATAATTATGTCTGTTGGATGGATTAGAATGGATATATTTCACTGGAGAAAAAAGTACATAACTGAAAAAGTGTTTATTAGGCTTAATATTTTGGATTTAAATTGTTAAAAATATTTCAGCCACCCCCATTTGAAAAACATTATGAACCTAACATGATCATGACCATGCAGTGTTAGTCTGCATCCCTGTCTATCACCTTCCACATTAATGCTCCCTCTTTTAGAAGACAGTATTTTCTTTGGGGATGCACCAAATCCAGGATTAGGGTCGGGATTCAGCCAGGATTCGGCCTTTTTCAGCAGAATTTGGATTCGGCCAAATCCTTCTGCCTGGCTGAATCGAAGCCGAATTTTCATATGCAAATTAGGGCCAGGGAGGGAAATCAAGTGACTTTTTGGCACAAACCAAGGAAGTAAAAATGTTTTCCCCTTCCAACCCATAATTTGCATATGCAAATTAGGGTTCGGATTCAGTTCGGTATTCGGCCGAATCTTTTGGGAAGGATTCGGTACATCCCTAATTTGGTTAACATGTATTTCTATAGCGCTAACTTATTTCTTAGCACAGTACAATTTCCAGGTGGGAGGAATCTGTCCATAGTTTTTTTACAAACAACAAAATATATAAAACAGAGTTAAATGATGGTAAACAGTGAAAATATTAATAATACACACAGCCTTTATGGGATACTTGCAAACCAGACAGGACCAGCCCATGCACCATCATTGTCCCAATTACTGGTTCCAATTGCTGGGGCAAAGGACATCCAACCCATGGAAAGCATTCCATTAAGCTGTGATAAATAATAGAACCCAAATCATAAATCTGAACTCCACCTCATTCAAACTTACTGTACAAGGTAGGTGGACAGGACTATGTGGCAACAAGAAGAAAGAGGTCCCGACTCCCACCCATACCTTCAATAAATGCAGGTAAAGTTGTTGTACCGTATTAGCCAGTAAAAATGTTACTGGGCTTGAACATGGAATTAAAATGTCCTGAAAGCTTGCTATGGTTAACTAGTTGGCCAATAAAGGTATCATCTTTATACAACTTTGTTATTTTTTATTTCAAAAGGGTTTCCCTCCCTTAACTAATACCCCATACAATATCAAGCCTCCTGACCTGCTCACCAATCCTTCTGCTACATCAGCACTCATCTTATAAATTCAAGAAAAACCCTGAGAAAAAATGTGAATACA
This sequence comes from Xenopus borealis, assembly GCA_024363595.1. Lineage (NCBI taxonomy): Eukaryota > Metazoa > Chordata > Amphibia > Anura > Pipidae > Xenopus > Xenopus borealis. The sequence goes on from CM044431.1 coordinate 12,833,474, forward strand.
GGGAAAAAAGTACCTGAAACCTTGAATAGCCAGAATTTACTTTAGTAAAAAGTCTCCAGAAAAAAAACTTGCCAAGTAAATGCTGGTGAGGTATTATTTTTCCAGTTTATTCAAATAGTCAAGATTTTCAGACTCATTGGAAATGATGGCACAATGTGATTTCTTCAGGCATGTGGTTTTTTCCTGTGGGAAAAAAAAACAGGCAGAATATTTTAATGAGTTTTTTTCTTAAATAAGCTAGCCTTCAAGAAGAAAGGCTTGCACCAGTTTTCCCTGCTTCTGAATTCCCCCCCCCCCCCAAAAAAAAAAACCTGAATTTAGATAAATCTACCCGATAGTGTTCATGTATAGATATTATGACAGCCTCCTGGCACACCTCTCCCTGTAAAGGAAAAGGTTGGAGAATGGTGTGCTATCTTAAGTCAGATCTGGATTTAAGGCTGCTACATATGTAGACAAAATTAAACTAGGAACCAACACTAAGGGGCAGAGTCACTAATGGTTGAATTTCAAAGTGAAAAAACTTCAGCCTTAACCTTCTGCACCCCAAAATACTAACCAGGCTTGATCTAAACACCACTGGCCAAATATTCAACAGGTTATCAAGCCCCCAAGGTCTCTGAAAGTTCAGCCAGTAAAAAATCCAATACAGCACAGCTCTCCTGGGCAGTTCCTACTCACTCTCTACACACCTGCTGCCCACTCCCTTAAAGGGATACTGTCATGGGAATTTTTTTTTTCAAAATGCATCAGTTAATAGTACTGCTCCAGAAGAATTCTGCATTGAAATCAATTTCTCAAAAGAGCAAACAGATTTTTTTTTATATTTCATTTTGAAATCTGACATGGGGCTAGACATATTGTCAGTTTCCCTGCTGCCTCAAGTCATGTGACTTGTGCTCTGATAAACTTCAATCACTCTTTACTGCTGTACTGCAATTTGGAGTGATATCACCCCCTCCCTTTTACCCCCCCCCCGGCAGCCTAACAACAGAACAATTGGAAGGTAACCAGATAACAGCTCCCTAACACAAGATAACAGCTGACTGGTCCATCTAAGAATAGCACTCAATAGTAAAAACCCATGTCCCTCTGCGTACTATTCAGTTACATTGATAAGGAAAAACAACAGCCTGCCAGAAAGCAGTTCCCTCCTAAAGTGCTGGCACAAGTCACATGATCGGGGGAGCTGGGAAATTGACAAAATAGCTAGCCCCATGTCAGATTTCAAAACTGAACATAAAAAATTCCATTTGCTCTTTTGAGAATTGGATTTCAGGGCAGAAGTCTACTGGAGCAGCACTATTAACTGATGCGTTTAGAAAAAAACATGTTTTCCCATGACAGAATCCTAGTGATGGGCGAATTTATTCGCAAGGGCTGAATTCCCACGATTCGCCGCTGGCGAATAAATTCGCGAATCACCAGCGAAAATTCGCCAAAAAAACAAGTCGCACGTCATTTTTGACGCGACGCGCGCCGAAAAATGACGCGACGTGTGCCGTAAAACTACGCGACACGCGTCAAAAGCGTCCCGCGACTCGTTTCGCGAATTTTTCGGCGAAGCGAATCGCGGGAGATTCGCCCATCACTACAGAATCCCTGTAAACACCTCTTGGCTGTCCAGTGCACCCCTCTGGCTGGTTAACTCCCTGGTGTTTCTTAAAGGAATTACTCTTAAATAGATGGCTCAGAACCTAAATACAGGGGATACATATCTGCCATCCATGATATATATATATATATATATATATATATATCCCCTCCAGCTTGTACAGTGTGTGCTGTGGTACCTGAGAAAACAGTGTATACACATCTGAATACATATGGCACGGCCCACCTTGCTCTGGTCAGTTGCCCCTTTTTTTTAATCAAATAGAAGTGAAAGTTTGTGAACTGATCTTCTATAGAGATTTCACGAAAAAGGCAGAGGTGTTACTATGAAACTTCAGACAAACAATAACACATCTCTATGCAGACTACATAAGAAAATAAATAATATTGTATTTGCCAGCTTCTTACATTCCTCTATTCTGTGAAATTTTCTTTAAAGAGGGTTATTTAGTCTGAATGCCAAAAACACAAACATTTTAGGTTTTTTCTACTATAAAATCAGAATTTTAGGGGGAAAAACTTTTTTAGAGATTTATTATACACCAAGGATGGTAAATATCAGAATGTGAAAATCCGGCATCTCAGACCTGCTGAGATTAAATGTAAGTCAATGAGCGAGGTCTCTATCCTATTTGGACGTTTCTGTGGTATACACTGGAATTAGCCTGAAAATTCAACTAATTCAGACTTTTGGGGCAACATGCAGAAAAAATTGTGTGATTCAGGAAAAACTCCAAATAAACTTGTACAATTTGGGTTTTTAATCTGATTAAATCATTCTTTTTAAAATAATAAATAAGGTCAATCATGCATTCTAGTTTGGTCTGACTTTTTTTATTTTAAAAAAATCTGAAAAATAACCCCCATGGTGACTTTTGGGCCTTAAGCAAAAAAGATCAAAAACACACATACATGTGCTTGTTCTTAGAATAAGTTTTTTTTTAGGGGAGGCCATTTCCTACTCATGTACACTTTTAGTTATACAATTACATATGCAATTTTTGGATTCCCCAGTTTACACATTAATAATCCTTCCCCTAAGCCTTAACTATCTATACAAACAATTACAGCTGTTATCGGTCTAAGAAAACACATTAGAATTAACTCATTAAATACAGTATGTGAAATAATAGCAATAGGCTTCATCAAATGTGCCATAAAATAATAAGAAAGGTCTATAAAAAGGGAGAGAATATATTAAATAAATATAAAACTAAATACATTTAAATTATGTTTCACAGTATCTACATCCCCTTGACACTGTATTCTTGATATAGAATCATTAGGAATGCTTCTATTTTTTTATGGTTGAAAGAGCATGAAAGAATGTTTAACACATGCATAAAGACTAATTACTATCGCAAACTTAAGTGTAAAATATTTCTGATGCACTTCATATTATTCAGACACAGATTCCCACTTGTGAGGAACAGTAAAGAATAATTGGTTTTTAGTCATCCCAAAGATGTACAAAAAGACCCAATAAAGATTTAGATTTTTTTATATTGTGGTTTGAAAATGTTCATGGGACTATAGACATAATAAATCTTAATATGAGGACTGATTGATATTTGGGAGACTGTTTGATAAGTGGTCTATAATTAACTACAATTAACCATCCCTTGGAGCACCAGTTGTCACCTGTATTTGTGCACATGCATTTATTGTATGGGGCAAATTCACTAAAGGGTGAATTTGCTCCAGCATTGCGCAACTTCACTTCCCCCCAAGTTGCCACACATAAATTTGATTCTACTATGTGAATTCACTAAAATGCGAAGTTGCATCTCAGTAGCCGGACACTATCGTTAATTCACCAGTAGAACTTTTCCTTAGCGATCTAGGGATCGCCTAGGGAAACTTCATTAGTTCTCCTACATTTAGTTCAATTTGAATAGGGCAGGCACATATACTGTAGGTCATATATACATCTTTCTTAGAGATGTTGTTAAAATTCTTAAAGTGGCAATTTCGAAAGAAGCAAAATAAAGACTAAAGAGATCCTCTAATGCCCTAGACTAAAACAAACGTGGCATGCTTCTCAAATGGTTGAAAAAAGTTAATACAAAAAATCTTTAACAGAACTTTTGAAGGCAATTCCACTTTAAAGTATGAAAAAAGCCACCATTTTATGATGTCACCGACATAAGATTGAGGAGGATGTAGCTTCATTTTATCAGTTTGCCAGGTCTAAGGTGGCAAAGAGGTAATGTTCTGTAAAATGTGCACTTTGGGGAATTTATGGAGTAATGATTGTTTGCCTGAGCAAAAATTTGCCTGACGATAGGGTGTAAAACTGCACTAGTGAATTGGTGGGTACAGGAAACTATTTGATCACCATTTTTTGATAAGAAACCATTTAATTATCTACACTTTCAATGAATTTTCATTTTAAGTCATGAAAACTTGTAAAATGCCTAGGAATATAGCTATTTATTTATATACACTGTACTTGAAGAATATTAGAGAATCCATTCAAGAGCCCATTTAAATGGGGGCCCAAACAGATAATTGTTTTGAGGGTTTTTTTGTATGAAAGGGATTTTTGGGAAGTGGGCAGAGTTTGGGAGGATCAGAGAGCATTTGAATATGATAATGTATGGCCAGTGTGGATTGGGAGCTGGCCTATTTAGAGGAGGACAGTCACTCCACAACAACTGTCAATGTTTGGTAGTGAATGTCAAACAAATGGATTGTTGTTTTGGAGTGATTGGAGTGATTGCATGGGTAGATTGTAACATAGACCAAGCCACACAGAACCCAATGCTCTAAGTAACCCTTTTTTGACCTATACCCCCTATATGGTAGGATGTCCATAATCCATGTTTTTATAAGATTTAAAAGCTGTTAACTAATTTTATACTCATATATGTATGCCCCATTCAGAGGCATATTTTCATAGAGAAGATATGTGAGAGAATCGCACAACACCATGGGGCAGATTCACTAAAGCGCGGAGCGTCTAACACTAGTGCTAATTCCATGGTGACGTCATTTCACAACTTCGCAAAATCACTAACATGGACTCTAATTTTCGCTAGAGAAGTAGATAAACTTGCGCAACTTCGCACCCTTACGCCAGGCAAAGTTGCGCACTGACGAAGGATCATAACTTCACAAATTCCCTAAGATGAACATTTTCCTGAGCGTTAGCACTTACATTAGACATTACTTCACCTGGTCAGACCAGGCAAAGTTCAATACAATAGATAGGAGGTTGAAAAAAAAAGTCAAAAAAACGCCGGCATATTTAGCATAGGAGGGTGATAGTCTGGGGGGGTTACCCTTACATTTCCTAACATATGGCAACACAACTATACAGGGGGCACATGTAAGGCAATAGGACAACTTTATATAATTTATTAAAGGTTTCCTGGGCTTGTGTAGTGGAATGTAGTGGCTGTAACATATACTTCTATTATAAGTTAAAGTTTCCGCCATATGCAAATTAGGCTTCACTAGCGTAACAGTGCTCTTCCTAGCGAAGTAACACTAGCGCAACTACCATTCGCCGACCTGAGTGTAAATTCGCACGTTAGTGAAGAAGAAGTGCGGCAAATGCCAGCAAAGCCAATGCAAGCAAATTTGTGCATCTTAGTGAATTGGCCCCCATATGCTCTGCAGGTGGGGAACTCCCCTGTTTATTGTGACCACCTCGCATCAACATTTTGGGGGGGATCAACCCACCCTTCGCTGATCCCCCCCAAAAAGTTGATGCACAGGTGATCACAATAAACAGGGGAGTTCCCCACCTGCAGAACATATGGTGTTGTGCGATTCTCTCACATCTCACATCTCTTCTCTACATTATACTGTCGTGTGCCGACCGTTTAGGGAGAATTGCACCACTAAAAAGCAGGGACATCAAGGAAAGATGAGAGGTGTGTTTCAACTACATACGGAACCATATTTTCATAGACCCATTTCAAGGACAGCAGCTTTATGATGATAGCCTTAAGGTGCCAGATGGATATTGGGTCACTGCTTTCCATTCTAGTAGTTTAATGCACATAAACTACTGTAGGTGGGTAGAAGTTGTGGTGAGTTAATGTGAGCATGCCTAGGCCCAATGGGCTTTAGCCAACATGCATTACTATATATATACTATTTTACTATACTATTTTTATATATTACTATATATATATATTAGTGACATTCTACTTAGGAACTTTGTTTACACTAAAAATAAAATAAATACTAAAAATAAAGTAAGATACATTTTAAAAAAAATGCAATCCTATGAAAAAACAGATTTTCTATATACTTAAAAAACTAAAGCTTTCAGAAAGATTCAGCTTTACACAGCCAAATATATTTAAATGAGAAATCACATATTCTTTTGAATCACGGCTAATTAATTTTCACTATTTCTGTTTTTTTTTTCTTCCATCAAAATAGTTTAGGTGGCTCGAGTTGTGATATATAATTCTTGCAGAGTGTTTCAATTGGAAATGACTGGGCTTCTTTGATAAGCTCTAATTAAAATGCATGCATTGAATTTTAATTTGATTAACTTGCATATTTTTTTCTTGCTCTGATCTCCTGTTTAGAGATAACCTTTTTTAATTCCAGTTTTTTTTTTAAAAAGGTCAATTAAGATTTTTTTTTTTTTAACCCAAGAGCATTTTTTATAACATGTAGAAAATAAATGCTGGTTGATTGAAAATGACATAAACAAGAAAAAAATGTAATGACATTTAAATATAGGTCACGCGCCATTACATGCCTGGTGCAGAGTGTAGGGCAGCAGATTAAAAAATATTCTTGTCATGTGCGTATAATTGTTGAAATTTACCATCTGGATCTCATATGCATATGGTAATCTGGTTTTACACAGACAATCTAATATGTTTAATGGAATATCATAACAGCATTTCAACTGTGCTATCAACTTGAACCTTAAAGGACCAGTAACATCGAGAAATGAAATTGTTTTAAAGTACTAAAAATAAAATGCAGTGTTGCCCTGCACTGGTAAAACTGCTGTGTTTGCTTAAGAAATGCTACTACTGTCTCTAAATGCACAGTTCCAGCAATATATATATATATATATATATATATATATACAGTATATATATATATATATTTCAACAATATAAACAAGTATATAAAAGCTCTGCAGTATCCTAAAACAGATACTGTATTTATTAACACATTTATTAAGTCTTTCACTACTGTCAAGATAATGAATATGTTGTAAATGAAGGGGGTGGAAAGATAAGATCTCCCTGAGTTGAAACTAATGATACCACTTTGTTGATTAGGGTTGCCACCTGGCCAGTGTTTTACCAGCCTGACTGGTAAAAATTATACTTGACCCCAATGGTATTTTTTTCCAAAAAAAGTGCCAACTCTACTGTTGATTGATCCATTTTATTTTAAGTCAGTAGCTGTAACCTATGCCCTGGGTAAATTATATATAAAGGGCTTTGCCCAAAACATGCCATGTGATCAAAAACTTTTGCAGTTATCCTGCGAGTACCTCGCTCTACTTCTTTACACTGCTATACTTGCCTTACTTGGACAAAGACAAAGCTTAAGGTACAGATACATTTTCATTGGAACCAGTAACCTACATAAAAAAATAAACGATGTACGTATTCCCATAGATGCAGATGTTGGGTTTTCTGTCCTTAGGTTATATTAGGAAGGAAGTATGACTCTTCTTCTTGGGACTCAGGAGGGGTGGATGTACTGGTGAGCCTAGAGTGTAAGGCCTCAGAAAAAATCTTTGGAAAACGAACCCCTTAGTGAAGAAGACAGTGGATACCAGATTCTATGATCACTACCTTTTAGGAATGGTTAAACAGATAGGTCCTAGAAAAGCAGCTTGTGCTCCATCAAGATCCAGTGTGGAGTAGATCCCCATGTGGTATGCGGCAGATTTACTAAAAGGCAAAGGTAACTTTTATAGCAAAAATTTGGCAAAAATACAATTCAAAGGGACATCGCCAACTTACACTAAGGCAAAGCAGACAATTTGCTAGAGAAAAAGTTCAGCGCTAGGTTCAGCGCTAGTTATACCTGGGGAATTGATAAGATGAATTTACATCCTCTACATTATTATGTCAGTGACATCATATCCTGTATGCCAAAAATCATAAAAAATGACAAAGCATTTCATATTTTAATGTAAGAATATGTTTACAAGTTGTAACTGGTAAATATATGTTATTGACACAATTTTTAATCATTTGAAACTCATTCCACATTTGTTTTAGGGTAGGCTCATGTCTAGGACAAATGTCTAGGACAAATATTCAGGCTACCTGTTTAGATTGTTATACTGTTCAATAGCAATTTCTAGTCAAGAAAGTGCCTGTAATCTTTCCCTTATACACTTATGGGTGCTTGGTCAAACAATAATTTTATGGAAATTTCTAAAGTGAATCAGCACACCAATTTCCTTAAATAAGTGAATTTCTAATTCACTTTCATTAATTTTTTAATCTACAGTGCCCTATATTCTATAGTATATGGGCCCATGTTATACAAACCCAGTCCAGACTGAATGTATTTTAAACGTTTATGTTTTCTTTTGCACACATTATACTCCAGGGTAGAACACAGTTTGGAGTTATAGTATGATAAATACAACAACATGATCATTCGCAAAGCCTCAAGTGTATTCATATAATTCTAAACTTTTATTTGTTCCCACAAACAATGTTTTATTTATTTTGCATTATATTTAATACACTTTCACAGTATGAAGTGCTTGTATGTAGATCTATCCTATCCCCCATGTACAGGAACAATTTTGCATTCAGCATCTCTCTTAATATTTAAAAGACTGGATATTAGTTTTCACACTCCACTGTTCCCGATTTTTGTTTGCCATCAGTGGAACACTCTGCATATTCTAGAGCCTCTTGACAGCAAATGGGTTCATTAGAGCAATTCATTTCTATATATTGTATAAGTGTGTCTAAGATTAGTTAATTATGCAGTTGCTTTTTAAAAAAAAACATAGCATTGTTTGAAAAGGACATCCTATTTCTGAGCAATGCTATTTGCCAAGGTCATTATTCCCAATGTCATCTATTCTTCTATGCCTCCTGTTAACTGCAATTTCCATCTAGGCTTCAGTTTTTAAACGGTTTAACTTTGTATATTAGTGCAATACTGCACTGCTTCTGTTTTATTTCACATGTTGAATATCAAGTAGTACTGAAGGCATAAATAATTGTAAAATTTACCACCACTTTCAGGATTACCCTCTTAATGATTAAAACTTTAAGTATTCCTTAAGTATCTATTGTTTTTAAATTCAATTACCATATTTACTCTTGAGGAGTTTATAAAACCAACCTGCCTTGCATTATGTTCAACCTCAAAGTAAGCCTAATTAAAAGAGTATTGGGCCTGATTAGTTGTACTTCCACTAATGTTTTTCCTTTTGTTATAAAATAGAACATAAGACCAGCATAGACCTTCTCTACTTTTCACTCATTATTTCTTCACATTCCTACATCCAACATTTGCATGTGCTGTACTGATTCTGAAGAACCCCTTCCTCTGTCCCCCAGGTCTTCTAGACCTTCAAAACCCACTTACAACTCACCTTTTAATTTATGCCTATAACCTCAGCCCTTAGCAACTTGACCACCCACCTAACACACCTACTCTTTACACTAGTCAGTGGTTTTCCACTTTCACTATGCATTTAACATTACTATCTTAACCAGCAAGACGTCTAAAGCCACAGTGGTGAGCCTTGCCATATTTCTCACATTGACTCAAATTATAATCCTACAGTGTATAATAAAGTTGTATCTATTGTATTGCTCTAGCATAAGTGCTTACAAACAGCAAAAAGTTGATCTTAGTGAATTTGCGTAATTATGATCCTTCGCCAGTGCGCAACTTCTCCTGGCGTAAGGGTGCGAAGTTGCGCAAGTCTATCTACTTCATAGCATAAATTCGCCAGAGTCGGTGTTCGTGAATTTGCGATTACGATTTGACGTCACACTGGCGAATTTGCGCTAGTGTTAGACGCTTCGCGCTGGCTGTCCGTGGGGCACATGCGCAGTAGCGTAATCCCATGGACACAGGGACTGGACACACTGGAGACACTTGAACTTTATTATATAGGATTTGCTCCGTATGCAAATTAGGCTTTGCTAGCGAAATTGCGATATGCCTAGCAAAGTGACACTAGCGTAAATACATTACCGTTCGCCGACCAGAGCATAAATTAGCAATTTAGTGAATTTGCGTAGCGCAGGCGAAAATTCGCCTGCCGAAGTGCGGCGAACACTCGCGAAGCCTGCGCTATCGATTTTTCGGATCTTAGTGAATGTCCCACTTGGAGCACAGAGACTTCCGTTAGTGGTTTATAATCTGCTGCCTTCAATTTATGGAAAGACTGCGGCTACATAACGGTGTGCTGCTCCTCTGCTCACCACTACACAGCCAGCTGTACACATGCCCAAGCACCATGTGACAGAGGAGCAGCTCGAGCTGTGGGATGTGTGACCCGGGGAGTCCGCGGGGCATTCAGTAAAGGTAAATGGGGGGTCAGGGTAGAGAGAGACTTCCAACAGCTCCTCAAAGAGCGTCTTGCCTCTTTATTTATTGCCTAAAAGCCCCGCCCTCACGGGAGAGCCGCAGCCAATCCCAGTGTGCTGCCCCGCCCCTCTTTGTTGTGCTGCCCAATGGCAGAGGGATAGAGCGTTGCTGGCCAGCGGGTGACAGAGGAGCAGCTACTGTCGGGCTCCCATAGCTGTGAAAGTACCTCCCACTTTCTGACTCACTCAACTCCGCCTACAGGACGCCAAGGAAAAAATATGATTGGCGGAAAATGGGCATGCACACGTGAAGCGCGAATGATCAAGAGGCGGGGCTGTGCCAACTGTTCCTATCTTTAATCGCACGTTGTTAAAAGCGAGACCCGCTCACTCAGTGCATATCCCCGACGTTGCTACGGCAACAGGGATGCTGAGCTGACAAAGTCAGGCGGCTCTTTTTCTAAAAGTAACATTGAGGCAGAGTCTGTAGGACAAACATTTTTTTGTGTAAAAAAAACACTGGTGTGATCTATACCATAAACAAACAGTGCCCATACTCTTTAGGAAGCAGTAGTATTTTTAAAACTCTAGGTGTCCACCATGGTTGTCCACTTTTTTTTGGACTGTAACAAGTCTGTTTTTATAAATGTTTGACTACATATGTTATAGTGCCCGTTAATTTAATGGGCTTAATCTCTAGTACTGTATAAACTCTCAGGAGCAGGGCTGTTCCTGTATTGTTTCCTAACAATATGCAATTGTAATTGTGCATTGATTCTGTGAAAATATTTATCTGTACATACAGCCTGTTATGTCTTGTTGTCACAGACAGCCACAGATGTGTAGCTGACAGGTAGGAACCTATGTTTTTTGTAACTCAGGATACACATATTGCTTGCAGGATGGATATTATGTATTATGCATATGGAAGACAAATGCTTTAATGAATACTAATTAATTATAATAATAAAAGAAGTAACATGTAAGACAAGTCCATAAAAACAAGTCAATGGTCAGGACAGGCACCAAACAAAAACCAGCTTGTAAAACAGGCAAGAGGTCAAGGTAGGCGGCAGGCAATACAAGTTTCTAAAATCAGGTCAGTGGTTAAAGCTGATAGATCCACAACAATCATTCAAGGAACAGGGGCAGGAATACAGGAACAAGATAAGGATTCAGGAACCAGGGAGGAACTAAATATCACAAAATTGAGATAGGGGGCAAGACAAAAAAAACTGGCTCAATGATCCAACAATTGGGGGTTGGGTGATTGGAACAGTTTAACTTAAATAGGCCTTAATAACCAAATTACAAACACCTGGAAATAAAGAAGCTGAGGATGGAGACTTTGATGACAGTGAAGATAGAAAATGCCTATTTAGACAGCATCCACCGAATGCTGCCAGTGGCTCAGCAGGATTACACATAGGCCACTGTTTGAAATCTGATATGACATACTTATTCTACTATTTGGTTGACCCATCTTGTTAAATGATAATGTCTATAGTATGTTCTCTATTATGCCCAGCATATATTTTTGATGTTATAAATAATCACTCCTATTCAGTCATTAATAAATATCTTAAAAAAAACTTTCTTTACCTAATCAGGCTATCATGGCTCAACTTCCACAAGAAGAGAAAGCAAAAATTGCAGAGCAAGTGGAGATCTTCCATCAAGAGAAGAGCAAACTGGATGCTGAAGTGGCCAAATGGGATGACAGTGGTAATGACATAATTGTGCTGGCCAAACAGATGTGCATGATCATGATGGAAATGACAGATTTTACCAGGTAAGTCACATGGAAATTCCAATAATGATGTAGGCTTTAATGGATGGTTTCACTTAAATTAAATGTACTTACTGTATGTAAACCATATTAAGCCTGAATGCATAAACAAGCCTTCTCAACCTCCAGTAAAGGAAAGGAGTCTGGGGTATATTAACCTATTTTTTAAGTGCAAAAAAAATAATTCTATTGTTGCTAACATTAACAAAAGTTATAAATATATATACATTGCATTGGTTGGAGGATATAAATAATGCCAATTGAGAGCATATAATTATTTAACTGTGTGGCCCAGGAGAAATGATAGCACTTTATCGGTCACCACTGTGAGCGACAAGAGCAGGTGCCTATGACTAAGTGACACAATAAATTTTTCTACTTTGCTTCAATTACTTGGTGGAAGATTGCCTTAATTTGAGTGTCTGCTCTACAGTATTTTTCGGTTTATCTGCTCTTCATGCTGAGGGCTCAGGGTGGTGCACCTGGGCCACTTCCTAAATGTGGTGAGTAACTACTTTACCTCTTGGAGACCCTCATTTAAGTGTTATCACATAATCATTAACTGTGTAACCCAGGATAAATTAAAGCCCTATACCGGTCAATATTGAGAGACAAGACTGAGAACAGGTCAGCATAATATTGTTGAACATGTGATCAGGAAACACCTTTGCGGTGAGAGTGGAAAATTTTGGTGGTGGAGGGCTACAATATTCACTATACAAGATGTACATAGCTAACATAAATGTGACTTTAAAAGGCATGGTTTTATAGGCAATTTAATTAACATCCACAGCACAATTCCTAGATAAGTATTTTAGTAGCATTTAACTGAAGTTTGAAATGTGAATGTATGGGAAGGCCAGTTAAGTGAAGGTTACCAGAGTCTAAGTGGTTTTTGAAGGTGTAATAATTTATCCTTGTTTCAACCAGTGGTTGTATATACTTCTTTTATGTAATGATAGTCATCCATTTACTATGCAAACTTTGGGAAAAAAAACAATACAGAATTTGACTGTCTTAATCAGTGGGCTTCTCTCAGGTAATTTGTCATCCAGTGAGACACCCTGCTGTTGGGTAAGTCACAGAATGCAGAAGATAAATAGTTTGTGCAACCACAAGCATGTTTATATTTGAAGCTGCCCAGGAGAACATAGAAGGTGACATTGCCCCTAAGGTTTATCCTTACTGACAAATAATTTGTTTCTCTTATTTTTCCCCATTATCTTACCCCAAGCCAAGAAAAACTAAAATACCATGGGTCTTGGGCAGCATTTTCTCTGGGCAGCTCTATAACTCACATCTACTTAAGGAACAGTTTATTTTTTATTGAAGGAATTTAGTGGAAACAGTATTTGTTGTTACATACTGTATGTGCAAAACCTGTTAAGTGGGCAGAAAAACAGAAAATCTAGAATCAATATCCTGTAATCATGTTTCCATGCCACATGCTTTGACTTACACTTCCTTTCTCTCAAATAAACTAGAAAATTGTATTTATCACCTTGTCTTCTGAACATTACCTGTAGACAGCAATTTATTGTATCTCTTAGACCAATGTATCCTAGTCCAAAAACGATTGCCATCCTCAAGTATATGGTGATATATAACCTTGTCATCCTGTATTATCAGTATTTACACACATATTGTGATGTCTTTGAAGTCATAATGCATTTTCCAGTTGTATGCCATGTAATTGGTTTGTTGGGCACTGAAGATAAGAATGCATATCCATTATATGCCTTGTCAGAAGTTTTAGGTTTGATTGAGTTATAGATATGTACAGATAGGTGCATTTAGCACAACATGGTGCAACATAACCCATCATTTTCCCATAGATGTGAAGGTGTTTCTCTGAAACTTGTTATTAGTTAAGCTATGGTTTACCATAGTAGCCTGTATTTTTTAAGAACTGATAATATTGTGAAGTCATTCAGCAAACTCAAAAAGAAAATGAACAGGAGTTTTGTATAGTTTGAACCTGCCAAACAATTTATGAGCTTTAAGAATCGATCTGCCTAAATTGCTGGCAAGATGTTTGTATAAAAATTTTTTTTTTTATGGTAGACAGATAAATATGACTAAACCGAGATGTTCAGCATCTGTATAATAGTTTTGATTTAGGCCTTTGAAGTTTTGCATAGCAACTCCCCATTTTGGATTTAGTTAGGCCATTTAAACAATAGCAAAAAACTCAAGACATTGAAAATGACAGTCATGTTAATTCAGTCCATGTGGTTATTTCAGTAATCAAATTTACAATAAAATGTTTGATATTTTTTTTCTAGAGGGAAAGGTCCACTGAAAAATACATCTGATGTGATTAATGCAGCCAAGAAGATTGCAGAGGCCGGCTCCAGAATGGACAAGCTTGCCCGTGCTGTCGCTGATCAGGTAAAACAAGTCTGACAGTGGAAGGTTAGCTAGATAAAGAACCCCAGGCTGACTTCAAGTTAATTTACTTTCTGAGGGAAAATGCAATAAACATGTTTAATTAGGGTTTGTCTAATTATTTTCCCACAGTTATTATTGACTGGAACAAGATGGATTTTTTTTTTCGATTCTACAGTAACTGGTTTGGAGGAATGGTTGTCCATTTTCAGCTTGTGGATACTAGAAAAGCCAAAATAATGCCAAAATAATGTTTTGCTTCCCTAGTAAGATGAAATTATTCTTATGTCTTGCCAGCAACATTTGTATTGTATTGTATTTTATTGTATAATCTGCTTTATATTGTACAGACCCATAGGTATAGTAAGTATCTATGGCTTTAAATCCCTACACTTCCTTATCTCCCTAGTTGCTGGGAAAATGCCCATGTATCTAGTTACTTAATTTATATACTTTGTATTATTGGTCCTCAAGATTATGACCACTTCCTGCAACACTTTAATATAGTGTCTGGTTAGGGGTAGGTATTTCTCTTTGGCCCTTGGTTGCTGACCCATATGCATCTGTTCCACTGAGCCTGGAATCAACATGGCCCAATAAAGCTGATATTCCCTGGAAGGACTTGTACCTCTAGTGAAAAGTCGGGGAGCAGGGACCCCATCAGTAAGGCTAGCCAGGGAAAGGTTATATCATTAAATAACACTCACTAGGAGTGTGAAACAGAGAGGTTATTTAGAACGAGCAGCCTGTGTTCCAACAATGATTTGTAGTAGGGAGTAGCTCTTCCCCAGGCTCTGAGTTTGCATGAAGTGAAGGGACCACAACTGAATTTTCATTGTATGAGATGCAGACCACAATAGGGCACTCCTACCTTAAACTTCCTTAGCTGCTTCCATGTGTCATAGTTTGCTTACTCTGCTTAATTGTGCTGACATTATACTACCTTGTAATACCTTGCCTTTGAATTTGTAGGTATAACCCATTGATATTAATAATCAAAATGTAAACAGATTAAAAGTAATTTACTCTGTAACTGATGTGGACACTTTACGTAATGTGGACACTTTTGCACCCATTAGTGTTCTTACACTTGCAGTTGGGGATTTAGCATTTTTATTCATATTAGGGTATATTTTGTGCAGAGCAAAGGACAATTTGGAGCACTATCATCATGTTTTTCCCCACAATGCAGCATTTTCCACAGAATTCCAGCATCATTTAGGTCACAAGGGCGGTGATGTGCTTGTTTCAATTGAGTCTACCAAAATTGCACCCATTTCACCAACATGAACACAACTGTGCGTACAAACATAACTGCATAAAGTATGCATTCTATTTCTTTTTCAAATTATATCTTTATTGAAGAATATACAGACAGTATCTAGCAATAAATGCACTTTTTAAAATGTCAATGCAATAATAGAATAATAGAGAAGAAAGTGAAATTAAGGTAAACAAAGAGGGGATGGAGGATGGGAAGTGGGCAGGTGGGGACTTCACTGGGAGGAAATGTTTGGATGTGCCCTTTTCTTTAGACACAAATAGAACCCTGGCGCTACCGCTGAGTCAGGAAGCGAGTTAGTGAGTTTTTTTCTGGAATTGCTAAGTACAAGTATAAGGTTTCAAGTTTGTTGCATGGAAAAGCCTAAAAGTCAGTGTGGCCCCTAAAAGTAAGCAGGGCTAGAATGGGGTCTGTAAGGCTCACATCCTCTCTAGTGCTTTTGCTGCTCACTGGCAGCCCTTCCCCAGCACACCATCCATGTAATTACTTTTGCTGCGATTGGAGGAGGAAGGTCAGCAATGGGGAGGGCAGGATCAGTTCTGGATCGGGGGAGCAAGGGAAGTGGGAGAGCAATGGGTGATGGCAGGATTAGGGGAGTGAGGGCATTAGGGGAGCAACAGGGGAGGGCAAGATTGGGTCTAGATCCTGAGAGAGAGGGCATCAGGGGTCTGAAGAGGGAAAGCAAGATCAGGTTGAGGGTCGGTAGGGACAAGAATAGTCGATGCCCACTGGGCTTTTTCCCGAAGTCCCTCTAGCCCAGTCTGACCCTAAAAGTAATATACCATCAAGGCAGGAGACAATTCCTGGGTTCCTTGTGAACAATTCCACTTTGCTCCTTATTGAACAAAATGCAATTAGCTTGTGTTTTGAAATAGGGTGCAAATATAGAGAAGTGGTTATAGGTGCAATAATTTGTGCATAGCATTCCAATATGAACAATAATTACAATACATACAATTTTGTGTGATACATTAACAGGGATGCAATTTAGTGCCATTCTGTCAAATTGTGCTCAAATTGTGGTGCATGTTTTTCATACTGGGGGTGATATCACTTTCCATCTGGCAATATGTTTAGTGTCAATAATAATATTAGTACATGATTTACTTGATCCAGGTTATTTTTCAGGGTGCCCTTCATCAGAAGTGGGGTGCTAAGAAACAATTATATATAAAAGTATATAAATACCTTTGTAATAGTAGCAAATTTACATTAACAGGAACAGTTGTCCTCTGTAAATGAGACTTCACATGTTCTCCTTGTGATTGTGTGGGAGTACTCTGGTTTCCTCCCACATTCTGGAAATATGCTGCTAATTTAGTTTAATTCTAACCCTAGTTTGTGTTAGTGTGTGTGTGTAATAGGTAAATTAGCTTCTGATCTTCAGTAGGGTGGGGACTGATGTGAATGATATTTCTGAAAAGTACTGCAGAACATGTGGGTACTATATACATGAAGAATGCAAATCATAAATAATAAATGTCAGAAACAAAGGTTCATATTACTTATCTCCCCAACAGACCTTCTCTAGTGGCAAAAAGGCACTTGCTATACCACGATAAAATATGGTCAGTAGTAGGGTGACACTGATATAACTTAAGCAAACAAAGGCAGGGCAAATAGAGAAAGTAATTTTAAAATAAAAAATTTTATGAAAACTGTATGTAGAAAACATGAGGGTTATGCGTTTTACTCAGGAAGCTTCCCCTTTATCTGAACACCCCTTCCTTTGATCTACCCAGGCAGCTATTGTCCTTTATCCTGGATCCATTGTCATTTGATCTAGTTTACAACTTGCCCAGTAGGCGGCAGTGCTTAGAACTTTAAATTGGTGAATACACATTCTCTGTGCTCTCTTCTGGGGTGGTGGGTACAGGACTGGGTCTGAGAAGGTTACAGGCCCTGGCTAGGGTTTGTTTATTTAAGATCAGATTTACTAAGGTTCAAACGGTAAATTAGAATTCAAATTTTGTTCAGAGGGGTGTGTCTGAAAACTCAAATCAAGAACTCAAATTGATTAATTCAAGTTTTTTTCCGGGTCATTTCAAGCTTTCAGGTTGTGGGACTCAAACTCGCAGAATTGGGTTTTTGCCATTTGAGTTGTTTCTTAAATAAAATAACATTTGAGTTTCAAGGTCATTCGAGGTAAAAAAAAAAAACTCTAACACTCGACCTTTGATAAATAACCCCCTTAGTGTCAGAAGTGCTGTGATAGTCGCTCTAGGAGTGAAAGTTAGAGGTAGTGTATTTAGTGAGCAGCTTTTGGCTCCAACAAGGAGAGTAGATGGTATTAGCACCCTTGTGGTGAACAAGCCACCAGACAGGGACACATATCCCCTGCAATTTATTCAATAAATAAGTTGTTTGCAGCAACAACCCTGGAATGCCCTTAATTTAATCCTGATTGGTCTG
This sequence comes from Xenopus borealis, assembly GCA_024363595.1. Taxonomy (NCBI): domain Eukaryota; kingdom Metazoa; phylum Chordata; class Amphibia; order Anura; family Pipidae; genus Xenopus; species Xenopus borealis. Next base: position 12,851,469 of record CM044431.1, read on the forward strand.
AGCACCAGGAGATTCACAGGAGTCACCTTAGGGTAAGGTTTTTAAAAGGGCACACAATCTCTGCTGGGAGTTGTCCACAGCACTGGCAGCAAGGCCTCTGCACTATTCTTACATATATATTATATATACGTAGTTAATTATTTAATAATATTGCACTGTCCGGTGCTTATTTAAACTGCATACAAATGAAATGGCAAACATTTTTGCAGGTGTGCCTGTATTACTAAATTAGATATAACAGCTTTATTTAACAAGCCAAGAGCGTATAAGCATATGGCAGAAATATCAACATGTGTTCTCCCCATCTGGTTAATTATATTTTGCTAGGAATTGGTTAAATGAGTTATCTCCTTTTATGGTTGTTACATGTGAGTATTTAATTTATAGTCTCATAGAACATTCCTTGGACCAAGCAAATGAGAATCTTAGTTGTGGATTGCTGTGTTTTAACAGCCTCAACACAACTGCTCCTGGCATACAGGTGACTGGGAAAAGCTGGACACCTGCAAAAGCAAGACCAGTGTCCACGTATTGCTACCCAACACTTACTGTATATAGTATAACATAAGGCAGTGATCCCCAACCAGTAGCTCGCGAGCAACATGTTGCTCTCCAACCCCAGTCCATATAGGGGTTACCAAAAAGCCAGTCAGAGCTCTGATTTGACATCCCCATGGACTTTTCATGCTTGTGTTGCTCTACAACTCTTTTTTAAATTTAAATGTGGCTCACGAGCAAAAAAGGTTGGGGACCCCTGACATAAGGCATATAAAGTGCAGCAGAGGCACCTCAACCTGCCTGCACCCAGAGTCCAAAGCAGTAAAACACCTACTCATAGTAACTTGAACCTATTATCCAGAACTTACACAAGAAATCCCATGGTGCACTAGACCCCCCTTCAAAAGTATCTTTGGAGGGGCCCGGCACACAGTTTCATCTTCCATTAAAGGAAGGGGCCTGAAACTTAGTTGTTTGTGAAATTCTTATGGGCTAAATAAATCACCTATTTTCATGCAGCAACTATTCTTGGTTCACTTCTGGATTTTGTCTATAATATCTCCTTCCATGGTCTTCCATCCACCCACTCACCAGCATGTGCTGAGGAGGGGATATCTAAGGAAGTCTGGATAGGGTTCCCACCTTTATTGTTTTGGGAAATGAGCAGGGGGTGGGCTGGTTGATGGCTGGGTGATGGCAGGGGTGGGGCAGTCATGATGAAGTGGTGATCAGCAATTGGCTGACTGCTATGTCATTCATTTAAATGCCCTGTCCGGATTTCCTAATTTGGAAATTCGATCAGGCACTTTTCACCCAGACAGGCCTTCCAAAAACCAGGTTGTCTTGGTGAAATCTGGACAGGTGGCAACCCTAGGTCTGAGCAACCTTGCAACCACAAGATTTGTTTCAACTACTTCCAACACTGTATATTGGAATCCCAGCATTGTAGACTCAACATAAACATAAAATGTCTATTTGACCTGGATCCAAATTTCCAGTTTTAGTAGGTGATTGCACTTGACATTTTTTTTGGCACCCAGCCTTGGACCCATGTACTCCCAGCTGCCAATGACAAGGCATATATAGGTACGAAACCTAATATCTAGAATTCCTGGGACTGTTATTTTACGGATAATGGGTTTTACTATAGTTTGGATATTCATACCTTAAGTCACTGGTGTAATTTTAGAGGATGCAGATCCCCACGCTCATGAAAGAACAGGGGGGCCTGCTTCCTCTACAGTTTAGAAAATCCCCCCTCCCCAGCGGTGAGCAGGCCCCCCTGCAAAAAAAGTCAGAGAGGCCCGCTCGCCACACCTTCAACCTGACACTTCCTCCCGCCCAGCCCACTCGCATCCCTGCTCCCCCACTTGAGTTGTAAAAGTTAAATAAGCTGCTGGGGAGAGTGCCACTGCCTTAAGTCTTCTAAAAAATTATTTAAACATTGATTAAACATGTAGGATTGGTTTGCCTCCAATAAGGATAAACTATGGTACTGTAAAAAAATATACTGTTTTATTATATTATTATTATTTTAAAAATATAAATTATTTGCTTATAATGGACTCTATAGGAGACAGCCTTTGCATAATTCAGAGCTTTCTGGATAACATATATCTGGATAATGGATCCCATACCTGTATACAATTTCAATGGCACATTGTACACACATAAGTTCTATTTTGCCCATCATTTACCCACCAACATGGCTCCCATAATAACACAGATGCAACTCGTCGGGCATTTATAAGCAGGCTTGAGCCAAGCAACCTGTGCTATTTTGATACTGCAGAACCTGTTGTAGAAATGAAGCTGTACATTAACCTGGTTTCCCAAACAGACAACGTGCTTTGTTTCCAGATATGTTCTGCAATAGTTGGGATCACTGCATCCAGACACTTGACTCTTCCCAAAACACTCTCCAAGCTGTGACATTAGTATTATGAATCATTTACTGCTCTCTAGCTATTTGTAAAATCTGTGTTTCTGCAGGGCTGACAGGTGGGGAACCGAGGGACATTAATGTTGCCTGACATCCCTGTGACAAAGCAAATCTGGGGAATGATAATTAGATCTTCACAATTTCCAGCCTTAAAAAAAATGATTAAATGCATTTCAGAAATGTTACAATCTATAATCGACCTGTTATTCATCTTATCGTATCAGGGAAAGTCGTATGACATTATTTTCTCTGCTAAAATATTAAACAATTGTGCCTACACAAAATGGATACAATCATTGTTCATGTTGACACCAGCAATTAAAGGAGGACTAAACCCTAAAAATAAATATGGCTAAAAGTGTCATATTCTATATACTGAACTCATTGCACCAGCCTGAAGTTTCAGCTTGTCAATAGCAGCAATAATCCAGGACAAAATTGGCACAGGGGGTCACCATCTTTGAAAGTGTCTGTGACACTCAAATGTTCAGTGGGCTCTGAGCAGCTGTTCAGCAGGGGTCATCACTAATTATCCAGCAGCAGAAAATGAGGTTCCCTGGCTGTAATATAAGCTGATGCTACAGGGCTAATTATTAAATTCTGATGTTAATTGCACTGGTTTCTGTGCTGTCATGTAGTAATTTGTATTGATCACTAATCAGCCTTATATTGTGACATTTCTATTCTATGTGTACTTTATATTGTTAGTGGGTCCCTAAGCTCAGTAAGTGACAGCAGCACAGAGCATGTGAATCAGTGAATCAGAATCAGAAAAGAAGATGGGGAGCTACTGGGGCATCTACTGGTGAGACACAGATCTTTACTGCTAAAGGGATGTGGTTGCCTTTGGCTGGTACACAAGCAGAAAACATCATGTACAACATTTATACCTACTTCTTTAGTTAAGCTTTAGTTCTCCTTTAAGCAGCATAAAAGGTTTTCCAAAATAGTACCTGTTGTTAGATAACAACAGAATCCTATTTATTTTTTGCTGTATAGTGCTGGGAAACATGTAGCCTTGTGGAAACTGCAACCACTACAGTGAGGCCTAAATATAACAATAATAATAACTAAGCACCTGGTGTGACATAAGTTTTTACATTGTGGTCACAATATGGCAACTTTTCTATATTAAAGGAGCCCTGCTGTGCTCTTCTCCAGTCTTATGGAAATAACATTTTGTCAAAATCATCTTCTTGCACATCAAGTTCCAAAGATGAAATCTTATAATTTGACTAGATGGAAAAATGTGCATACTGTAATATGTTAAGAAGCAGCCACATTGTTACACCCAGCAACATTCTGTAATAAAGGGACAAAACAACTTATTTTGTACTTCTGAAGTCAAGGTACAATCAGCTTTATGTTCTACATATTCTGTTTGGTAATGGGGAGGCTGCCATATTTATCAGTGAAGAGCGACTTGCTTTTAAGTGGTAGCCGTATCCTTTTATCATTGATGTGCAGTTTGTTCCTTTTCAAGTCAATAACAGTATAAGTATATTCCTTTGCCTTTATTATATGCATCATAAGCAGTAATCATTCGGAATGGCCACAAATAGAAACGCTACACACCGGCTGTTTATTGCAGCACAATCTCAGCACATGCCATTTTAAAGTTATAGTGGGAGATGTTCTACTAGTCTAAAAGAGCAGAAGGCCACATGACTTGAAGGAGCTAATCTTTTAAATGAGGGATATTATAGAGTGATCACAGTTGTAAGACACTAAATAGGGTGAAAGGTGTCCATACATGCTGAGTATCATGAGTGGTGGTTCAGCTTGACAAGTGAGAGTTTTGCTGCCCAGGTATAAATTCGTACCACTTTGCACTGTTTGGTGAAGCATTTACTAAATGCAGAAAATATACTGTTAGAAGTCAGTGTAGAAATATTATATCCTGTATTTAGATACAAAAAAAGAACCTGCCCAAAGAGAACATAAAAAAAAAATCAAATAAATCTTCACTTGAATGTAGGGCTGCCAACTGTTCCCTGAAAGAAAACCATGGAGAGGCGGGGCTGTGACAAAGCGAGGGTGGGTCTGTGATGTGACAGGGGCAGGACTGTGATGTCAGGGGCGGGGCTATGATGTGGTGATCGGTGATTGGCCGAACAATCTCAGGAAATCCTGCCTGGTTTCCAATTTGGAAAACTGGGCAGCCAGTTTTATAAAAGATTACATTTTTAGCCCTATTCATTTTAGGGTTCAATTCTCCTTTAAGTCATGGCTCAATGCGCTTTATATTTTACAGGCTCCTTCATAATTGCAAGTGCACCGTGCAAAGTACAAATTTGTATCCAAATCCCTATGTTTTTAAACCACAATGCAGTGTTTCCCCCACAATACCAGGGTGGAGCCAGCGCTTCATTGCATTGCACATAATTGGGTCTGATGTGACAAAACGAAATAGTGAATGTGTAAGGAACCTGGTGGTGTAGTGGGGGGACGGCAGGGACGCCCGGCGAATCTTTTCTTCAGCGCCGGCATCCTCTTAGGCGCGCGTGACGTCATTATGCGCATTGGCGCGGAATTTTTAATATTTAAAGGGATTTTTGCTGCAAATCCCTGCCCTTGATAGGTTTCGTTCCTGGTGCCTTGTATTAAGTGCTTAAGAGCTTCTATCCTGTTGGATTCCTGTGTTTGACCCTGCCTGGCTGTTTTGACTACTCTGATCTCTGGAACCTGACCCTTGCCTGAATCTGACCTTGATTCTGCTTAACCCTTCGATTGGCTTCCTGGTTTGTCTCCTGCCTGTTATTGACTCTGATCCTGTCTAATATCACCTGATTGTTTCCCGGTTTTGACCCTGGCCTGCCTGACGATCCTTGTTATCTGCCTGCCTCAACCCAGCCTGCCTGACCACGAAACTGTCTAATCCCGCCTGTACCGTGACCTTCGGCCTTTAAAGACTCTGACTACAGTCGTGCCCCTTTGCTGGCCAGAACTCCTGCCTTGCACCTCTCGTTTAAGTCCGGGTGGCATCTGAGTAGTTGAGGGCTCCTCCCGAAGCCAAAGGCGGTCACACTGCTGGTGAAGAATGAGCCTAGACCAGGGTGCTTGGCATCTGTTCTGGTTTGGGTGCCGACCGTGACAGAATGGGGGATTTTGATTGGGTATTTGATGTACACCCAAGTCTGTTTCACCTATTAGCACAGCCCATAAGGTGAACCCTGGAAACTCCTCCAGCCTAAATGTGTAGGCAGCTTCATGGTCAATAAATAGTGATGGGCAAATCTATCCCGTTTTGCTTCGCCGAAAAATTCGCGAATTTCCAAGGAAATTTGCAAATTGGCGAAAAATTCACGAAACGGCACGTGTCTCATTTTTGACGCACCTTGCTTCATTTTTGGTGTGTAGCATAATTTTCGGCGCATCTCGTTTCGCTGGTGTCTTGCGAATCGCGTGAATTCACTGCGAATTCACGCCTGGCGAATAAATTCGCCCATCACTATCAATAAATGCTCTTGCATAATATTCAGAAGAGTTGGATGGATGAAAATAAAATAAACTCCTGCTGGGACAACCAACCTATATCTACTTCTTCATTCCTGTTTTTTCTGCGTGCTTGCTTAGTTATACCTGAGACATTTACCTTTATACATACCTGCAGTGCAAAGAGTATAAGTAGAGTTAAACCCCATGTGCCAAACAGCAGATGTTGAGGTCAATGCACTACTTAATTGTATAGTTACATACCAGCTTAACTTTCACTTGGTTGACTATTCTGACAGATAGATCAATAGGTTTAATAAATGTGTTTCAAGCATGAACAATGCACACCTTTTGCAAACTGGAATCCATTTTTCATTGTCGGCACCCAACACCAGAACAAAAACCAAAGCACCCTGGTCTTGGCTTGTGCTTCACCAGTAGTGTGATGGCCTTTGGACTTCTGGAGGAGCCCCTGGCTGACTTGGATGCCACCTGGACTTAAACGAGAGGTGCAAGATAAGGGTTCTGGATAGGCAGAGGGGCAAAACTGTAGTTAGAGTTTATAAGGCCAAAGGTCACGGTACAAGCAGTCAGATTCATAGTCAGACAGGCTGGATCAAGGCAGGCAGATTGCAAGGATCAAAAGGTCAGACCGGGTAATCAAGAAGATGGAATGAAACAGAATTTGAGTCAAATAACAGGCAGGGGTCAAACCAGGAAGTCAATCAGGAGGGAAAAGCAAGGGTCAGATTTCAGAGATCAGAGTAGTCAAAAGCCAGGCAGGGTCAAACACAGGAGATCAGGACAAACAGGAAGCTATAAGCACAAGGTACAAGGCACCAGGATTAAACCTATCATGGGCAATGATACAATGATACAATACAAGGAAGACCCTTTAATATGTTTAAATTTCGCTCCATGGCACGCTGACATAAACAAGCCAGAACGCATGTGCTTATAAATTGCAGAATTGCACGCGCACACTAAGAAGGAGCTGACACAGAGGAGGAGCAGGTGAGGTTTTGTTACGCCATTAAAGGAAACATTAAAGGAAAACTATACCCCCAAAATGAATACTTGAGCAACAGATAGTTTGTATCAAATTAAGTGACATATTATAGAATCTTACCAAACTGGAATATGTATTTAAGTAAATATTGCTCTTTTACATCTCTTGCATTGAACCCCCATTTCGTGATGGTCTGTGTGCTGCCTCAGAGATCACCTGACCAGAAATATTTCAACTCTAACTGTAACAGGAAGAAGTGTGGAAGCAAAAGACACAACTCTGTCTGTTAATTGGCTTGTGTGACCTAACTTTATAGTTTGTTTTGTATGTTTGTGTGCACTGTTGAATCCTACGATCCCAGGAGGCTGTCCTTATTTTTTCAAATGGCAATTTTCTATTTATGATTACCCAATGGCACATGCTACTAAAAAAGTATATTATTATGAAAATGTTTTATTTACATGAAGCAGGGTTTTACATATGAGTTGCTTTATGCAATATCTTTTTATAGAGACCTACATCATCCGGGGGATATAGTTTTCCTTTAAGAAGAAGATGATGGCAAACATGAAAAGCCAGAGGAACGACTTAAGGGGGGAGAAATATGTGAGATAAATAGATGTCACATGAACAGAATATCCAACATCCTTATCTTAAAACTCCTTGCAAAGCTTGTAAACAAGTTTACTTATGTTTTTGTAAATCCGATAAACCTTTTAACAGACGCATAGACAAGAATATTTCAACCACTTGCAGAAAAACTAAAGAGGGAATCATGAAGCACAGCTGAAGATTTTCATTTTCCATCTAAATGTCCAATAACACTGCTCTATATTCTTGTCCTCTGCTGGTGAAGACATTCTGCAAATTGTGATTGATGTACCCAATCTCTCATTTTATTTTATTATTTGTGCAGGGAGGAGAAATATTTCTCTTCATTAAAATTTAGTGAAACCCACAGAAGGAAGCAAATAAGAAGAGATACTGAGCAGAAACAAGATGTTACCAACATTATCTAAGCAGGTGGCAGAATACTGTAGTTGGTATGAGTCACTGCCACCCTGCTGCTTCTTTCCCTTCAGTACCATGGCAGTGACGAAATAAAATCTCATAAATGATAATCAACACTTGCATTACAGATCTCACACAAACACCCAGACATGTAGAGCTGATTAAAGATGGAAGCACGTTAGACACAGGGCAGAAGATCTTCAGATGTCTGGAATTTGTATGCTAAAATATATGTAATAAATGCTGTGATCTTGGGTGTAATACGTATGTTTAATTTGCCATGTATCTGTAGCCTAGAGGCCTTACAATACTCAATGGTAGACCATATAGTTTATTAATTTTGTATAGTATCTGCATAATATTTCCATGGCAACAGAACACACGAATCAGCTCTTTCTTTTCACAACTATCGGCGTGTGCCATTATGAGTTTAATGCATGCATTTTCTTTCTCCAAACTGTATCATCTAAAACTTAATGTCATTCACTTGGCCTGCTTGTTCCTTAATTCTTGCAGTCTAAGGAATCTGGCTGGAAACATTACCTTAATGTTACTTAACATCTGTTCAGTAATATAGCTGGCCACCCTTCCAATTTAATATCAACTCGAGATGTAATTGCTCAGAATTTACTTTGGATATGCTGCAGCCAATGTTCTCATATATTCAGATCCCCAATGAATGCAAAAGTAAACTAAAATAACAGGCTCATAAAGTTTGCTTACTGTTGGATTGCTTAGAAGAAAGTTAATGCTCTATTTCTGTAAGTGCTTTCCAAAAGCTGAGCACTCAGCTATATTTTTGGATAGGGTTGTACAAGTAGCACATTTTTATAGCTGCCACTATACAGCCTTAAATATATGTGAATTAAACATTAATTAAGGCAATAATTTAAAACGTAAAGAAAGCATGTAGTTGACTGCATACGTCATATTTGTGTGTTCCTAATTAAGTTAAAAAAATAAAAATCTGAGTTACAAGAAACATACTTACAGCTTCTGTGCCAAGTGGACTAGATGTATGCATGTCACACAAAGAAACATGGAAAACAGTGATTTTCAAAAATCTCAAACCTGGGTTGTTGAGAAAATGGTGCTTTTGTGTAATTTCCATAGATTCTATGATGTCTTGTACATAAAGATGACATACCAATTTCTTATTTTCTTTCACATTAGAAGCTCACAATCGATACATTATGGGGCAGATTTCTTAAGGTTCAAATGGTAGATTTGTTAATTTTCGAGTTGAAGTTTTGGTCAAAACTCACAAATTTAAATTGGGAATAATGCAAACTCAAATTCAAATTCAAGATTTATCATACTTCAACCCTGGGAACAGGGTATTGAGTTAGTAGATTGAGTGAGTAGGTTCCCTGCTATATAAAAGCAGGTGGGCTATTTTCTGTTCTAAAGACAATATAAATAGTTATGTGAATTTTAACACATACAAAGTAGGAATGCATATAGCAGGAACACAGAAACAATTCCCCCACCCACTGTAATTCTGCTTGCTGTTTTATCATTGTTGTGTGATCACACAACTTGGATAGCTGGGGCCTCTGATTCCATCCAGAACTGTATCTAAAAGTATTTGGTATCTTGTTCCTGTGCTTGCTTGGTTACTCCAGTTTCCTCCCACATATCAAAAACATACAGACAGGTTAATTTTCTCCTGATAGAATTGTCCAGAATGTGTGTTGATAGGGATCTTAAACTTTAAAGCAGACCTGTCACCCACACATAAAAAGTTGTATAATAAAAGACCTTTATAAATTAAACATGGAACCTAAATTATTTCCTTCATTAAAGCATCCCTACTTGTTATAAAGGTGTTTAAATATCTGAGTTGTCAATCAAATATTACATGCCCCGCCTCTATGCCCATGGCATTGAGGCAGGGCAATCAGTTACTTTCACTTTCCATTCAGCAATTTCTAGATGTCACTGCTCTCCCCACATTCCCCCTCTCTCCTCACACTCTATAATTGCCTAGGGCACTGTGCATGGGCATTAAGTCCCCCATTCTGGTGCATACACAAAATTTTGGGCTGATACATAGTGATGGGCAAATTTAGTCACCAGGTGTGAATTCCCGCAATTCACCACCGGTGAATAAATTCACGAAACACCAGCTAAAATTTGTCTGCCAAAAATCACTGGTGTCAAAAAAAACGAGACGCGTGTCAAAAATGTGACGCGACTCACTTCGCATATTTTTCGACTATTTGCGAATTTCGCTGGAAATTCACAAGTTTTTCGGTGAAGCAAAACGGGATAGGTTTGTCCATCACTACTGATTTACAAAATTTGTCTTAATGACAGTGTTCAAAAAAGCTGCCTGCTTTCTGTGATTTTGTAGGAGACAAAATTTATTAATAAATATAGTGTAAGTATATATATATATAAAAAGTAACTCAAAACATATAACATATAACTTTTATATATATATATACCATGACCTGGATGAATGAGAATCTTCATAGTTATAGTGTAAGTAATGCTTATATTGCTCAACTAACTTAAAGGAAAGGAATTATTTCTTAGGGTGACAGGTCCCCTTTAAGCTCCACTGGGGCAGGGGCTGGTGTGAATTGTGTATAGTTTCTGTAAATCTGGCTACAATATCATTAAAGTTTAATGATATTTCATAAACACATTTATGAAAAATCCAACACATCAAAAATGTATCTTACTTGAAGACACAAATGTCCCTTTAATATGTAATCTACAATGATCCATGGTAAAGGAGGGCAAAGATAAATCAAACTCCTGAGTTGCATCAGTTTTTTGTCTACACAAGACATATACCGTGCTGGCCCCAACTAGGCAATCAAATTTATTCTCAGAGTAATCACTTCTAAATTTTCTTAATCAAATATGACCTTGAACATCTACTCTTGATGAAACAGTGTGTGTACCACTTTTTATTGAAGATAGCATTACAGTTCTTACCAATCATACATTCCAGTGTTATGTTCCCCATTGTATGAAAAAAATTGCCTTTTGTTGATGTTTAAATTTCCTTGCCTTGAATAAAATGTCATCCTTTTATGTTCTGCATCCTGCTCTGAATGACGAGTTCCTTTGAGATTTCCTTGTACTGACCTTGAATGTATTCATGTAAAGTAACCACATCATCTTGAAGGTGCCTCTTTTACAGTGAAATCAAACTTAATTAGACAGTTCTTTTTTTCTTAATGTAGCACCTCCAACCCTGTAATTTATTTTGAAACGCTTTTTTGAACTCGTTCAGATTGAAAAACATTTTTTTCTTGTAAATAAGTGCCTAAAATTGCACTGCATCTGTTAGGGTTAAAATGAAAACCAGCATGCTATTAGCTTTTCCAGCTGCTCCCTGATGCTGAGCAATGCTTTAATTTTATTTACTTCCAGTACGTTTTGATTTTTTCCCCATTTTTTCTTTACATTTTTTGAATTTTTTTGAAAACAGAAAATTGGCATACTATATAATTACTTAGGGGGTTAGAGTTTTGTTTTCCTGAAATTTTTTAGTTTTTTGAGGTCCAAGTTTTAGGTTAAAAAAAACTAAAATTTTATTTTTTTATTATATAGATTTATTATACCCCGAAGTTGTAAATAGCTGAAATCTGAGAATACTCCAGCTAAAGCCTGGCAAGATCATGTAAAAGTCAATAGCAGAGGTCCCTTCATCCATTTGAAGATGTTATTAGGCTGCATGATGTTCAAGTTTTTTTTTTTTTGGTGGGTTTCACTCAAAAACTCTATTAATTCAAGTTATTTGAGTTTTTATTTTGAGTTTAAACCTGAATTCACTGATTTGAGTATAAAAACTCTAAAATATTACCTTTGATAAATAACCTCTTTAATGTTAATTGCAATACCTTAAAAAAAGAAAAAGCAACCCCAAAAGTAAAAACCATAGCTTGAATTATAAAAGCAGAGCAATATGTGTGTTAAATACATCGTGACTCAGAGTTAATTGAAGAAACTGTGTTATCTAAAGTCATCTTAAAGTGGACCCGTCACCCCAAAAAAATATTAAAAATCATATTTTATCACATTTGTCAAGCAAAAAGAACATTAATTACATTATATAAATTATTTTAATCTTGTTTTCTTCAGTCTGGGAATTCATAATTATAGCAAGCAGGCTGGAGCCATTTTGTGGACACTGTTATTAAGGCAAGCCTTGTATCATCTCAGAATCTTGTTTGTGCACCAGAATGGGGGGTCCAATGTCTATCTCCATGTCCTGGCTATGCAATTAAATGGTTAAGAGAACTGGGGGAATGTGTGGAGAGCAGTGGCATCTAGGAAGTGCTGAATGGAAAGTGAAAGTAATTATCTGCCCGCCTCTATGCCTAAGGCATAGAGGAGTGGCAGACAATATTTGATTGACAGCTGAAATTTTTAAATGAGCTTAAAACAGCTATGAATGCTTTAATACAAATTTGAAATTGGATTTCATGTTTAATTGGAAAAGGACTTTTATTATACAGATTTTTGTGTCTGGGTGACGGGTCCACTTTAACTCATTTAATGCATTTAACCTTTTCATTAGCATACCAAAGCACCATTGTTTTCAATGGTAAACTCTTTAATTGGATGGGATGCTGTGACACAATATTCTGTGTTAAGTGGGAAAAATGGGAAATCTGAGTTGTTATTCTGTGTCAAATGCACAATCCAAAGTGGCTTCATCTGTAGATGCATATACAGTAAAAGTTCTGTGCTAAATGGCTAATCTGGAAATAGTTTAGTACAGGTATGGGACCTGTTATCAAGAATGCTCAGGACCTGGAGTTTTCTGGATAAGGAATCTTTCTGTAATTTGGATCATCATATCTTTTTTTTTTTGTAACTTATAATTTTATTAAAATGTTTTATAAAATAAAAGCACTGAATACACATGTGTGCCATCTTAGATTTACACATGTGTTTAAGACATAGAGGAGTATGTGTTAGATACTTAACCATTAACCATTCAAGAGTAAGTTATTTTTAATATTGTACCTGGGGAGGAATATAAAGGATAGCTCAGGTAAGTTTGTTAATTGAAAAAAGTAGCAACCTCTAGGACTCCAGAGCTGTCCAACAGTTTCCATATAGTCTGTCATGTATTTACCACTTGGCATGTTTAGTGGCCTTTCATCATCTAAATAGATTTTTGTTACTGAGAAGTCTAAGACTGATCTCTTAGAGGTCCATTTCTAGCTAGTAGGCCTCCAGTTGGACATCTCTGCTGCAGACTAACGATGAATTGAATACACAGCAGTAACTTTAAAAATCCATCTTTACTACTGCATACTGTAAATTCAGCTTTCAATAATATCCTCTGGTGGTAATTTTCTAACTATATTTTTTAAAAGGTACCCAGTACAAAGAAGATTGAGTTGCATTTGTCATAGTGTTGAACTAACAATACAATCCAAGGAGCAAAAATACAGAGATCTCTATAGTCTTATATAATAGACCTAAAGCAGGAAAACACTTTCTATGTTGTCTAGCACTGCTCATAATACAAAGTAATTTAAATTGTATTTGTATTCTGCTAAATTGTGTTCTTGAGATATAATTATTTCTTAAATGGTGAAACAGTTATATGGGGCCATGAGACAGGCAGCATGTTATTTTGTTAGAGGAATTACAGAAATCAACATCACTGAGCTGTGCTTCTTTATGACAATAGAGCTATTCATTCAGACAGAGTTCTCGTCCTTAAAATAAATATTAAAAGTCTGCCTGAAGTTCATTATGTGCATAAATACCCGAACAGTCATCCTGAAAATGTTTAATGACAAGGAAATTGCTTACCAAATGCCAATGCTGTCCAGATACAATATATATATGTTTATTAAACACTCTTAACATGGAGAAAAAATTACTGAAATACGAAAATATTCACATTCATACAGGGAAACAGCTCTTTGTGTAATTTTCATTTCATGCTTATTCACACATTATAATATACTTAGAAGGAAAAGCTTCATCACTAAAAGCTTTTGCCTTTTATTTTTCCAAATCACTGCTAAGGTGTGAAAAATAAATTCTGAGGAAATTCATAAGACGACATTTATGTGAATGTTTATTTTTGAGCCTGCACTATTTGCAAGTTTATAAAATGAATATGGTTTTTCACATATTTCCCCATCAAGGTTTGATATCTAATAAGGCTTGTACAACCATGGGAATAGGGCTGGAAAATATGTGATCATATTGAGATATTCACAAAGCAAAGACTAAAGCCTATTAAGGGGTAATATGATCAAATGTAGATAAGTATATTGTAATGTTTTAAGAAAAGTAACCCAAAGGAGTTCATATTATCATCAGCAATTTGACTGAAATAAATTAATTTTCAGACTAATCATTTGTAATATCCAGTGCCTCATCTGTCTTAACAATACATTAATGTATGCATTTATTTATTTGTGTTGCCATGGTATATATGCAGTTTTTACCATCAATAAAGGAATTTAAGCAATCTTGATCTATCATACCCTTATTTTATCGAGGGATGCACCTTAACAAATAAGAGTAGAGATAGCTGCCTGCAACAGTTTGATGTATCACTGTAAAATTACCCAGGTTACTTTGGTAACCACATCAATCATGCCATGCCTCTGTATATATAAATATGTGTTTCTTTATCTTCATTTTATCTCATGCCTGCTGAAGAGTTCTAGCTCTAGTGTGTAGGTGTCTTCTTCATAGCTTCACACTCAGTCTGCGCCAATAACAAATCTTGCAATTTTTCCATCTCCCAGACTGACACAGCTCATTTGCAACTTCTTGTTCTATCTGGCTTTGGCTCTTTTCCCATGACCCAGCATCAGCTTATTACCCTTTTCCTCTCTAGATTAGCTCCTGAAATACTGTTACAGTAGTTGTCACTGATCTGGTGCTACGCCAGTCCTATTGTACTAACTTGTGACCCTGTTGTACTGTGGGTATTTTGATTGCTGACAAATAGCAGTTTATGTGCAGATTCTAAAGGGATAATTTCCAAGTAAAAAATAGACGCAATGGAGAGCCAATGTTAGCAGTTCATTAAGCTACTTGGCTCTAAACATCTCCTGCACTTTCATATGGTTGGCAATGCATTTATACTGCTTCTTCTTTTGAAGTGTCCATCTGTGCCAAATGATTCTGGGGAACGCTGGAACCACAGTAACCATGGTCCTGGCAGTATCTCTGGGGTTCAGACAATAGAAGCATCAGATTTGCACCCAGTGGATCAGGTTCAAAAGTAATTTTGAACACAAGTGCAGATAAAATTATGCTGGTGTTAAGGGGAAAATGCTGTATTATGGGTAAAAAAATGTCCATTTGCATCTGAAATTGCACATAACATTAGTGATTAGTGGGTCAACAAATTGTCGCACATGACCCTAAGCCTTCGATGTGCTTCCCTTTATATTACCATCCCCCATTTCTGATGTCACAGAGGAGGTGGGGCGGCCAGGCACATGGCTATAAGTAGACACTGTCCAGAATCAGTGTATACTAAGATTGTACGAGGGATGGATGAGAGGAAGAGTTTGGGCCAAACCCTTCCTTGAACAAAAATCCTTTTACTGTATGTGTCAGACTGAATCCGACTGATGGGTCCAGTGGCTATCGGGTTCGCCCACCCATCACTACTTTGCATGCTAAAGTTGGGTTCGTAATTAACAATCTTTTTTTTCCCAAAATGAGCATTAACTTTTTCTGTACAGATCTCTTTATGGGACAGTTCTTATCTCTCTCTTTTTACACCTTATAAACTTTATAACAGGATACCTTTTCACTTAGATGCAGGCCATATAAGGCAATTATATGTTACCATATAGATATAATCTACTTATCTATAAAGTTATATATCATCATCCAATCTTGAATGTAAATTATATTATTATTAGAAGTCACAAACCATGTAAAGACACAGAAATACACAGAAACAATAAATATACAGAAACAATAAATAATGACTGATTCACTGATGCTATTTACAAGCATAAATCACTTGTCTTCTCCATTTGACTCCATAAATATTATCTTGCTGAGAGGGGAAGCTGCTAAGTGAAAACATAATATTAACCTACACATTTAAATCACAGAATTTCAGCAAGTTAATTAAAGCTGTTTGCCTTCACAATAAGTACTAAAAGGTGACTAACATGCCATTTAAACAATTTGTGGAAACAAGTGATCCTGTGGTAAATAAAGCTATGACAGCATTTGAAAGGGCTAGGGGCAAGCAATTAGTTTTAGTTCTGACAGCTCGAATAATGTCTTAGAATATCTAAAACCCAGTGTGTGTTAAGGTCCTCTATATTCTTTATTATTCATGATTTTTTTTTCTAATATAAGAAATATAGAAAGTGTGTATTTCAGATTTTACTATCCTTATTTTTTACATTTACCCTGAAGAATGTCCAACATTTCTAGCAAGGAACGTAAGATTAGAGAGGCATGTGCCAACCACAAAATGCAACTAGATTGCAGAACTGCCCTTAAAGCTGAACTAAACCTTAAAAATAAATATGCCTAAAAATGGCATATTTTATATACTGATCTTACTGCACCAGCCTAAAGTTTCAGCTAGTCAATAGCAGCAATGATCCAGAACTTCAAACATATCACATGGGGTCACCATCTTGGAAAGTGTCTGACACAAATGCTCAGAGGGCTCTGAGCAGCTGTTGAAAAGCTAAGGGATTGTTGCAAATCATTAAACAGAAAATTAGGTTGGCCCTTAATATAAGCTCATGCTACAGGGCTGATGATTAAATTCTGATGCTATTGCACTGGTGTCTGTGCTGCCATGTAGTAATTATCTGTATTAATGACTAATCAGTCTTATATTGTGACATTTCTATTCTATGTGTACTGTATATTGTCAGTGGGTCTCTAAACTCAGTAAGTGACAGCAGTGAATCAGAAGATGGGGAGATACTGGGGCATCTTTGGAGACACGGATCTTTACTGCTACGGGGCTGTGGTTGCCTTGGGCTGGTATAGAAACCCAAAATATAATGTACAACATTTGTATGCTACTTCTTTAGTTAAGCTTTAGTTCTCCTTTAACATAAAGAAACAAAGACACCTTATAATAAGCAGAATTCCAATGGACATTCATGGAAAAGAAGTGTTCTGTAATTTTAAAATTATTTGTACATGTCATTGCTATTGAAATCAGTTTCAGTGATGGTTCTCCCTACATGTATCCATTATACAAGGTTGTATTTGTCAGCTATCCTCCAACAAAGACTTAATTTACAACAATATCTGACATGGTTTTATAAGAAAATAATCACAAAAGTGTGCTACATAGTGTCAAACATTGAGACTTGACTGAAGGAAAGATTATAATGGATGATATTGCCTTTTGCATTGTGTAGGGAAAAAAGTTGGTGTAAGGAAAAAAATGTTAGGAAAAAACACCCGCCAACTCCAATGCATTGGCTCAAGAAAACAACATGCCAAAAATGGTCATAAAGGCACAGAAAGTAGTGGTGACAACCTTTGGGATTGCTTCTTTAGCTGGACAACCATTATGTTTCAGCAGCAATTGCAATTGATCCTCCAGTCCCATGTCAGTGGCCTGCACTAGCCTGGAAAATATATATCAGACAGATCTTTAAATCATTCTGTATTAAATTGTTTTGTATTGTAAAGTTACTGTATGTCCAATCCAACCCAATCTAACCCACTATTATTTATATTTCAGTGCCCTGACTCAGCATGCAAGCAGGACTTACTGGCATATCTTCAGCGGATTGCTCTCTACTGCCATCAACTTAACATTTGCAGTAAAGTGAAAGCTGAGGTTCAGAATCTGGGTGGTGAATTAATTGTTTCAGGGGTGAGTAAAGCCTGTTAAGGAAGTAAAATATTAAATAATTTACAAAAATGATGTATGTAATTATTATATTTTATATTATTATATTTAATATAAATTATTATTATAAGAAGTTACAGAATAGTTCCATGATCATGTCAAGTCTGAAGGTCAAGCTATACTTCATATCATGGAACCTAAAGTAACATTTTATTTATAATCTACAAGATTGCAATTTACTATGCACCATCTTGGAAATTATATTCTTTTTCATCCATACTAATGACATTTTTAAAGTCTTAAAATAGAACAATATTTTCGAATATGTTGGTATTTACATGTTTTTTTTTTTTATAATTTCATTGTAGCATTTCACATCCAAAAAAATCTCATCACCTGTTTATTTTATGGTTGGTCAGTCACACAGCTCTTTTTAAGCTTAATTTCCTAATCCCCTCCAACAAGACTGTCGTTCTTGGTAAAGATGAAATACATTATATCCAAAAGGAAACAATAAATGAGAGCTGTGAGCCATCAATGTTGTGCATGTGTGATGATATAAAAGTACTGTAAATGGTCATTGAAATGCAACTTGTTTTGAAGAATAGCTTGACCTTTAGAAGTAGACTGAGAGCATATACATCCATGTCCTTTAATCTTGAAAACATTGGAATTACATTGCAATTTTCCTAAATAACAGTAAATACAGAATTTTATCTTAGTAAATTCTACTTCTGCATCACTGTTTTGTATATGTACTGTATGTTGTTGAGACAATTCTAAGCTTTTATTTATTTATGTTATAAAGGAGGTTCCTTTACAACATAAAATATATGACAGCAATCCAGAATTTAAATGATATAGTGATTATAGTAAGAGGAGATGCCATTTTTCAACAGGTCCTGTGGAATGAATGTGAAAACATTCACATCATTTACATGTATCTGTATATATTCCAGTTATATATGTCTACAAGCTGGCTGAAAAATAACTGACTTTTGATCACTGCTGACCAAGAACCTTGCAGCAAATCATGGGACTTGTAATTTCTTAAAATTTGCTGGTTCTTAAAATTGGTATCTTTTAAACACATGTATAGGAACTTCTAAATTAATGTAAGAGGTACATTATCCACTTCAATATTTTTTTGATTTATTGACCTTAGTCAGGTTGAGTGACTGCTACACTGCATAAAGAAGGTACCTATAGCAATTAATAGGTCATTAGCTTTTGAAAGAAATAAAATTAATGTGTACTACAGCTATTTAGCACTTAACATGGACCAGATGATTAATAATCTCTCTAGTTTTACAACAGAAAATGTGGCTGATGTGGTTACTACAGATGCAGTCACTTTGGATTGTGTGTTAAATGCGTTGTGACTTAACTCATCTATCTCATTTATCCCACTTAGCACAGAATATTGTGTCACAGCATCCCATCCAATTAAAGAGTTCACCATTGAAAACAATGGTGCTTTGGTATGCTATGAAAAGATTAAATGCATTAAATGAGTTAAGATAACTTTGGATAACACAGTTTCTTCAATTAGCCCTGAGTCACAACGCATTTAACTTACAAATGCTATGTTTAAAAATTTATTAATTTATTAATGGAACTAAATTTACAAAGGGGCTAATTTATCAATGTTTGAATCCAAATTTTACAATGATTCAAATTTATTTTCACTGAAAGTCATGTGTGCCATAATTATTAAGTGAATTTTTTTAAAAAAATCTCAAATGTAAAACTAAAGGCATCTAAAAGCTTAGGAGTTATAAAAAAAAAGTAACAAATTCAAGCCTAACCTCTGCCTTTGCAGAAAGTAGAAGTCTTGGGTTCTTTGAAAGTGTAGTCAGGTAGTTCTTATTTGTTAAATGGGTGGTTCACTTTTAAGATAACTGTTAGAATGATGTAGAGTGGTTTTTGAGTTATTTTGCTTTTTATTCAGCAACTCTTCAATTTGTATTCATTGCAGGCAATGAAATGTGCCCATCACTAATCAGCAATGCCCATTTTAAAGCTGTGAAGAGTCAGAAAAAAAGGCAAATGACTATAAAAAATATGTAATGAAAACCAGTTTTCTTAGAATCTGCCGTTCTATAACATACAAAAACTTAACTAAAAGGTGAACCACCCCTATAAGTACTACTGCAAAAGTCAGTGTTCTATTTCTGTAGCTTGCAACAATGACCTTAAAATAACACTTCATACCTTATCACTTCCTCTAGTATGACATAAATAGTGTTTAAGTCATGGTATGGTTCCTTGAAACAAAGGGAGGAATGATTCATATATAACCATACAAATTAGGCACTAAAAGTTGCAAAAAGAAATATCAACCTTATGACTTGTTTACTTTTTTCTCTTAATTTTCTCTGGACTTAACATGAATGTTAATTCCTTTCATGCCAATCCATTGCAAGATACTTTTAATCACTACATATTATTGCTGAACACTCTTTATTTTTACGGTGTAGACAGACTTTTATCTATTATTGAAATCTTCATAATCTTCATATTCTCTTTTTCAGAAGGTCTTCATTCTTTGCTATTGGCTTTTTTTTCTTGGGCTTCCTCAGTGGTAACAATGCAAGTTACTAAGTTTTCTTTCATGAAATGGTTATCATTACTCTCCACAGTTTTTCTACCATTTTAAAGGATGCCATTTCAGAAGCCCAGGATATTGCACAATCATCTTCACACTTGTATTGTGATCTTCATAGCAATCTTTTTAGCGCTATTAAGTTGCTTTGGTCATTCAATCTTGTTAAACCACATCACCTCTTAGTTCTCTGTTCTTCTATACATCCACATGTTATGTTCTTGCACTCATCTTGTCTTGTGCAAGCTTTATCTTTCTAACCTTAATGTTCAGGTTATTTCATTTGAACCAATCCATTCTTTGTCAATTTTAACCTCTGCAGATTTTCTCAGAAAACTTGATATTTCAAAATCAATCTTTTAACCTTTACTGTGGGTTCTTAATTTTCCTATTTTTACAAGGTCTCCTTTGCAAACAACTTTGTCTTTGAATGTCCTTAATGATAACAATGCAGGTTACCAGGTTCATTCATGAACCATGTTTGCTCCCCATTGCTTCTATAAGGTTCAAAGGACTTCATTTCAGATTCCAAGGACATCACATAATCATCCATGCACTTGTCGATATGTTGTAACAATTCATACTATAATGTTTAAACCAATCTTTATTGCCTCACATCACTTGCTTTGATTTCTTAAGCTTGTTAAGCTTCTTTAAGTTGGTTCACCTCCTCATCTTCAATGATCTTTTACAAAAATAGAAAAGTGCATTTTACATTTGAACTCTTAACATTTAATTAGTGAAGTTAATCTTGATTTTTCTTAAAATAGAATATTTTTAAGTATGTAGTGTAATGTTTCTCCCTTTAGTTACATGTACATATAAATTATAATTGCATCTGGTTATTATTAAGCACTGCTCATTAGTAAAATATAATACATATTTCTGAACACAGTAACATTTTTTGAAATGCTATTTGTTTATTGTTTTAATCACAAAGGAATTAAAATTGTGAAAAAATAAATACATTTCAAATAACAGAAATAAACTTAGTAGTGATACAGAAATATTTTTCACGAACTGTGGAATGTCATTGGATATTTAGTTTTGATATAAGTTAGATATGATAGTGATTATTTACCTTGTAGAAGTAGTGTTTTAAGGGATATTATCACTATTATAGTGAATAAAGTTTCCCCTGTTGTAAAATATATTATAAGTTACCAAGGAGTTCCATGACCATATAAAAACCTAAGGCTGATGCCATCACTAAGCACCATTTATAAGGTTAAATTTACAGGATATTCATGACTTTTGATTCATGTATTACATAAGGTTATCATGCAATAAACTCTCTGTCACCTTATTTACAAATAGATCTTTCTAGAGGACTCAAAGGCATTCTGTAAGTTTAAAATTGTTCATCTTAAGATGACTAAAAGGTCAAGTTTATGACATTGTAGCAAATGAGAAAAGGGGTAATAATTATCATTGTTCATCTTACTAATGATTCCATTCTTATATTTTTTTTATATTTAGGTTTTTTTTATAGTTTTTTTTTGTGTGGCAGCAGGGCCCTTGCTTTTTATGTTACTAATGAATGAAGGATTATCCATAAATGGCTCATTTTACTCTTCCCTAAAATTGCTCCTACCAACATTTTTAAGTAATAATCATACTTCAACTTAAGTTATTTTTTGTTATAGTAAAGGGATTAATAAGGAAAAAAATGTCCTGAACATTTTGTGACTATTTTATTAATGAATCAAAAGAGAATGCATATACATATTGCACCTATGCATGCAGTTCATATATTTAATATGAGCTTTTCTTTATTTTTTAGAAAGTACAGTGACTTTGCATTGTAATTAGTGATGGGCGAATCTATCGCGTTTCACTTCGCCGCAAAATTCGCAAATTGTCGAAGAATGCACCAGCGAATTTTTTGACAGCCGAATTTTCGCTGGTGTTTCGCGAATAGCAGGAATTTTTCCGCAAATTCGCTCCTGGCGAATAAATTCGCCCATCACTAATTGTAATAATACTGTTTATAGATTTCTAAAGCACTTGTTTCTAATCAACTTCAAATGCAATGTATATCAATGGTTTACTCAAGAATTTATATGTACAGTACCATTTCTTCGTAGATACTTTTTTATTACATGTCCAGTAGTATCTTAGATCTGTAATATTTAAAGGCAGATTTACTATTGGTTGAATTTGAGGGTCAATTTACCCTCAAATTCGACCAATCGAATTGTGGTCAAATTTAAATCCTTCAATTCGACTATAAAATCAAGCGATTCAAACGATTTTAACCAATGGATCGAATTTTTTTATTAGATCAAAAATAATTAAAACCAATTCGGTAGGTTGAAACTAGGCAGTCGAATAAAAATTTAAAGGGCAAGTTATTCGACTGTCGAATATTCGAATAGATTTTTAATCAAATCATTCGATTCAATCAAATTTTCAAAATTCAATGGTCGGAGTGGTCTTCAAAAACATTAGAAAATTCAAATTTGAATCTTTTTGAAAATCCGGTTGAATTTCGAATCCTTCATGTGAATTTGATAAATATGCCCCTTAGTTCTTCCATGCAAGTCTAACGAAGTCTAACAAACTGAGCAGTGCTATAACCACCTATAGCCAATATGAACATTATGAAATGATTCACAATTCTGAATTATTACAAGGAAAAAGGAAAAGCAAAAATCATTGTGTGTAAAATGCTCTTATTTAATATTAACATCACACATTCAACTTCATAGTTTTATGTAGTATTAGAAGAACTCTTAGTTAAAGCCAGTTAGTTTCAATCTTAATTTAATCAGTTAAGTTCATTTACCTTTAAATTAACTTTTAGTTAACCTTTTAGTTTAATCATTTATCTAACAATTTGGATTTGGTCTTAAATTTTGTTTTTTTATTTTATTTTATTTTTCTTGTCAACCCTCAGGCTTGAAATTTCAACTGTTGTCTGGTTTCTATGAACTGATTACCCTAGCAAACAGGTTAAGAAACTGGAAAGAAAAATCAGGAAAGCATTTGAAATCTTAAAAATAGGAAAAATAGGAATAAGATAAATTTGAACCTTCATAGTAAATCTGTTTTTTTTTTAAGGCAATCAGATAGCACTTTCAACTGTATGCGTGAATACAGGCAAAATATGAACAATAAATAGGACCAATAATAGTTTATTAGTCAAGATAAATAGTCAAGATAAATACTGGGAACCACCTGAAAAACATGACTCAAATAGGTCCACCCATAACATACTAAAATGTCATATGTGAGTGAACATCCTTTTAAGGGAAACAAAAGCCTCCATCCCTTATTGAGTTTTTTACTTTGAAATTATCACCCTAAAGTCTGAAATTGCTCTAGCAATGCCTCTTAATTCTTGTATAATACAAATAGCAAGGGCCGACTTTGTCCCATTTCGCCAAATCCTCAAATTTTCCACGAAATGGTGAAAAATTTGCAAAATGGTGCCAGCATCTTGTTTTGATGCAGGTGTCGTTTTTTGGATGCCAGCAAAAATTAATTGGTGGAAATACACCAGTGAAAAACTGTGCAAACTAGGTGTTTACTAGCAGTTCTTTGATCTATATTTTATTATTTGTTTAAGAATGATTCATTCAAACCCCAAACAAATGCTTTAATTTTTTTTAGTTGTTAAACTTTAATGTTGATCTATTTGTTGAGCTTAAACTTAAAAAAAACAAATATATATTTTTTATTGTTTTGTGTCTTAGTAATGTGTTTTACAATGGAGACATAAAAGGATGGTGTATCTCGATTATTAAGTAGTTTGACAGTAAAACCAAAAAAAGCATTCATTATCTTTGTCAGTAGGGACATGTTACTTGTCTTTTGTTGTCCCATCATACAGTACTTAGTACATGGATGAGATGGATGTGTTGATTGTTTTGTTGTAATTAGAGTTTCATGGGAGATAAACACTACATGTATCATCTTTTTTATTATATTGTGTCATTATATTCATGATATTCAGTACATCAATATGCTGTCCAAATCCATATGAAGTGGCAGATAAATTGAACTAAATTGTTGGTAAATTGTTTATTCTTTTGTACCCAAGAGGAGAGTAAACTGACATACAGATCACTGAATTACTACCATTGGTTCACCCATCTTGGAATTTGGGTGAGGATTTTTTGGTTTGTGCTAATTTTGAATTATTTCATATGATATATCATATATAAAGAAACTGATATAAAATTCAAAGAAATTGTATAATGAAAAGAAGCTAATGGTTTTAATCTTTATGTTGTTACAAAGAGTTGAGTTGTGTTGATACAAAGAATAACATTAAGAATTTGTGAGAGGAAGATCAATATATTTTTTTCAAACTTTTGAAAATGTATAAAATTTATTTTGTCCCTTTTCAGATTGTTCATTTTTTGTTAAAGGGCATTAGTGAAATACTGAATAACAGTTCTAATGCATTCTGTAGTGATGTGTAGCCAGCAATTGTTTTTAGTATCCGCTTATAATTTATGATGTGCTCATCTACAAAAAAGTTGTACTATTACTTACCCTGTTGTTTAGTTTATGCTGAGACTGACAGGATTAGATTTTAACATAACTTTAAACATGAAAAATTGAATGTGATGAGACCTTAATAGGATGTAAACAGAGTTATTTTTCCTTAAATTTATCATTTTAGCATAGCTTTAAAGTCAGATTTTCAATATGTTTATATAATTTCTAGCAACCAGCAGGTATTGTACATTGTAATAACCAATGCTACTGCTGATAGCATAGAATGAATCATACCATTAAAATATTTTTTCTAGACATTACAGAAATGTTTACCTTAGGATGCTAATCATACAGTTACCTCTTACATAATGCATATATATAGACTGTTCTGAATTGGTGAAAAAAACAAGATGTCTGTAAAAAAAAATATTTAAAAAGGTATTTTAAAGACTTTAATATGATGTCAGTAATCTCCAGAACAGGTAAAATATGGTATATTTATGGCTGCATTCAACATTTATTTTACTCAAATATTAATTTGATTTATGGTTTTAAGAAAGCATACTTCCCAGTAAACCCTCCCATTGAATTTTAGCACATGTGTACAGAGAGGCCATGGATAAGAATCATCCTCATATTGATCCTTTGCTAAAACATTATTTGTTAGAAAGCTAAGGGGAAAGGGGGGTGATATCACTCCAACTTGGAGTGCAGCTGAGTGATTGAAGTTTATCACAGCACAAGTCACTGAGGGCACCTAGGAAACATGTCTAGCCCCATTTCAGATTTACTAATTATTTACAAAAAACTATTTGCTCTTCTGATAAATGGATTTCATTGCTACTGCAGCAGCAGCACTATTAACTGATATGTTTTGGGGGAGAAAAGTTTTCCTGTGATAGAATCCTTCTGAAAAAGTGTTCATATTATTATTATTATTAAACTTCAGATTACATAGGTTGTCATTTTTATACTGTATATTATTAGCCTGTATACATACTTTTAACTATAACTGGAATTACCTATCGTTACATATATCCACTAAATATAGTGTAGCGCTGTTACTTTTGAATTGCTCAGTAACTGGGACTATACTGTATGTAAAACTATTTCTCTTTGTTGAAATATTAATTCAGCATCTTAATGGTTTTCTTATTTCCATCACATTATGCTTTATTCATAACTATGACTATATTCCTGTATAACTTAAGAAAAATGTTCATAATAAATTATATCTCTTAATATTCAACACCGTTTTGTTTGCGACGTATATTGTAGTGACTTTCGATTTTTTTCCTTTTTGCTCTGAAGATCTCAGCTGATTCCCCACATTTCAATATTATTTTCTTCCTATTTCTTGTCATCCAAAGCAACTGTCTCACACTTTTCATTACAAACATTCCGTGTTGAATTTTTTAGCTTTCTTCGGGGTGTCTAAACATTAGCAAATTTTGCTGAAAAATTCCTTGAGGGTGCTGGATTTATAAGAATACATAAGCTAAAGTTTATATGCATTGTACCTTTTTTTGTTTGTCCACAGTTATACAGTTTTCTATTTCTTGGGGCTCAGTTTTTTGGACTGTTCATCAACCAAGGAAATTTTAGACTACTGTAGTTGTTGCATTGTGCAACACAATTTTTATATTGTGGAAAACTTCAGTGCTAAATGTACAGAGCAACCGCGTATACATTTTAACTTTTATTTCTGAATAAGAATAATGGCTCTGATTTACAGTCAACTCTTATGATGTAAATAATATGCTTCTATGTTTTTTATCTTTCCATTCTTAGTAACAATCTTTTATTTGTAATGAGATGTGTATTAGAGGAAGTGATTTGTGCAGACACTAGGAACAGAGCTAAACTGAGATATTTCTGTCGATCAAAATATAATAATTATTTAGATTACAAACAGGAGGCTGTCATGACTTAAATGCTATCTAATAGAAGATTTACATTTTTTTACATAATGCTAACAAAAAAATATATTTTTCTGCCCTCTGTAATGAAATTCGATTGATCAAATTTTTAAATTGAATTGCGTTAATGCCCCTCGAATTTGAAATGTGAATTTGAGGGGTTTTAATTCGACCTAAATTCGAGGGTCAAATTTGAGGGTTTTTTAACCCTAGAAATTCGACCCTTAGTAAATGTGCCCCTAAGGGTGTTATTTATCAAATGTTGCGTTTTTGAGGTCTTTGAGTTTTTTTTCCTTGAATAAATTCACAACTAGAATGTTTTTATGAAAAAAACTGAATGTAAAAAAACTCGATTGAATGCAATCTGAGGGAAATGGAATGCTCAAATTTATCGCGTTATCAGAGAAAAAAAACCTTGAATACTTCAAATTGAGTGCAAATCACAAAAATAACCCCAAAAATCATGAAGGCTAAAAACATCTCAAAATGGTTAAAGGGATCTCTGCCATTGACTTCTGCATGACCTCAAAATGTTTTAGCTAGAGTAAGAAAATATATGCTTTTTTTAACCCTGAAAAATTTTAGATTTTACTGAAACTATCTTTGTAAATCTCAACTCAACCATAAATAATTAACCCCCTAAGGGTCTGATTTAGCAACCCATTCCCATTTATACAGGCTGATACATTAGATAGCTTTAAGAAGGGGTTGGATAGCAAGTGAGGGAATACAGAGTTATGGAAGATAGCTCATTATTCAAGTTGATCCAGGGACTAGGCCGATTTCCTTTTTGGAGTCAGGAAGGATTTTTTTCCCCTTCCTTTTTTGCCTTCCTCTGGATCAACTAGCAGTTAGGCAGTTCTCTTTTTCCCTTTTCCCAAGGCTTGAGAAAGGCTCCAGTTTGGAGCCGAAACGTCGGATCTAATAAACCTGAAATCTTCTATGCTTTCACCAGATTGACTGACTGACTTTTTTATTCAAAACCTGTGAGTGCCGGTACCAAGCACAATGTTTATATATATATATATATATATATATATATATATATATATATATATATATATATACAGATGAAGCCACTTTGGATTTGTGGAAGCAAAAGACAAAACTCTGTCTTTTAATTGGCTCATGTGACCTAACATGCGTGGTTTGTTTGTGTGCACTGTGAATAGGATCACAGGAGGCAGCCCTTATTTCTTAAAATGCCAATTTTCTATTTAGGATTACCCAATGGCAATTTCTACTAAAAAGTATATTATTATGAAAATGGTTTATTTACATGAAGCAGGGTTTTACATACGAGTTGTCTTGTTCAATATATATATTAATAGAGACCTACATTGTTTTGGGGTATATAGTTTTCCTTTAACAAAGTCAAATTATGTACTTATATTACATTCAAGTTAAACATATTTACATTTCTCAACTTCTCCTCATACAGTACTCATGGAATCGATTTAAGATAACAAATGTGTTCTTATTGATTGATGTGTATTTACACTTGTCTGAAATAGATTCTTACTATGAATTGGTGAATGTACAGCAGGTAACTTAGTATATGGCTGTGCCCAAATAGGTGCCATTCAAGACAACTTAAGCCATTAATAATGAGCCATTGATTAATAAGAATAACAGAAAAAAACATTCTGTCCTTGAGGATTTTCAAAGTAACCCAACTCATTACAAGAGACTAGCACCCAATATTACTATTACTTCTGCTACCTCAAATTTTTTAAATACAGGAATACATTTTTTATAACATTCATAGAACTTGGGATGTCATTTGATTTGTAAATTTTATTTAATACTGTATTAACATTTATGTACAGTCCTTCACCTATCCTTAGTGATGATATCATCGGCTGCCTCTAAAGTTGGTAAAAGTGCTCTACTCTTTTCTCTGGCTTCTTATATAGAGCCAGTTGATAGACTCAATATATTTAATAATACTGGTATATATGTGCATACTAAAAATAAATATATAAAATTCCCCTACCCTACAGAATTAATTTATCTTGTGTAATGCTGCATGACATTCAAGATGTGCATGAGAGTTATTTTCCCAAGAAAAAAAATTTTGTGATCTGCCCCAGTTTGTTCTTCACATGGTGGAGACTATAAAGATAATGATAATAACAGTTGTAAAAGGAATTTGCTGGATAACGGATCAGTGTAGGGATATCCAACCTACAGTTCACAAGCAGTGACTGAATCCAAGCTCAGCTGTTGAGGAGACCTGAGTTATAATATAATGATATCTGGAGAGCTGCAAGTTGGACATCCCTGATTACGAAGGTTGGATTCTTTTTTAGAAACTGGAATCCTAGTACATTTTTCTTGAATCATTTTTCTGTAGGACCCTACAGTTTCCCTTCTTTCACTCTCTTACTCTTTCTCTCTTCTGTATCTCGTGGATATCAGACTGGAGTGCAGAGCACTTTCACTACATTTTATGAAGTAGCAGGTGATGTCATAGCAGGAGGCAGGGACAGTCAACTTTCCCTCGACCTGCTACCCTCCTGTACTGAAGGATCTCTTTTCGGAAGTGGCAGCAGGGACTCTACTATGGTAAGTAATTCTAAATTTAATCTGCTAACTAAAGGTTTTGCATTCCATCTTTACAAAACAATTTCCCTTAAGTGCTCTTTAGGTGGACTTTATAAATGCAAAACCAAATATCAGTGATAATTTTAATACATTTATCAAAATATCTCAATGAGGAGTAAGAAGAAATATGAGGAATATTCTTCTGCCCTCTCTATATTTCTTGAATTGTTGCTTAGATTAAGTAGTTAGCATAAGGGTTTTGTTGTCATTACTCATTTTTTTAACATCGAAAACATTTATGGGTTGTTCTAGTTTTTTGTGCCTCCTGTGTGCTTATTAAACATGTCAAGATGTCAGCAGTAATGAACTCAAGGACAAATCAGGTTATTTGAAGGTAGTAGATTTAAAATGTTTCTTGTTCTAAACCCAAGAATTTTTCAAGGTGCACAATTAAAGGTATAATTCAGCTGGTTTAATGCATTTATGTTTAAGTGCTTGGAAACAGTTAGCTCTGCAGTCCATTTTTTATATAAAAAATTATGAACTGTATAGCTTAGTTTCTTGATATATAATGGTTTCAGTTATATTGTATATTGATTGGAGTGGCATGAACAGAGTGTGAATGCTAAATTGCAGAGAACTATGAAGCATTCCCCTTACTGATGTGAGAGGCGTATCAAATTATATATATCAAATATAGCTTGAACAATCTGTCCTGATGAAATGTCAATAGGAAAAAAATTGAGCCTCTAAACATGGAAAATTTGAGAAGTTTTGTTAAGATTACTTTTAGGTGAATGTATTCAACAGCTGAAGAGTTAAAAAAAAGTGGAATATGTCAAAGTGACTAGATGAAGAGATATTTTATGTCAAATCTCCCAACAGTTTCAATGAAAAGCATTCTAGTATCTTGATTCCTATATCTCCATTTCGTATGCATTCATTGCAGGGAACTGATGCTTATCAGATATGACTTTAAAACCGTACATGATTTAGATTTATTCTAACTTAAAAATAGCTGCTAAGCCATGTTGGAAAGTAGTTTTTTAAGATTCTGCTTTGTAGCTCTGAACAACAGATTCCCTTATTTCTTGAAGATTAGCTGTAGGGCACATTTTCTTACAATCTTTACAGGAGGTTCCACCAACAAATTATTCACAATTGATCCCATTGATATGTATCTAAACAAATATGGAGATAAATAGGCTCCCAGTGCAGAATAACATAAAAATTAGCATTAATTCACTTTCCTAAACAAAAACTGTGTGTAAGCCTTACTTAGTATTCAAGAAGACAAGACATTTTATATAATATATATACTGATTCTGGCCTTACAATATATAATGATACAGAAAGAAATTATTTGAATGCAGTTTACCTACTGAAAACATCGTTATATCACAGCAGCAGACAGATGCTTTTTCTTCAAAGGGTTGGGAGTATCTCCTTATTGTGCCACAGGAAGTGACTGACAGGAAGGTTAACTGACAGGACTGACTGGGAATGCATGGAAAGCCCATGATGTGTGTATGTCTCTCCCAAATCTTATGCACTGTCATTAGTTGCAGGGAGTCAGGGCTAAGCAAAAACCATAGCTGTTGTTCTATAATAGGATAGAAAGAAATAATGTGCAAAATCAGTAAATGAGGGAGTTGAAGATGCCAGAAAGGCAATCAGGTCTATGTGCAAAGAGGGGACTGGGGCAGAGAGGGGATTGGGACAATGTGCAGAGAGTGGAATGGGACTGTGGGCTGGGTAGGCAATTGGACTCTGAACAGATAGGGGACTGCAGACAGAAAGGGGATTGGTACTGTGTTCTGAGAGTGGTTGGGGCTGCAAGGTCGGGAGGTGGTTCAGGACTGTGTTGGGAATGAGATCTGAACTGTAGACAGAGAGGGGTTCAGGACTGCAGCCTGGAAGGTGATTGGGACTCTGGGAAAAGAGGGGACTGGGACTGCAAACAGAGAGGGGATTCTCTGTGGTGAAAGGGGATCTGGACTGTGGCCATAGAAGTGAGGGGGACTATGGAACAGGAAGGGGATCAGGACTGTGTCCATAGAGGTACAAAAACTGATTCCTCGATTTAATGTAGCATGTATTAATCCATTGTGAAATGTTATGGTATATGTCCCCTTTAAGAAATGTCTATTTAACACAATGAGATAATTCATAAACCAGAACAGTCACATGATAACAAATATAGTAAGCGTGCGGAATACATAATTTTATTTGTGGTCTCATTGTCATTCAATATATAGTTTAAATATGACCTTGCAGTAAGAGTAATGTGTGTCTATTCTTTAAAGCAACTTGTTGTTTAACAGGCTTCTAGTTTTCCAATAATTCCTTTGTTTTCAGACATTCTTGGCACAAAATTGTACAAATGAAATGGTATAATAATGATGTTATTAGAGGTGTGCCGCTGTCCACCTGTAAGTACAACTCGTGACATTGGCTCAGTATTAATTTCAACCAGTCACCTTACACCTCTCAGATGATCTTGATCTCTGTCTTGGCCACTTAAAATTTGCATCTCTACACACTACTTTTTCCTTTCTAGTTTTGATTCCTTTAATGTACAATAAAAGGTTATAAGGAGTTGGATAAATTATGTTAGTAGTGTTTCTAGTACTTTAAGTCAAGTTAGTTGGCAATGTTGGATAGGCTAAGGGGCAGATTTACTAAGGGTCAAATCTGAGGGTTAAAAACCCTCAAATTCGACCTTGGGAATACTTGGGTATAGTGTGGGAAGTAAAATTTTATTGCAATTCGATTGGTCGAATGATCGAATAGAAAATATTAAATCGATCAATAAAATCGGTCAAACCGATCGATTCTAATGATTTTAACCATTCGATCAAATATTTTTATTTGATCAAAAATAATGAAACCCAATTCGGTATCTTTGATCTGGCGAACTAGGCAGTCTAATAAAAATTTAAAGGGGAAGTAATTCAACTGTCGAATAGTCAAATATCCAAATAGATTTTTATTCGAATTATTCTAATCATTCGATTCAATTGAATTTTCAAAATTCACTGGTCGAAGTGGTCTTCAAAAACTTTGAATCCTTCATGTGCCCCTAAGTCTCTAGTGACAGAACAGAAAATCACTATGGCTGATTAGAAGGCTAAGAGTATGATGCTAGAAAGTCTGAGGTCTGCCACCTCAGAGATGTACTAAAAAGATGTATTAGAGAGGTTAAGTAGTGACAGAATAGATTCATTAAGCTTACAGCATTATTGACTGAAGGAGGATGCAGGGAAGGTAGACAAATAGCTGGGGCCCAGATTTTTGCTGATTAAAATACATGGTGGGAAACTTGTGTGTGCAAGTATCATGGTGGAAGCTGTACTGGTGACTAATAAAATATACATAACAACACAGGAAGTTAGGTTGAAAAAAGACATATGCCCATCTAGTTCTGTATAAAACCAGCCTAACTGCTAGCTGATCCAGAGGAAGGCAAAATAACCCATTTGAAGACTCTCCAATTTGCTTCAGAGGGGGAAAATTTCCTTACTGAGTCCAAGATGGCAATTGCACCAGTCCCTGGATAAAGCTGTATTGTGAGCTACCTTGTATTCCCTCCCTTGCTAAAAAGTTACCCAACCCCTTGTTAGAGTTTTCTAATGTATCAGCCTGTACCACTGATTCAGGGAGAGAATAATGCAACTTCACAGCTTTCACTGTAAAAAAAATGGTAAATATCTTAATGGTAAATCCATATTTCTAAAGGTAAAACACATTTCAGAAGCTGTTTGACTTATTTATACATTTTGTAATTTTCTAACATTGTCCGCTTAGAGTGTTACCTTTTCTGCAGTCAAATCACTTGTACCTTTTCTGTATTATGTGGCTGAGATTCCTAGCACGGACATTGACTGGGATATCATTAACGATTTCAGTTAACAGAGAAACAAGAAATAACTTATGCTTCACTTTATCAGAAAGATTAACGAGCAACGGAACAACAGATTAGCTAGCTAAAACTGGCAATTTGGTATGTTATCTCCAATCCAGTCAAATTGAGCCACAGGCAATCTGTCAATGAGAAACTCGAACACCGATAAATATATCACCTCATTGGCTACATTATGCACTATGTTATAAAATCCATAGTTTTGTATATCTCAAATATTGTATAAATGGAAAGAACTGCTATTCCAAACAAATTACCAACATAGCCAATTGCATCCATGCCCCCACTTACAGTCAAGATTTGAACCCAGTTTAGAGACATTTATCACATTTGCAGGTTCTTTGAATGCTTTGTGTCTTGATTTATAATGCTGTCACCCTAATTGTTTACTTCCACGTGTACTTATTCACAGTCACATTTTCCAGAGTGGTTTGGTTTTGTCTTGAATACATGTGCAGATTTCTGATCTGATTTTATTATGCTGGGAGTCGAAGTGCTGCATTTCATAATTTCACAGTCAGGCTCGAGCAAATTTTCTTTCAAGGTTTTGATATGCACCTTATGATTCAAAAGCTTATTTTCTGATGCAAAGCTACTTTGTGATGCCCTGTGTCTCTCAGCTGTCATAGCATCAACATTATTGACACAAGCTGCATTCGGTACATTATGGATCATTAATGCCAGTGATTACTGTTTCAAATACAGTACAGGTACAATGAGGTTTCCAAACAAGAAAATAAAGTGTCACTATTATATACCCAGACACATTTAATTTAAATTAATTTCACTGTGGGGACAAAGCCTTAAAATTAGAAAAAATCTAAATATAAATTGCCATGTGACAATTATCACAAAATATTCAATAATTTAAGAATAACCCAATGACAGGTGTAAACATATGAGCTTTTTTATATTTAGGGGGTTATTTATTTAAGTCCAGTTGGGCTTTTTGGTTCAAAGCTCATATTTTTTTTAACTCAAAATTTTTGGGATATATTAAAGTTTGATGCTGCAAAAAGTCCATCTCAGACCAGCCGAGGTTATATATAAGTAAACAGGTTAAGTTCTTAACCTATGTGGAGGTTTTTGTGGTCTGCGCCAGAATTAGTCTGAAAATCCCACTGTTTCGGGCTTTTCAGGAAAAATAAAAAAGCCTGGAGAAATCATACAATTTTGGAAAACCTCAGAAAACATCATATTATTTGGGTTTTTGCCCAATTTTATCGAGATTTCCAGTTTGGTCAGACTTTTTTTATTTAAATAATAGGAAAAAAATTGAATTGTGGTAAACAACCCTCTACATGACAAGATTAATAAAATATTTTATCAGGTTTTTCCTAATTTTATCGAGGTTTCTCACTTTTTTAATAATAAATAAGGTCCATTTGTTGATTGTAGTTTGGTCAGACTTTTTTATTTAAATAATCGGAAAAAAATAGGATTGTAGTAAATAACCCTCTACATGACAACATTAATAAAAGATTTGTATTGCAATATGTACAACCTAGACAATTTTACAAGATGAAGCCTAAATACTGTATATGCCTCTTCTGCTATTGCATGAGATCTAGCATGCATTTAGTTGCGTGTGATGCGTGTGCCTCTGCTACTGTATATAGGAGAGCAGGTATACTTTAAAATGGCTTGCCTCTACCCAAGGTCAGGACAGGCTGAACTGTAATACCCCTCCCTGAGAACTTCTGTTACCTGGTGTAGATCAGTGCAGCAAAGGATCCAAACAGATGGGTGATTCTTACAGCAAAATAACTTGTTTATTCACAAAGGACAGTAACAATGGATAAATTCACAGGCACTTAGACAACCACAGGATTCTTCCCATTCAGTAAAATACCACAGTTAGGATGAACACCTCTTGTGGCAATTTCCTCCCAGAGTTTAAAGCTTGCTGCCCAGGGATAATCAGCTTGGGGTCTTGGTTCTTGCCACACTCACTGGTCCTCAACTCACCAACTGAGTACCTGAGCTAGTGGTGTACACACCACAGGGTCTTAACCCCACTACTTCTCCTTGTTGGAGCAGATGCTGCTCACTGGCTACCCTGTACTAAATCTCACTCCTAGAGTGACTATTACAAAGCTCACTATCACTAAATAGCGCTTATCTAACTTTCCACTGGCAAACCTAGAGCTGTAATACATCCCAGTGAAGCAAGGTCCCAGGACAGACTGAGCACATGGGGCTAAACCCTTTTCTACTTTAAACTACTGCCACCTAGTGGACAATCCCCTTGAACTAATATGGACCCAGCATATGTTGCATTAAATGAGTTAAGATGACTTTAGTTAAATGTTAAATGTCACAACGCATTTAACACAAAAATCCAAGTGGCTGCATCTGTATTTATAGAGTTCGCTAGCATAAATCCTATATGGCAGTGGGTTATTTTCAATTTTATGTGAACCTCGTTTCTCAGTATTTTCTGTCCCTAAAAAATATTTTCTTTTCTGAAATTGCACATTACTATTTCTCATCTAGGTACAAATATTTTATGCTTAGAGTGGATTAAATGTGTTAAGTTTGCCTGGTCATGGTATCTTGTTTTTTTACACAGCTGTGAAAAGTTCTGATAAATAATAAAACCACTTTGGCCTCTGTGTCATAATTTTTCACCTTCCTTGTATTTTAACAAAATTACAGCTGTCTGAGTGATTTCAAGTATATTATCAGTTCGGTTTTCCCATTTATATTTCTATTATTGACCACAAAATGCTGTAGTAAATTATTTCCATTTTAGCACAGCTATTATTAGAAACTGCATAATCTATGCAAGAATGTTCTGTTCTGAATTATTCGTTTTTAGTTAAAAGGCTTAGAAAACCAGCCCCAGACAATAGGTTGAAGTTGTTTTGAGAAACAAATGCCCAGTGTAACTTGTATTGGCCCAATACATGATAACCTATAATAGCAATACTAAGCTATACTCATAATATAGGTAGGGATGGCGCGAACCGCTGCAAAAAAGTTTGCGGACGCGTTCGCGAACTTGCGACAAACGCGCGAACAGTTCGCGAACGTCGCGAACCCCATAGACTTCAATGGGAAGGCGAACTTTAAAAGCTAAAAAAGACATTTCTGGCCAGAAAAATGATTTTAAAGTTGTTTAAAGGGTGCAACGACCTGGACAGTGGCATGCCAGAGGGGGATCAAGGGAAAAGAAAAATCCATTATTTTCTTATGTCAAAAGTGTTACAAAGTATCTTACCTGCACCTGTTAGCTGTTCTGGACGCTGTTCTGGACTCTCTGCCAAAAGCCAAGTTCTAATCTTTGCTTCTTTTTCTGGCTGTTCAGTGAGGGTCTTTCCAGTGAAAGAGGGTCCTCCAAAAAGAGGGTCTTTCCAGTACAAATGAGGGACAGAGGGTTGAGCTCGCAAAAGAGGGACAGTTGGGACTCAGGAGGTATGCAGATTTTTTTTTTTAGTCCAGGGGGTGTGTGGGGGTGGTCCAGGGAGATCTTCCTGATTGGCTGCCATGTATCTGCTGGTCTGGGGTGAGAGGGCAAAAAAATGCGGCAAAAAAAAAGCGCCAAATTGACGCGAACCCAAAATGCGAACGTCGCGCGACGTTCGCGTACTTCCGGCGAGCGCGAACAGCGGATGTTCGTGCGAACAAGTTCGCCGGCGAACTGTTCGCGCCATCCCTAAATATAGGGACTTCAGGTGGAACAGGGAGTATATAAAAGAAACAACTTAAATTAGAAAATACATATATTATAGGTGATAACCATATTTGTTATTGCATATTGACCTTTAATTAACAGACCTCGTCGAAAGTCTTCCAAGCATTTACGTAAGACAAAATGAAACGCATACCCTCCTACAGAGAAGAATAAACACACATTTATAAAATTCTTTACAATCTGTAGCTGTAACCCACTGTTTTGGGAAGCTTAATTTGTAAAGCTATGCAAAACCCTGAACCTGTGCAATATACATGTAAGGTGCAATTATGTTGTACAAGAGATGATCAAATCGCACTTTGCCCATCCCGTGAGATGTCTACCAACATTTCTCATTTAGTTCTTTCTTTCATTACTCTGACAACTAAAAGACGCATAGTAATTGTTCACATGCCCAAATGATACATGAACAAGGTATTTTAATGCGAGCAGAAGCTGGAGCCTAATGAAAAAAGCAGCAGGATAAAAATGAGGCAAGATTTATATAGAATGCATGCTTCTAATGGGGTCAGATCTATAAAGATTACAAATGGCATATATTTTGCCACTGAACAATAAATCAGGCAGATATATCTAGACCCTGAAATGGCATTTTTCTATGTTTAGGAATTTGACATAAAGATCAAACGGCAAATATTATGTGTCTAACCTTCTGCCAGTGGACACAGCTGGGTGCAGCTGAAAATTGCTTCAAATATTTGAACAA
The DNA here is from genome assembly GCA_024363595.1 of Xenopus borealis. Classification (NCBI taxonomy): domain Eukaryota; kingdom Metazoa; phylum Chordata; class Amphibia; order Anura; family Pipidae; genus Xenopus; species Xenopus borealis. Next base: position 12,889,011 of record CM044431.1, read on the forward strand.
AACTGTAAATCAGAGGATATAAATATTCCAACACTAATGACATGTATCAAATATCACAGCTTGTATACTATATTTTACTTGCTTTTCTAGTGCTAATCATTTCAGCCAGTAAATGTTTGGCTACTGCTGCGACAGTCAGGCTGAAGATGATAATGAGTTCAGATCGCTAACATTTACAGTGTTATAAATAATGTTTAATAAAACTAAAGTTCTACCAGCATGACCCCTATTGTGCCAATACTTTTTTATGTTTGGTGAAGGTTAATTAAAAAGCTTAATTTCCCTTCAAGGGGATTGAACCCTATATTAAAATAGCAAATAGAAGATAAAGCACCAAGTAGTGAAGTGTAGGATCTCTGGTGAAAGCTCCTATATGCAGAAACATCTGACTGCAAGCTCTTCAACTTGAGACTAACTCCAGCAGTTTATGTGCTATTTAACTTAAATTGATTGTGTCTGAATTACCTGGATTCCCATAACCTTCCAATTACTTTTGATAGGTGTTCTTGTGTAACCTTGTAATCTCAATAGTAAATACATATAACACAACTTGGTGTACAAGGATTGACAAATCGAAGGACTGTAAATGAATGTAGTAGTACTACAGTAAAATGAGTGCACCGTTCTCTACTATGAGCTCCACTCCCATTATATGTGACCTTAAATCTTAGGAAGTAAGCCCTTGCAAACGGTGTGGAGGCAGGGTGTAGTGCAACTTTGGGCGGCAGTGGTTCTTATAACCTAACCAATTTTATTGAACAATACAATCCTCAGTGGAGTGTACATACAGAAAAGCAGGCAGGATCATACATCAACAGTGGATAGGCACTCACAGCACCTTTGGCCATTAGCTGTGCCCTCAAAGATGAGAGACAATGCACGCAGCAGTCGCTCGGGTTACACCCAGTTTTCAGCATTTTCCCTAAGTGGAACCTGAGGGGAAACACGTCCATTGGTCTGTGCAATAAGTTCCTACCTGTGGGCAATAATTACCTGGGACCATAATCCCACTCACAATCCACAGAGGAGCCTCAAACTGCTCAGATAAATTGCCTATCTGCCTAGCGTGACCTATTAATGTTAGTAGTCTAAAAATACTAGACCTGACCTGTCTAGGTTCCACTCAAGCTCTGCCTGCCTGCTAAGGCTAGAGCCAGCACAAGATAAACCCTGAGCACATGGCAGCTAAGGGTTTTATACTTTAGCACAGTGCCATCTACTGGTCACTGTGTGAACACCAAGGGCACAGCTTAAAGCAGGATTTGGAAACAGGTCGTCTTCCTAACTGTATTTTAGGACTATACTTGGGGACTGCCTGCTAAATAATATTGGAGAACTGATTTACCAGTCCCCTACAGAAACATACTCAACTTGATAATGATTGAGTGATACTTATTAGGTGTATTAAAGTTTTTTAGTGATATAAAAAAGCTGCAGTATTTGCAAAATATCAGTGTCTCCATTAAGGAATGTGACTTAAAACACAAATTTCAGTTCTTGACTAAGAAGAGCTAATATGTTATGTCACTGATCCATCCATCAAGATCCTCTGATTACATGACCATGTTTCTGTTCAATGTTAAACACATTACAGTTTGCAGTGTTATTCTAAGACTTAATAGGAGTGATATAAATGATATAAATCACAACCTAGGGTTGCTACCTTTCCTCCTGACTAACTCCAGATGGTAATGCAGTACCATGATGTAGCAGGAGGAGGGGCCATTATGTAACTGGGCAGGCTGTGACATGGGGGGTGGGCCAACCTCAGGGAATCCTGCCCAATTTTTCTCATTTGGAAAACTGGGCAGGCAGTTTAGACCTGGACAGCCCTTCAAAAAAACGTGTTGTGTGGGTCAAAACCGGACAGGTGGAAACCCTACCAGAACCACATGGTGAAAGTGCAAGCTGCCATGTTATCAACCCACAATTGAGTATTTTCCACAATACCAGAGTAATTCCAGGCTCAAGGTGGTGATGATGCGTCTAATGTAGTTGATGATGAAAAAACTGCCTCTGAGGTATGCCGTAACACAGGAAGGTTATAAATGGCTCCTAGTGATGGGCGAATGTATTTGCCTGTGGTAAATTCACAGCGAATTCCCGCGATTCACAAAACTCCGGCGAAATTTGCTCTAGCAATAATGACGCCTGCGGCCATTGCCAAAATGAGAAGCGGCAGCGGTTCACAAAATTTTTCGCAGTTTTGTGAATTTCGCTAGAAATTCGCAAAAAAATTGGCAATTCACCCATCACTAATGGCTTCTAATGAATCCAATAATATGCTCATTTACTATTTACCAGGACACAAATGCAAAGCACTAAGGGTACTTTAAGGGTATTTTCATTTTATTCATTGGTATAATTACAACACATGATAACTTATTCATTAAAATGTATTAATTCTCTTTCAATAACCCAAAATTCGATTCTAATTGAAAAAAATTTCAAATTCTAATTTTCGAATTTCGAAGTATTTGCTCTTTAAAAATCCTTCGACTTCGACTATTCACCAGCTATTTTAGCCTATGGGGACCTCATAGAACCTGTACTGAAAAAATTTCAAGAACTTTGGGGAGAATCGTTCCATCAAATCGAACGACTCAAACTATTTTTTATTCAATCGCAAATGGACCTATTCAATCAAAATAGCCCTTTAAAAATACTTTGAGGGTAGAATTTCTAAGTTTTTTCACTTTGAAAATTCAGCCCTTAGTAAATCTGCCCCATAGAACAGAAATGTTTGAAAAAGGTTGATTAGACATTAATACTGATAATGACAAACCTCATGTTCTGCTTGATAATTTGCGACAACCCCTATGCTTAGCTTCTCAACAGCTGCTCAGAGCCCACTGAGCATGTGAGTGTCACAGACACTATCTAAGATGGTGACCCCCCTGTGACAAGTTTGACGTTCTGGATCATGGCTGCTATTAACAAGATGAAATTTTAGGCTGGTGCAATAAATTCAGTATATAAAATATGGCATTTTAGCCTTTAGCTTTAGCTCCTCCACAATTTTCTTTTAAAATCGCTCCATATTAGAGCAGTCCCTAGAAGAAGACTTTACTAAAAGTCACCTTTCCGATAAAAAAAAAAAACCCTTTAGTTAATATGTGCCTTTTGGATAGTTACTGTGGACTGAGGTTTAGAAGCAATTTTAACTTTCAATTTTAAAATGTCTATATTTTATGCCCGTTAGATAAAATTCTAACACTGCCATCCTATTTTTAGAATGGAGCATATGAAGCATTTATGATGTCACATCTTGACCCATGCCCTAACACTACTGCTAGCGAAGTAGATAGACTTGCGCAACTTCGCACCCTTACGCCAGGCGAAGTTGCGCACTGGCGAAGGATCGTAACTTCGCAAATTCACTAAGATGTACATTTTGCTCAACGTTAGCACTTACGCTAGACGTTACTTCGCCTGGTCAGATCAGGCGAAGTTCAATACATTAGATAGGAGGTTGAAATTTTTTTTTTCTAAATCCCAAAAAAACGCTGGCGTATTTTAGCATAGGAGGGTGATAGTCTGAAAAAGATCGATAATTTTTTTGGGGGGGTTACCCTTCTTCCTCCCTACATTTCCTAACATATGGCAACTCAACTATACAGGGGGGACATGTAGGGCAATAGGACAACTTTATTTAATTTATTAAAGGTTTCCTGGGCTTGTGTAGTGGAATGTAGTGGCTGTAACATATACTTCTATTATAAGTTAAAGTTCCCGCCATATGCAAATTAGGCTTCACTAGTGTAACAGCACTCTGCCTAGCAAAGTAAAACTATGCTACCATTCGCCAACCTGAGCGTAAATTCACACTTTAGTGGATTTGCGTAGCGCTGGCGAAAATTCTCCTTGCGAAGTGCGGCGAACGCTAGCGAAGCCTACGCTGGTGAATTTTCAGATCTTAGAGAATCTGCCCCATAGTGTTTTCTTACAGTGTATTTATGTTTTTATTATTTATATATTTCAGTATATGACCATGTATTCCTTCACTCACAAAAAGGTGCTAATGCTATTATATAAACTCTTAATACAACATTCATTCAGGATTTGGTCAAATTCCAACACAAAATATTTATGGTCCTTTAACTGAATACTAAAGAACTGATTTGTTAAAATGTGAGATTACATTTTTTCCATGATTTGAGAAAATATGCAAATGTTATTCTGTCAGATGTTTTCTTAAGAAGATATAGGATTCATTTGGCCTATTGAAACAATGATGAATTGAGTGCATCCCTAGTTACTAAATTAATTTTTTATGCAAAAATTTATTTAAAAAAAGATATTACTGAAAATAAGAGAAAAGAGCAAGACAATGTGATAAAAGTATAACTTAAGTTTGAAGGTATCCACATAATATTGTGATTAGTAGTATATAATGTAAGAAGTGATTTCTTTTTCATGGATTGTTACTGTGCAAGAAGAATATTGATAGTGGTGTAATTAATCTTAGGCTTTAAATATAACTAGCAGTAAAAATATTTTAGAAGTGATCTAAAAAATACATTTACTGATTTGTAGCAATAAATCTGCTCTTTTTTATCAAATCTTACCTTTTAAATCTAGGCTGCCTGTCAGATGGAATTCAACAGGGGGTATCATTTCATCCTTTTGCAATGAAAAAAAGTAGTTATGTTTCCCAAATCATCTTTCCAGCTATGATATAACCCCAAGCATGTCGCCATTGGTGCACCTTGACATATGAAAGACACAGAAGTGTCTCCAAGCTTCAAATATTTAATAGCTCACACTTCTAAAACAATATCCATTATATCTTTGCTGGAAGAAAAATATTCACTCAAAATATTTTTTATTCAAACTGGCATTACAAAGGGTTGATAAACATGCACAAAGAGAAAAAGGTTGCTATTTTGATTTAGTTAAAAATTATAAGTAAGGTCATACCTCACATTACATTTCCTTGGTTTATTAACTACAAGATTATTATATGTTTCACTGACTGTAAGAGTAGAACTACATGGGTAGAACTGCACAGTTGTGTCTTGTCGTGTTGGATGCATGCTGAGATTGCATCCGACATTTCTATTTCTTACCTTATTTGCACTGCATCATACTTGAAACCAGACTTTCGTCGGATCGAAACAAAATCACCCATGCAGTCCTACCATAGCGGTACATGGCCGATTTTGGTGTGATCCAACGTGATGAAACGCTGGCATCAAGTCATTAGACTATTAGGTCAGTTTGAATAAAAAAATATTTTGGGTGAATATTTTTCTTCCAGTAAAGAAATAATGAATATTGTTTTAGAAGTGTGAGCTATTAAATATAGACGTGTCTGACACAATACGACTGTCAGATGCAGATAATGCATGCAGATTTTTTCCCCATTTTGTACACTTTCAAGCTCAGGAATCTTTTTCATGGACTGACATCCAAAACTGTGCAGCATACTCAAGGTCATGTCTCACTAGGCATCTGTAAAGAGCAAAATTATTACTGTCAATGCCCTTTTATATAAAAGAGAGTACTTAGTAGAGAGTATGAATAGACATTAACTGACACTGCCTAGAGCTGCAGGATCTGTTATCCACAGACCCCCTAAGGCTTCAGTCCTCATATCATTGGGATTTATGCATACATTAAAATGAACTGGAACAAGGACAGAACAATAACAAATGCAATCACATATTTTTTAAAAGGGAAGTTCATCTTCCCCTTAATTTCTAGCATAACATGGAGCGTAGTCAAAAAAAAATTTGTTTTCAGTTTAATTTTTTATTATTTAACTTGGTATGTAAACCTATAGCTAGTTGCCACTTTCCCATAGCTTATAAAACAGGGATTTTTTTGAATAAAAAAATGAATAACCAAATCCAGGCTCATCCTTTTTCTGATTGCCTGGTTAACTGAGCTACTGAATAATAAAAAATAATAACAAGATATAATTAATACAAAACGTTCTTAATGCAATATTAACTATGTCAGTGATTAGTAGCTTGATGTCAGATAAGCTCACAATTAAATACTGAATTGATTATTTTATTATATATATATTATAGAATAATACTGTGAACTCCAGGAAAACATTTTTACTTTAAAATTGTTCATCTCTTCTTGGAAAGAACACAATGAAACAAAATGTTTTAAGGTATTTCTATTTAGTTTTTGTTCCCTTCCTTTTCTTGGTAGAACATATTTTGTAAGAAATATTTATTAGCATAGCAGCAGATGAAGTTTTGAATTTTAAATAGCACATTATGATTCTAATAAGTGTTTGCAATTAGTGCATTACCAAATGTTCTGTACTAGTTGTGATAATCTTAAAAAGCTTTTTTTCCACTTGAGGAGAACACGTTTCTGTTCCAATTACAGAGGCTGCAACACTCCAACAGACCATTTGCATGGTTTATGTCTTTCTGGTAACTTACCTAATAACAAATACAAGTGTAGAAATGATTAGATGAAAGGGAGAAGTAATTATCCACTGACAATTACTCAGAAATATGAGGGAAGTTACTTTTTCTTACCTTCTGTTCTACCTGAAGTATTTGCCATGGAAGGCTACTTTAGTACAGATATACAATGGGCAAAGCGTTAATGAACCAATAAAATACAGTGTAAGGTTTTTGTGTGAAACAGACAATGACCTTATCAAAGCTGGATATCTGGTTTTAAACTTAGAAAGAATGGTATAAGAGAGGAAAAGCAAACTGTGGACCATAAGACTTGTCGTAGCAAAGATGAAGGATTTTTCTCTTCTTACATTAAGGGTGAGAATGTATAGAATATTGCTGACTCATCATGTCTCTCACAACATTAACAATTTAAATAACAGAGCTAGGGTGATCTGAAGGCTCACATTAATTGGATTACCGAAGTTTGATATTTGAGTTAGGACAATTGAATATTATAGGTTTATCTTTTTACGCAACTCCTCATTATTAGCAAAAAACTATTATAATTGCCAGAGGCATTGTTTGGGATCAATAAACTGTCGTGATGATTAATATTATCCTTAGTAATCATTCTCGCCACCTTCATTGTAGTGCTACCTACTTTACAATAACAGTGATATTATTCAAAACATGTCTCAAGAAGAAAACATGGGCAACTGCTGGTAGCTGTCATTTCAGTTGTGGGTATAAATGTGAAAGAACCAGTGTAGTCTTTATAAAGACTGTTATCTGTCTCATGAAATATGACTGATTTCATATGGACTACACCAGAGTAAAGTTACGTTGATATCTTCATTACTTCATTTAATATGCTATGTGTGCTATAATTGGCTATAATTGTAACATCATTTAGGGGCACATTTACTAAAAATCGAAAAGAATATTCAAATAAAATTTGAATTAAAAAAATTTAAATTTCAACGTAATTTTGGGCTACTTTGACTATCGAATAGCCCAAAATTCAATTTGAATAGAAAAAGTTTGAAAATTTGACAAGTCTAATTTTCAAAGTACTGGCCCTTTAAAATCCTTCGACTTCAACGCTTCGCCACCTTAAAGCTGCTGAATTGCCATTTTAGCCTATGGGGGACCTCCTAGAACCTGTCCTGAAAGTCCTAGGATTTCAAAGGATTTTGTGCAAAATTCATCATTCATAATTATCTAGTTAAAAAAACAAAAAAATTGGAGTTTTTGGCATTTGGACTTAAACAAATAACCCCCTATATGTCATAATGATTTGTCCCAACAAACAATAAAAACTTTCCATTTTCATCTGCTAAAGCAAATCCATGTGTGTTTACAACTATTACAACTATCACAGTCATGTTCATTGTGTTACCACCTGTTACTTTACTTTGGGGCAGATTTATCAGACTACCAACTTTCTATTCATTCCCATAGGATTTTAAAAGGTGTATCTATCTGTGGGTGAATTCTACAAATCCTATGAAAATTATCAGAAAGTGAGAGGAATTTTTCTATGGTGTTGTGTTTCAAAAGTCACCTCAGGGGGCAATCCGTCACTTTCGTCACCTGATTCTAGAAGAAAGAAGAAAAGCCAAAGCCTTGTCTGCTACAAATGGGGGGTTCCCACACTTTATTCCATGGTGCTCACAACACTTCAGTAATCAAACATTTCGGGACCACTGATGAAGGGCCATGTGGTCCTGAAACGTTTGATCACTGAAGTGTTGAGAGCACCATGGAATAAAGTGTGGGAACCCCCCATTTGTAGCAGATATGGTATTGGCTTTTCTTCTGGTTATATGCTGGCGTGTGGCTAGGCCAGTGCCTTTACCTAACTTCCTGATTCTATTCTGAATTGAGTGCTTGTAACAATCTCGTTAATGGGAACCTTGTGAGGTGAACACTACCTTTGGATGCACAGGGGAACCCTGAGGGATCTGGTGTTCACCGACGCCCTTTAGGCAGTGCGTAGCCAATAGACAAGGTACCAGCAGGGATCAAGAGAAAACATAGTCAGGCGTAGAGTTCAATGCAGGCAGAAGATGTTGCAGTCGAAGAATCAAGCAAAAGGTCAAAATCAGGTAGTCAGAAATATGGAGACTGGTGCTTGAGCAGGAACAGATAAACTGAAGCCTAGCTTAGGCACAGCAAAATTGTAAAACAGGTTTTTGAAATATAGTTTGGCTCCAAAAGTTTGAATTTGGTGCTGGGCAGGGATGTCATGACACTCAGCATCATGACATCAGCGTCAGGGCACCCAGCCTCAGAGCCAGGCAGGAAGTGCGCGCCAATGTACATGAAGAGAGGCGCGCTGGGAGGTTTGTAAGACTCTTTTTTTAGATCTCCCGGCTCATCTTACAGTGTTGCTGTGCCTTTCAACACAAAGCACTGAGTGAACCCTGAAGCTACCGTCATCACCTAACCAGGTGGTAGCTCAAGGCATCAATCAGCACCCGACCTATATTAAATCAGGTGCAGATGTCTCTCACTTTCCAAACACCTGAAATGTCACCACACAGACTTCTAAAATATTCCGTGTAACTGAGTGTGCTCACTCAGTTGTGTTTATTTTGATTTTTCAATGGTTGCATTGCATGTACAATAAAGCATGCAATAAAAGCATACAATAAAAGCATTTCTGGGAATATATATACTGTATATATATACTAATATATATATATATATATATATATATATATATTAGTAATAGCAATAGCAACACTTTACTGCATTATAGCAAACTTAAACATCAATGCAGCAAAGCATTACTATTGATATTACTACTACCACTGCCTTGAGTGCTCTCTTTTTTTACATTTTGTATGAATAATTACTAATCAGCACCCAACCTGTGCTATGAAGTAAAGTTGTATACCAGAGTGTAGTTTGCACTCCTTTTGTATAAAAGCTAATTGTCTGGGTGCCAGAAAAAAAAAAACTTTACAACATAATATAAAGTTCTAGCAGACCTTGTGTAACAACATTTACATATGTATATACTGTATATCAGATGAAACATTAAGAAGTAAATAATATAATAATACTCTCAATTACCAACATAGTATTTTAAAAGATACTACATATGGAAGCTGCTTGATCTGTTGTCACAGTATCAAGGTTACACCTTTTACTTCTCATTAACCTTTTGCAGAATTCAGATAATCTTCAATATCCAGAACCAGGCAAAGCAAACTGAACAGGTATTAAAATAGGAATGGTCCCTCCTTTTGGCTTGCTTTATAGCCTGACAGGTGGTGTATCTGCTTATCAGTCTGTAACTCTTGGCAATAGAGAGTTGTTTGCGATTGTTGAGTTGGATGCCAGCCCTGGGCATAAAAAGGATTGCACAGATTTTACATTCAGGTTTATTTAGCCCTAACTAACTAATTTTATCAGCAATTTGCACTCTATTTGACCCGTTTTTTTTGGAAGTAACTGTTTTAATTGATCATAAAATAGAACAATACTTGTCTGTGACCTCCTCCAAACTCTATAGCTATCCACCTCTTTCTCTGGTATAGCCCCTGCATTTCCAACATCAGCTCTTCTCTTTGTTCCATCAACAGCTTACAGTCTGAGCGTATGTGTACACTGTCATTTTCTAATTAATGGACCTCACCTAATGTAATGCAGCAATTTTCTTGTTGTCCACATGAAAGCTTCATTTCTGTGGGCAATTAACATAACTTGGTTTGAGCGTAATAGCCAGCAGTACTGACAGGTGCCTCACTTCACATTTAATAATGGCCATGTTGCACAGGAAGCAATATTCATTTAAAAGATCAGAATGTGTTAAATAAAATGTAGCTTGCCTAAAGATCCCAATGGTTTACTTACTTATAATTGAAAAAATGCAAATGAGGACAATTAATCAGTGGACTGGCCAACTATGAAACGCTACCTACCTGAATGAATTAAACATTTACTAAATATGGATGTGTGTGTCTGAATCCATTGAGAAAACAGAAAGCTAATGGTTTATCAAGCAAGTTTTTTTTCCTTCGCGAGACGTATCAGGATACAGAAGGGTCATTTTGTCTGGCGTTTACAGCCCTGGGTTATTTTTCCTTATTTAATACCCACTGTACACAATCTATTTTTCATTTCCTTGTTTTCCCAGCATCATCTGGTTACAATGGATTATGACCAAAATGACCTGTAGCAGATCGCAATTAAGCATTTTTGGACCTTACAAAATAACACTTCAACCCCCATAAGGATGGATAACTGGAGCATTTAAGAGCTAATTGTGTGATGGGTGATGTAATGTTGGGTGAAGAAAATGAAAGCATTAATGTAAAAAGTGTATTACTTATTTTTTGTGTGTGTGTGTGGGGGGGGGGGTTCACGTGACCACGTCCATTTCATTTTTTGTAATAAACTTAAGTCCTGTCTTGCTTTGTGGCAGGAATCCAACTTATAGTAGGTAGATATCAATGAATAGATAGATGATAGATAGATAGATGATAGAGATATATATATATATATATATATATATATATATAAATGGATGGATAGATGATAGATAGATAGATAGATAGATAGATAGATAGATAGATAGATAGATAGATAGATAGCTATAGATTGATGTATAAATAGATAGATAGATAGATGCAGATGATCAGTTAGCTGTGTCAGAGTGTCGGCTTCACAAATATTTGTGGAGCTGGGGACAGCTTTGAGGGGCTTTTAGTGGAAACTTGTCATGGTTCACACCCTAATTCCAGAAGCAATGCTAAGCAACCTGTTCATGGCTCTTGCTTCCACTTATAACAGCCGCCTTTCACCTTGGGGGGAGCCCTCAGCTACTTGGATGCTGCCAGGTCTTATTAAGAGAGGTGCAAAGCAAAACGTTCTGGATGAGCAAAGGGGCACAAAGGTCAGGCAAAATCTTTTGGGCAGAAGGTCACAGTACAAAGCATAGACAGAAAGTTTAGTCAAATCAGGCCGGGTCGGTGCAGGCAGAGTAAAAGCGGAGTCAGACAGGCAAGGGTCAAACCAGAAGATCAAGCAGAAGCAATACAGATACAGTAAAGAGTCAGTGACCAGGCAGGGTCAGGATGATCACAAACAGGAAGGGGTCACAAACAGGAAGGGGTCACAACAGGTAATCAGATTTCAGAAGCTTTAAACAGCACAGAGGCCCCAGGAACTCACATGTAGGAAACTTATAACAGGCAATGAGAAAATATAGTAAGCCCCTTTAAATACTTTTTCGTGCCATTGCACGCTGGCATGCGTCTATAAATACAGAATATGTGTGCCGCGGGCGCCCTAAGTTCACAGCGCACAAGAAGAAGAGCAGCGTGGCGGGCGTTCTGCTGATGGCATGGTGTGTGTCCCCGCTGCACCACTAGACAACCAGGGTGAGTTATTACAATATATTATTTCACAAATACCAAGAAAACAAAATTATAACAGCACGGTGACCCTTGATTAAGATCAGTTTAAGAAAATGCAGTCTAGACTCTATTCTCTGACTATGATGCAACAGATGTTATGAATTCTTGGATAGTCTTTGGTGTTCAGAAAGTAGTTAACTTAGTATGAGATAGAGAGTGATAATCTGAGACAATTTGCAATTGATTTTCATTTTTTATTATTTGTGGTTTTTGAGATTTGAATAAGAGGCTGGACTATGAATAGGAGAGGCCTAAATAGAAAAGAGGAGCAATAAAAAGTTGCAATAACAATACATTTGCCTTACAGAGCATTTGTTTTTTTAGATAGGGTTGGTGACCCCCAATTTGAAAGCTGGAAAGAGTCAGAAAAAAGAAGGGAGATAATTAAAAAACTATAAAAAATAAATAATGAATAATGAAGACCACTTACATGTTAACTTAAAAGTGAACCACCCTTTTAAGTGGGCATATGTTCTAGTAGAGTATGTGTATTGCTCCAGTGAGCACTGCTAACTTATGTTGGGTCAGATTCAATTCAGTGTTCAATTCAGGGTTTACCACATGAAAGCTCATGGACGAGATAGAATTTGAGATTCAATTCAGAAAAATTTATATTTTTATAGTTCGTCATGCAAAAACTCAATGGGCCAGATTCAATTCAGTGAGAAAAAGGTATCTCATGGTTTATCATGTGAAAACTCGTGGATAAGATTCCATTTGAATCACTCACTTTTTATCATGTGAAATCTCTATTGAAGTACATGGGGAGAGACTGGAAGTGATTCTGGAAAAAAGTCTTAAGTCCATGAATTGAATCTCGTCCATGAGGGTTCACATGATCAGCCATGAGCTAACTTTTTCTCTCTGAATTGAATCTGGCCCCAAATCTATGGGAAATAAAACTGGAACTAAATTAGCAGAAAAAATGGGTTTCTCCTTGAATTGAATCACGTCCAGGAGTTTTCTTTATCTAGCTGAATTGATTGTGGCCCTTTGTGTGAGTCTACCAAGTTCCTTCTCTCAGAATGCCTTATGTTTCTATGACAATTCATTTATTGAGAAATGTTACTGTATGTTTTATCATACTGGGTAAGAAAACTGTGCATTTTCAGTATATGTTTACAATGTGTGCAACAAATCCAGCATAATGCCATGTCATAGTGTGCGCTGACTTTAACGCTCCCTTTCTCATATAATTCCTTATTTCTGCTCTTGTGTATGGAATCTGAGAAACAAGGTTAAATGGGGACATGATTATAAAACTTGATTTTCAGTATAAAACTCTCCCACCAGCAAAGTCTCTAGAACTGCCTTGCTATTTACACAGGTAGTATTTACCTAAGGGTTTTCTGCATATGGTTAGATTGTCTGCATTCCATTATTGAAATATTATACAGGAGGGGCATCATGGTTTTTTAAACTTTCTTTATAATTTTTTTTTCTCCAAACTAGTTCACTGAAATTCAAGGCAAACATTTCTGTTAGATTGAAAGCCTGAATATGTCATAAATGTATATACAGTGCACCTGTATATAAACTTTTTCCATGCTTCTGACATGCTAGGTTAGAGGACATTATAGACAAATATCAGGGGACTTTTTTACCCATAAAGAGGATCACCAGAGGCCACCCCTTCAGACTAGAAGAAAAGGACTTTCATTTGAATCAACGTAGGTGGTTCTTCACATTGAGGTTGTGGAATGCACTGCCGGGTGATGTTGTTTTAAGAGGGGCTTGGATGATTTTTTGGACAGACATAATATCAAAGGGTATTTTGATACTAAACTCTACAGTTAGTATAGCTATGGGCATATATGGTTTGTGGAGGTGTGTATGGATGCTGGGTTTTAATTTAGAGGGGTTGAACTTGATGGGCTTTGTCTTTTTGCAACCCAATTTAACAATGTAACTATCTAGGTTCCCTACCTGCCCTCAACAATCCAATGCTAGCGATGGGCGAATCTGTCCCGTTTCACTTCGCCGAAAAATTTGCATGACATGAACCATTTTTACCCATGTGACTATTTAGTCCAAATGCAGTAAAGTCAATAGGCATCTGAATAATTTTGACATGCCACTAATGATTGATGCATACAGATTTTTTTTTTCCGGAGAAATTTTGCCACAGTTTCATCAAAATATTTGCTGGTGGAGAAATGTGGATATTTGCCACAAATCCATGACTGGTAAATAAATCTGCCCATCACTAACTGATACTCTTCTTGGTACCCCCTTGTTATCTCAGATAAGATTTTCCACTATTTCCTCCATAGTTAGAGGACATTATAAACAAATATCAGGGGACCTGTTTACCCATAAAGAGGATCACGGCACCAGAGGCCACCCCTTCAGACTAGAAGAAAAGGACTTTCAATTGAAGCAGCGTAGGTGGTTCTTCACAGTCAGGACAGTGAGGTTGTAGAATGCACTGCTGGGTGATGTGATGGCTGATTCTGTTGATGCTTTTAAGAGGGGCCTGGATGATTTTTTGGACAGACATAATATCAAAGGCTATATTGAGACTAAACTCTACGGTTAGTATAGCTATTGGCATATATGGTTTGTGTGAAAGAGTGGAGATGTGTGTGTGTGTGTGTGTGGATGCTGGGTTTTAATTTGGAGGGGTTGAACTTGATGGACTTTGTCTTTTTTCAACCCAATTTAACTATGTAACTATGTAACTGTAGCCATGGCCTGCACCCACAGAACTGAGTTCCTGCAGTAACACTTCATCCCTAACTGTGGAAGGCTGCTTCCTTCTGACTCCTAGTTGGGGCCCTTGCTGCCTTTTCTAGCTTTTCCTTACCTATCTGGTACACCTAGGGGCCCATTTACTAAATTTGTGTGAAGAATTCGAAATCCAATCAAATTGGATAAAATTCCGATCGTACGATTTTATTGAATATTCGAATATGCAAATTTAGCCACTTCGATCATCGAATATGCAAAATTCAATCGTATCGAATGATCAAATATTTGATCATTCGATGATCAAAGTACTTCCACTTCCACTAAAATTTTCTTGACTGCCTACTTCGCTCGATTGTACCTACAAAATTGCAAAAGTAGCCTATAGGAATCCCCCCATAGGCTTTTTTTCTATTACCTGCTCGAATAGCATTTGTACGATCGAACACCTCAATCGTTCGAATCCTATGAATTTTTCGTACGATCGAACGAGATTTCACAATTTTTTCGTTCGATCGTACGAATTGTACGAATTGATCGAGAAATTGAATAGTGCTCGAAAAGTTGGCAAAAACCATTCGATTTTATTGAATTCTAATTCAATAATCGAATTTCTGCCGAATTTGAGGGCTTTTAGCCCTCGAATTCATGAATAATGATAAATTTGCCCTAGAGTATCCTATAACACTTAGGGGCAGATTCACTAAAGCACAAAGCGTCTAACGCTAGCGCTAATTCGCCAGTGTGACATCATTTTGCAACTTCGCAAATTCACTAACACGGACTCTGGCGAATTTTCACTGTCGAAGTAGATAGAAGGATCATAACTAAGATGAACATTTTCCTCAACCTTAGCACTTACGCTAGACGACCTGGATGGTCTGACCAGGCGAAGTTCAATACAATAGATAGGAGGTTGAAAAAAAAAATGTCAAATTTTTTCTAAGTCCCAAAAAAACGCCGGCGTATTTTAGCAAAGGAGGATGATAGTCTGAAAAAGATCGATAAATTTTGGGGGGTGACCCTTTTTCCCCCCTACATATGGCAACTCAACTATACAGGGGGCACATGTAGGGCAATAGGACAACTTTATTTAATTTACTATTTTCCTGGGCTTGTGTAGTGGAATGTAGTGTCTGTAACATATACTTCTATTATAAGTTAAAGTTCCCGCCATATGCAAATTAGGCTTCGCTAGCGTATGCAGCGCTCTGCCTAGCGAAGTAACACTAGCGTAAGAATGCTACCGTTCGCCGACCTGAGCGTAAATTCACACTTAAGTGGATTTGCGTAGCGCTTGCCGAAAATTCACCTGGCGAAGTGCGGGGAACGCTAGCGAAGCCTACGCTGGCGAATTTTCGGATCTTAGTGAATCTGCCCCTTACTCTCCTATCACTAGCTAAGTTTGCCACTTGTCCTTCCAGTGCTGGGCTTGCCTCGTCAACCAGGTGTTCTTCATCGAACCACGCCCACCTACAGACTGACACCTCCCCTTGTTTCCTGCCCCTTTTTATACTTTTATTCCTCTAGTTCCCTCTAGTGGCCAGGGTAAAAAATTCACTAACTACCTAATAACTAGGACTATACTGCCTTCTTGTAGCCAAACCCCTACAGTACAATTTACCAAAATTATAATTTTAAACCTCAAAGAGCCCACATGCATGCATAACAGGAATTCCATATTTACATTCTTACACACTACACTTTTCCACATTACACAATCTTTACCCACCTTACAAATAGCCTGTTGATAGCAGCACTAATGTGGTTTTCTTAGCTCCACTCCTTAATTGCAGCCAGAACCATTTCTGAAATGTCTTTGGCTTCTGTCTTTAGAACAGGATTTCTTTGAACCTAAAGGAGCAGTTGCTCCTCACAGATACTAAGGAACCTGTAATGATTGTGCAAATGTGCCAGTTTACACGTTGCAGAAAATAATATAAAAGGCCGCAGCCCCGCTGTGAGACATTCTTGTTAGAATTGGACCGGCTCGTCACGTGTTGCACTAGCGACTTCAGCTGCTCAGATATTACGTCTGTTTCACGGATTGTCAAATTGTGAAGTGAACCTTGTGAGAATGGCAGTTTTAATGAAGCTTCCAGGGGTGCAGTGCATAAAGCATGGAGAGCCGGAGAGAGAGAGGATCACACTTCTCTTTTTGCATTCAGTCATGTCTGAGCAGGATGTCTTATTACTAAAAGCTCATTTCGATATCAGCTCTTCGGGATAAAAGGATAAATGCAGTCAGGGCTAATTATAATTATAAGGGCTCACCACATACCAGGATTTGTCCTATAGTATAGCTGAATTTCTGACATAAACCTTAAAAAAATGTTGATTGGACTATCTCATACCTCCCAAATGTCCCGTTTTTCATGGTACAGTCTGAAATTTTGACAGCTCAACCCACAGTCCTAGATTGCTACTAAAATGTCACGACTTTCTCTTTGATCTCCTGCATTAAACAGCCAGAAAAAGATACAACATTTTTAAATCTTAATTGGCTTTTGGAAGAGAGTCCAGGTGACAGGTGCACTTTGATACCTTGTAACAACTAAAGATAAGCACAGAAACAATTGTAACAATTTAAGATAAGCAGGTATCTTGGGGGAACTGTTACCTCGCAGCTTAAAGGGCAATCCGCCTTCTTTAGCAAAAATGTAGAAACACATAAAAACCACAGAAATGTGTTCAAACATTCATAACCTGACACATTTTGTAAAATGAACATGATAATTAAAGGAGAATTCAACCCCTACATGAACCCCCCCCCTCCCTGTGTAGGCCTCCTTCCCTCCTCCCGCCTGGTCTACCTGCCCCCCCCAGTACATGCCCCCAACTTGTTACTTACTACCCGCCATGGACACCCAATATTCAACATGCACATCACTATTTCGGGGAGCATTTGCAGGAATCTGCACAGTAGCTCCATACCGGCAGATACCTCCAAAAATCACAAACCTTCCGAAAAAAAGATTGTTAAGTTCGTCACTTTCGGGCGCATGCACAGTTGGAGGAATCTGCCGGTACAGAGCTACTGTGCATGCGCCCGAAAGTCACAAACTTTACGATTTTTTTTTCTGAAATTTTGCGACTTTCGGCCCATGTGCAGTAGATCAGCACTAGTAAATCCCTTGTACTGCGCATGCGCCAGAAAACACCGGTCAATCCACTGGACAGGACCTGGAAGGAGGGGGTAAGTAACAAGTTAGAGGCATTTGCCCCGGGGCAGGTAGGCCGGGGGAACGTAGGGGGGCCTACACAGGGGAGGGGGGAGGGAATTTTTCACGTAGGGGTTGAATTCTCCTTTTAGGGCTGTTGCCACAACACAGGCTTGGTAAAAACAATTTGACTTGCTCTTTGCCCCTCTTTCTAAATCCAAAATGTTGAGGAGGTATGCTATCTGGGTATCAGGGTCCATTCCAAGTACATTTCTAATGTCTACCATAGAGACATGTCATAGACAAGTCATTCATTCTTAAAAATAGAGCTACATTGATACAACCTTTTCCATCCCTTAAAACCTGATACATCTTGTAACCGTCCTTTTACAGGCCTGCTCAGGGGTTTGTTAGAAAAGAGTGCCTTTGGAGGGATAACTATATATTTAAATCAATTTCCTCTTTATACAGGCATGGGACCTATTATGCCGAATGATGTGGACCTAGGTTTTTCCAGATAAAGGGGTCTTTCTGTAATTTGGATCTCTATACTTTAAAAGAGTGATTTGCCTTTTTTTATAGAATGGGTAAACCTTAGCAACTTTTTAATTTTTGTCTTCTTCTTCTGACTTTTTCCGCCTTTCAAATGGGAGTCACTGACCCCATCTAAAAACATGCTCTGTAAAGACTACAAATGTATTGTTATTGCTACTTTTCATTACTCATCTTTCTATTCACGCCTCTCCTATTCATAGTTAAGCCTCCAATTCAAATCAGTGCATGGTTACTAGGGTAATTTGGGTTGCTGGCTAAAAAGCTAAATAACCCAAAAAACACAAATAATAATAAATGAAAACCAATTTCAAATTGTCTTAAAATATCACTCTCTGCATACTAAAAGTTAATTTAAAGGTGAAAAGATGAACACCGACTTTAAGGGCCGGTACACACGGGCGTTTTGGACCTGCGCTCCCCTGCGTTGCGTTTGGCTGCGCTCAGCCGCAGGGGAGCGCAGGTCTAGACGCACCTCATTTTGTTCAATGAGGTTGTAAACACGAGACGCGTGTAAGCGCCGAACGCAGATTCAGACGCAACATGCTGCATTTTTCCTGCGTTTGGCGCCTACATACGTTCGTGTGAGTACAGCCCCATTGAAAATAATTGAGTGCGTCTATACCTGCGCTCCCCTGGGGCTGAACGCAGCAAAACGGAACGCAGGGGAGCGCAGGTAAAAACGCCCGTGTGTAAGGGCCCTAAGGGGTTTATTTATCAAAGTCTGAATGCCAAAAATAAAAGAATTCTATTTTTTTAAATATAAAAATCCAATTTTTTGTGGAAAAAAGCTAGAATTTTTCAGGTTTTATTAAAGCTCAAGGCTGCAAAAAGTCTGAATTTGAAAATCTGGCATCTCAGACTTATCGAGTTTGTGTATCAGTCAATGGGAGAGATCCCTATCCTATTTGGAAATGTCTGTGGTCTTCTTTTGGAATTAGTCTAAAAATCCAAGAATTTGGGGCAGAAATCTGAAAAATTTGGGATTTTAGGGCAAAATTCAGAAACAAAAATGTTTTATTTGGGGAAAAAATCGTACCAAACTTTGTACAGTTTTGTAGTGATTCTAGTTGGGTCTGATTTTTTTACATGAAAAAAATTCTAAAAATTGGATTTTGATAAATAACCCCCTGTGTCTGCTAAAACTTTATTAAAACATTAAATAAACCCAAAATTCTGATTCTGTTTCCAATAAGGATTAATTATATCTTAATTGGAAGCAACAAGGTACTGTTTTCTTATAGCAGAGAAAAGGATATAATTTTTAAAAATGTGGATTATTTAATTGTAATGGAGAATATGGGAGATGACCTTCCCGTAAGAAGAAGCTTTCTGGATAACGGATCCCATATCTGTATAAACTGGGAACATAAAACAAGGTCTTGAGGGGGGTATGGGATCATAACCACCCCAATGGTTTGGGTTTAGTTGACATATTCAGGCACTGGCTTCCATACCGCAAATTTTTATGCAAAAATTTTATTTTTAATTAGCCATACAATGTGTTCACTTTTTTTGTGTCCAGTCTTAAAGGGGGGTGGGTAGCAACTCTACGCAAATACATATGGCTAGACTATTGAAGATGCCATTTTTTTGATATCTGAAAAACACAGTAGTAAGAAATAATTTTTGTGATGTTACAGTCAGCTCGTGTTAGCAGTCAGCTCGTGCATCTGTATTTCTATCCGTCAAACACTTCAAACAATCTATTTAAACATTTAAACAGCTTGTCAATTAAGACACAAAAAAACACATAGTAAATTCGAGTGATGAGCCAGCCAGTACATATTTTCCCTTTCTTTGTGTACGCATTGATTGATCAGTTGGTTTTAACAGTGCTTTTAATTGTCTTGTTGTGTGTCTTTTAATTGACAAGCCTATTTAAATGCCTCATTCAGCTGCAGCAATTAGCTCTAATGGAGTGAGTTGGGTACCACGAAACATTGGAGATTGTTTCTGGTGTGGAGTAGATTTTTATTTGAACTTGGAAAATAAGATTTTTTTTTTAATATTTCCTAATCAGCTGCTCACTTGCTTGAGCTTAGACTTTTCAGGCTGATTATATCCAGTACAACAGAAAGGTTTTCATTAGTTAGAGGCATGTTTCTGAATCCCTGGGGTTAGTGGCTTATGGCAGCACATTGATATTTTTTTGTTATTGTCTCATACTAGGTGTTACTAACTGACCTCCCCAATGTTTTATTGACTAACCCTCCAATGTGTTACTGACTGACCCCCAATGTATTACTGACTGACCCCCAAATGTGTTATTGACTGACCCCCCAATGTGTTACTGACTGACCCCCAATGTGTTACTGACTGACTCCACCAATGTGCT
>CM044431.1:12909562-12934505 GCA_024363595.1 Xenopus borealis
ACCCCCCAATGTGTTACTGACTGACCCGCCAATGTGTTACTGACTCCACCAATGTGCTACTGACTGATCTCCCCCAATGTGTTACTGACTGATCAACTGAGTTACTGAATGACCCCCCAATTTGTTTCTGACTCACCCTCTGTTATCTATTGACCCACATGTGACAGAATGACGAAAGGTCAGATTTACTAAGCTTGAGTGAATTTTTTTTGGGCTAATTCGCTAATTCGAATTTGCTATATTCGATCAAATTCGATAGAATTTAATGATTTGAATATATCGTATGATTCGAATAAGAAAATCCTTCGTCCATTCGATGTTCGAAGTACTTGCCCTTTAAAAAAAATTTTGATTGTCTACTTCGCCAGATTAAACCTACCGAGTTTCTATATTTGCCTATGGGAAGCTCCCATAGGCTTTTTCTAAGTTTTAGAAATCATCAGATTTTTTGAAAAAATCATACGAATCGTATGATTTTTTTTTTGAGAAATAGGATGATCGCTAATCGATCGGTCGATAGATCGAATAGCAGTAAAATCCTACGAATTCGATATTCAATTTCATCAGATTTTACTTTGTGAAAATTTAGAGGGTCGAATTCGAGGGTTTTTAACCCTGGAAATTCGACCCTTGATAATTCTGCCCCCAAGTGTTATGGACCGTCCATCCCCCCATTTTACTGATTAATTCACCCCTGTGCCATTGACTGATCCTTCCAGCTGTGATACTGATTGATCCATCATGTTACTGACTGCTCTGTCCCAAGTGGAAGTGATTGTTTAAGTCTTGTGTTACTGACTTATTTTGCTGTGTTTAGTGATTCATCCTCTCAATAACCCCAAATAAAAATCAAATTTAAATTTTTTTTGCAAAATTGAATCGAATTTTTGCTATTCCCTAGCTGAAGTACACAAAAATAGCTCAGAATTCAAATTTTTTAAATTAAAATTTTCACTTTGACCCTTGATAAATCTGCACCTTAGGCATGAGTGGATTATTTTTACTTATAGACTGTAATGGAAAGTAAAAAAAAGTTAAGCTGTTTGAAAAATTGTTCTGTGAAAAATGCCCATTGACTTTAGTTGTGTTTGGTGACTTTTTTTATAATAAATCTTGAAAAATTGTAGTGTTTTTTTCTAAAAATTGTAGTTTTGTAGCAAAAAAAATATTATTTTTTTTCGAGATTTTACTTGAAATTTCAGACTCTAATTTGTCAATTTCAACTAGGGAATTGTTAAAAATTTATTCAAATTTTTAAAAAATTAGATTTTCAGAATTTATCATACACTGGCCATTTAAGAATTCAAATTCGACTATTTGCCACCTTAAACCTTAGCCTATGGAAGACGTTCTGGAATCAGTTTCATGACATTCAAAAGATTTTTCAGAGAAAAAAACCTGAGATAGAGTTTTAAAACTCAAATTAGAATTCAATTAAAATTTTCAGGTCCATCCTATTCACTAGAGTGTTTAAACTTTTAATTTATTAATACATTTCAATTGGTCAAATTTCTAGTTCATGGAAGTTCATGGGAGTTTAAAAAAAATCCCATGAACTCTAAATTCGATCCTTGATAAATTTGCCCCTCTGTGTTTTGTTTTTGCACTTTATACCCTGCTCAATTAAAAGTAAATCAACCCTTAGCTATTATACTACTTTTGTGCAACTGACTGATACAAGTTAATTGGTTATTATGGGAATAAAATGAAACCAGACACACTAGCTCATATGTTGAAAAACAACATAAAAGCAATTGTATTTCAATGAACGGTGTATCTGCTTGCTTTCCCTTTATTGAGTGTATATTGTCCCCCCCCTATAAAAATACATTGCTCTGATTAATTCAGAGAATATTTTTATGAGATAGTTTTGTTTATGTATTTATAAAGTATATATTATTCTCGGACGCTTTCATCATATATTGCAGTTTTGTGGCAGTGCCATCTGCTGGAAGATACGAAAATCAAAATTTTTATTTAGTAGTTTCACAGTTTACAAAGAGCAGGACAAGCATTGGGTAAAGCAGTGCTGGAATCCAGCATACATTTGAAGAGTAAAAAAACAATAAAAAATCTGTGTACTGATATAAACTCAATCAGTGTGTTTATGCCAATGCTGCTTCTGTATTTTTATGTCAATCAAACCTTTCATAGTCCATATCTACAGGGACAATATGGTCACATAATCTCCCAAAGAGTGGATCGATTTCTCATGCTTGAATAATGGTGCGGCCTTTGGTATACTTGTGCTCACAACAAATGTACTATTGCAGCAGATATAAAGGTATGAGACTTGTTATCCAGAATGCTCAGGACCTGGGGTTTCTAGATAAAAGATCTTTCCATACTCCAATTCAAATTTTGAATTGACTTGGATTTTTTTTTTTACTCTAATAAATTTCACCAAAAAGGCTGACCAGATAAGTTTAAGCAAAAAAAAAAAAAAAAATACCCACAAATAAACCTCTAGGCTGGTTTTGCTCCCCATAACAATTAATTATATCTTAGTTGGGATCAATTACAAACTACTGTTTTATAATTACAGAGAAAAGGGAAATCATTTAAAAAAATTTTTTTTTGAAGAAGCCTTAGCTAAAAATGCTTCTAGCTTTTTCAAGGGGTAATTACAGTGTATAATACATGTACATGTAAACTAATGCCTACAAAAATCAACATGTTCAAGATTCCTATACTTTTCACCCATAACAAACTACCCAGGATTCCAACAACAGTGACAAATTTTTAACTGCAACTTACTTGCTGCTTTCAAAGTAAATCTCCCAATCTTGGTTTCTCTTTTATTAGACACCAGTGTGATCACCTGACTAGCGATGGGAGAATTGTCGCGATTCGCCGCTGGCAAATAAATTCGCGAATCGCCAGCGAATAAATTCGCGAATCGCCAGCAAAATTTCGCTTTGTGAAAATTCACCAGAAAAACGAGTCGCGCGTTGTTTTTGACGCGACGTGCCAAAAACGGCGTGCCCGAAAACGACGTGACGCGACAAAAATGACTAAAAGCGCCAAAGTTGACACGACGTGCGTCAAAAGCTCCCCCCGCGACTCGTTTCGCAAATTTTCCGCCAATTCGCAAATTTCTCTGGAAATTCGCGAATGTTTTTGGCGAAGCGAATCTCGGGAGATTCGCCCATCACTACACCTGACTATAGCTGGGAAGGGTGGGGGCTACAACTTGGAGCTGTTCACTGGTCCTGTATAGCTATAACAAACAAGGAAAAGTTGTGCTTACCACTAATTTTGAAACCATTAGGTGGGAGTGCAATTAGGCTGTGGCCACAAAATACATATAGCCAAATACAAGATCCTCTGCACTCAACCCATTATCAATATATTTAAGACATTGAGACATTTTGTGCAACCAACTACTAAAAAATGCCTTACCCTTTAAACAAAACAGGGATTGTTTGTCCATATATTGCAATATATTTAAGCTGGCCAACTACATCAAAGTATACCATATCTGGCCAGTCCTACTCTCAAATTGCATCTGATTCATTAAGAATTCTATTGCTTCATTATACATTTTACAAAGGGACAAATACAAGAGGTTCTCTGCAATCAACCCATTATCAATATATTTAAGGCTTATACTGTATATATTGATAATTGGTTGAGTGCAGAGGACCTCTTGTATTTGCATAATGCAGCAGGTATGTCTATGCCTTAACCTCTTTTTCCCAAATTATGCTCCTATATGGCAAATATGCCATTGAAATCCTTGCTACCAAAAAACCCATTAGTGGCCAGCAAATAGCTGTAACATTAATGTGCAACTACAGTACATACAGACACGTAGATGCATCTGATGGACAGCTGTCAGATGAACCCTGTTTCCTTTGGTGGGGTAAGTCGGCTCCATCTCTTGGTTAGCTCTACACACATACTGTAAATAGAATTTCTGGGGGGAAGGGGATTCACTTGTAAGAACCTCACATTATGCTAGATTTCATAAAATATTCCCATAATATCATGGCTTTGCTAGTAATGCCGCCTTCAATACTCAGCAAAACATGTAGCTCATTTTCAAATAACGAAAAACTATTCATGATGATGAGTTCAATAAACATATAAGAGATTTCGACAACATATTAAGTCCTAGGATAGATCTGGGGAATATAATCTGTAGATCTGTAGGGCTCACATACCCAGAGTGCCATTCTGTGTTTCATAAGAGATTCTCTGCTCACCAAAGGTGAAAGGAGGTTGGATGACCTTTTTAGCACCAATGTTTTATGTTTAAAATCCTGTCCAGCTATATACACCTGTCCACATTTGTGAATGTCAGGCTATAATCTCCCTCTTAGCCTTACATGTGCACAAACATTCATCAGGGATCCAATTAACTCTTCTCAAATGTATTTGAGTTGATTCAATTTGTCACGGTGTGGGCAAAAAAAAGGTCATGGTCATCATGCATACATTGCATTGGAAGTGTGAAATGGATAGAAGTGGGAAATGGATAGCTGTTACTTATTATAGATGTGCTTTGCAGGGATATGAGTTTCTGTTGAAGTTAATTCTTATGTGTTTAAACAATGGACCGACTTCCGAACAGATAAGCAAATAAAGGAACAGTAGTCTCTGGAAATCATTTAAATAACTATAACAATAAACCATGTTGTTATTTATGCTTTCACTGTTAATTGATGTTTTTACATTAACAACTGTTGTTTGCATAGCACCTAAACAGAAGCAAAATACTCTCAATTTATTCCAGTAGAGACATGCTAAGATGGGCTTCTCCGCAACAAGTTAATGACAGAGAAATTACTTTGATATTGAGACTATCCTTCTGTATGGAGAAAAAGCATATTTAGCAGAGCAGCTGTCAAACCATTATAACTGCCTTTTATAAAGAATGTTTTCTAAATGGTTTGTTTATAGTATTTTGTGCAAATAACTAATGTGCAAATATGTCAGTATTCTGCCTCGATCATTTATGACAGATAGGCAGTTTAGTTTGTTATTTATATCTCTAAACTCAATTGACAGAATCTGTATCTGATAATACAACATAAGATATGAAGAAAGAGAATGCTGGGAGTTTTGAACACTGCATATATTTAGCTCAGTTCAATAAATTCAACTCTTCACTCAAATGTATCTTTGTATAGGCTTCAGCTGGTTTATCTAATACTAGAAAGGGAAGGGGCAAAATATTTTCTTCACATTCCTCAATTTCCATAGAAACCATAGAAGCAAGAGCCATGTGTCATGCTAGACTTTTTTCTTCTCTGATTGACATTTATTAATCAAAAGTAAATGTGATTATTTAAAAATAGTGATGGGCGAATCTCCCGAGATTCGCTTCGCCGAAAAATTTGCAAATTTCCAGAGAAATTCGCGAATTGGCGAAAAATTTGCGAAACGAGTCGTGGCACGCTTTTGACGCACGTCGCATCAACTTTGGCGCATCGCGTCGTGTCGTTTTCTGGTGCACGTTGCGTCAAAAACGACGCACGACTCATTTTTCCGGCGAATTTGCGCCAAGCGAAATTTCGCTGGTGATTCGCGAATTTATTCGCCAGCTTTTGCTTTAAATTGAGTCTATGGGAGATGGCCTTTCTGTTATTCAAAGCTTTCAGGATAACGGGTTCCAGATAATGGATCCCATACCTGTATTTAGAGTACTGTCTCTTGTTTCCTATTCTTTTTTTCCTACCCCTTTCTCCAGTTTCAAAACTTGACTGTGACAAAAAAATTAGACTAATTAGACTAGATCAAGTTTTTTTGAGGTTGTTAGCATATTTATGGAAAAACTCAGATTCAAAACGCTTGAATGCAATTTTTTTACTTGAACATTTGATGTTTTTTATTCATAAAAAATTTAAAATTTCAATTAGGGAAATGTGAATTTAAAGAAAAACATAATCATTGTTTTTTTCTAAAATTATAATCAATTTGCCCCTTATTTATGATTTGTTTCTTGCTATTAAGAAGAGTAAGTGTAAAAAGGGAAATTTGTATGGATGCACATAATACTGCCCCTGTTATTGTACACCTCACACTTGTTATTAACTACTCCATACCACATCTATTTACAAATAGTGATGGGCGAATCTGGGGCATTTTGCTTTGCCAAATTTTTTGTGAAAAAAAGAAATTCGTGAAACCGTGAAAAATTCACAAAACGTCGTTGTGTCTCGTTTTGGATGCTGGCTTCTGTTTTTGTGGAGAATGGCGGCAATTCGCCTTGAATTCACCCATCACTATTTACAAACTGGAAGGCAAGAGGCAAAGTGCAAAACCTGAGTACATCCAACATTATTCTACAATTTGCATACTACTTGCCTGCATTTTGTATCTCACGAGGGCTGGGGGGCACAAATGCACCTTTACCTCTTATCAATCCTTTAACATGAGTGAGATTCAGATGCACAAATTAAAGGACATTTGGAAAGGAGTTCTGCATGTCACACCTGCCTTTTTATTCAGACAAGACCCATTTACCAGGAACATTTCATTGGGACTTTTATTAAGTGGTAGGACAATTATTACTGAGCTTTGCTTAAAAGAAATTCAGCACAGTAAACTTACAGTATATACTGTAGCAAACACAATTAACATTAATTCCTAAGGGATGCTCTAAAATAGGGGTTCCCAACCTTTTATACCCATGAGCCACATTCAAATGTAAAAAGAGTTGGGGAGCAACACAAGCATGAAAAAGTGGACTGGTAGCCTACAGGAGGCTCTACTTTATGCAATTAAAACTTGCTTCCAAAGCTGGAAATCAAAAATAAGTACCTGCATTGAGGCCACTTGGAGCAACATCCAAGGTGTTGGTGAGTACATGTTGCTCATGGGCTACCATTGGAGATCACTGCTCTAAAATATTGGCAACTAAAGCACTAAAATAGAGGAAATATTTGATAGGAGGTATGGTGTTTATACAAATGTCCTGTGGGTGTCACTGTGCACCTTACTTGTACTATGCATATACACAGTACTGTCTGTACAGCTTGAGATTGATAGAGTTGGAAGTTATTGCAGCATAATGGCTGCATTACCTGCCAATAAAGCACTGTTATACTATGCTCATCCTCGGCTATCAAAACACAACAGATTGGCAACAGGATGTCTCTTCTACCTCTGTGGCAGCCTGCAGCTATTCTTCCAAATCCTGATGAGCCTACCATACCATTTAATGCTTGGATCCGTATGTTTGATAATTACATTATTGCTGCTGATTAAGGGGAGATTTGTGCTGCTAGAAAGCGTGCTTTACTTATTCATTGCCTGGGAGCAGAGGGACAGCATATATTCTATACATTACCATTACCTGATGAGACTTATGATTGCTGAAAGATATAAATTCCGCCAACGTGGACAGCGTAATGACGAATCCACAGAACAATTTGGAGCAGCTTTGAGAGAGCTGGTTGCTACCTGTTAGTTTGGGAATCTAGCAGATGAAATGCTAAGAGACCAAACAGTGGAAAAAACAAACTCACATCACATTAGAGAGAGACTGCTCCTAGAGCAGGATTTAACCCTTGCAAAGGCTATTACAGTTGCTAGCCAACTTGAAACAGCAGTGGCAGAGGCTAAAACTCTCAGTCAGGGAACTGCTGGGAATGTACAGTGTGAATTTAGTACTGTGGCCTAATAATGCACAGTCAAAGGTAAAATACAGTGCTAAGGAAAGGGATTCACTGCAAAACCATGCAGCAAATACAAAGACAAAATACTGATTCAACGGTGGTTCAACACAACAAACTGCAAATTATGCTACATGTCCTGCAAAAGCTGTAGAGTGCCACAAATGCTCAAAGTCAAGTCACTTTGCTAAAGTCTGCTGTAGTTCAGCTAAAGATGTTCATGAAGTTACTACTACAAATGTTACAGCATTCAGTGTGGATAAAACTGGTACATTTATTCCAGACAAGTTTATATGCACTGTCAATGTCAATACTGCTTCAGCTAACAAGGGACACTCCATTAACCTGATGCTTGATACAGGTTCGGCTGTTTCTATACTACCAAAGGATATTTCCTTGAAATACTTTGCAAAAGATATGCTTGTTGCACCTGCCCTGAGACTGGTAAGTTACTTAATACTTAAAGGATCCAATCCCTGTGCTTGGTTGCTTGCCATTGACTGTACAATTTTAATCAAATACTGCAAAATGTGACTTTTACATTATGACTAAGGGTACTGCTACTGTATACTTGGAAGGGATCTCTTTGCTGAATTAAACCTACAATTAGTGAATGGTCTCATTACTACAGCACCAGTGCTGCCACACAGCCTGTGTCTAAACTTCCACCACAAAGCAATACTTCACTGGGCTGTGCAAATAACTTTGTGCACAAAGTTAAGTTGAGACCAGATGTAAAACCAGAACACCAGAAATTGAGATGATTGCCCTACTCTATAAGGGACACTGTCTCACAGGAACTAAAGAATCTGGTAGAGCAAGATGTGATTAAAAATCAGAATCCTCTGAATGGGTTTTACCAATAGTTGTAACAAGGAAGAAAACTGGAGGTATACGATTGTGTGTTGATCTTCGTGAACCTAATAAAGCAGTTGTTATGGATAATTATCCCTTGCCACACATAGAGGAAACATTTTCAGAACTCCAAGGAGCAAAATTATTTTTTACTTTGGATCTTCAGATTGTTTATCATCAAGTATTACTGCATGAGGAAAGCAGAGACCTCACTGCATTTATCACCCATGATGGTTTGTTTCGGTTCAAGCATGTACCTTTTGGACTGGCTTCAGCACCAAGTTGTTTTCAAAGACTGATGAATTGTACACACAAAACAAAGACTACGAGAACTATACTGGTGTCCAGCAATTGATGCCGATGCGGTAACTGCCATTGATTCTTGTGTTACTGTACTTTTCAGAATCATGACAAAACAGCTATCACACATACAGTATACCACCACTTCAGCCAGTACCATTCCCTGATTCAGCATGGGAACAACTTGCTATTGATATTTTGTGTCCTTTTGCAGATGCTCCCAGAGACTGCAGATTTGTTATAACCTTCATATACTATTACAGCAAATAGCCTGAAATTGCATTTGTTTCTCATATAACATCAGCTACAGTAATAACATTTCTGTCTACAGTCTTCAGCAGAGAAGGTAATCCAAAGGAGTTGATATCAGACAACGGACCACAGTTTGTCTCATCTGAGTTTGAAATCTTTCTGAGAGAGATGAATATTGTGCATAGGAAATCTTCAGTGTATTACCCACAAGCAAATGGAGACAGACAGCAAATCTTAGGGGGGAAATTTTGGAAAGTATTTACAACAGAGTTCCTGCATAACTACAGAGCACTGTACCATGCAACAACCCATTAATTTCCAGCTGAATTATTACATTGCAGACATATGTGCACTAAATTACATGTTGCAGACATCAAACTTCCACTAAATACTGTTTCTACAAAATCATATACTGCAGACAAATGTCAACAAGCCAAATGAAAGGCTTATACTGACAGAAAACGAGGTGCACGAGAAGTTCACTTTTAGCCTTGATCTTTAGTCAGAAATAAGAAACCAGGAATACTGAAACAAGGACAATCTAAATTTATTACACCGCTTGAAGTGAGATACCAGCAAGGACCATACACATATGAACTGTCTGATGGATGCATATGGAATGCAAGTCGTCTTGCTCCTGTTAGATATGACTTTGGAGAAGCTCCATTTGATGGACATTTTCCTACTTCTGATACCAACTGCAATAGGCCTGAAGAAAGTGAACCTATAAGGCATACTGAGAGAATCAGAAAACTACATGCATGGACCAAGCACTATGTGATGCGAAGAAAGTATATGATTGCTATAAAATACTTTCTTACTATAGGGGGAATGTGGTGTTAATACAAATGGCCTGCGGGTGACACTGTGCACCTTACTTGTACTATGCATATACACAGTACTTTTTGTACAGCTTGAGAGTGATAGAGTTGGAAGTTACTGTTGTGTACTGGCTGCATGAACCTTCTAATAAAGCACATTTATACTCTGCTCATCCTCGGCTATCAAAACAAAACAGGAGGCACTACCAGTGATTGTAGGCCAGATTTGACCAGCTATAATAAATAAGGGAGTTCCTAGTATATACCAAACTCTCTAAAATGAGTTCAATAAACAACTTTAGTTTACATTATCATTGGTTTTGCTTTTGTATCCTTCTGATTTCTGTGAAGTACAAAAACAGAGGGGCAGATTTACTAAAGGGTGAAGTGACTAAAGCGGGTGATGATTCACAGGTGCCACTTCACTTGCAAAGGAGATAGATGCTAGCTAAGATTCACACTCTAACAACAGGCAAATTTTCACCCTGGCGAATGGACGTAACCCTGCAAATTCACTAAGATTCGGATTTTAATGAACGTTACCTCAATCACCAGACTTGCCTTTGCCAGCTCAAACTTGGCAAAGTGCATTGGAGTGCATATATCCTCCTTAATCTTCAGTTCAGGGCCGCTCAGGCCATGAGGCAAGGTGAGACCCTTGCCTCAGGCGGCACGGAGCAGCCTGTTACCAGGGGCGGCAAAAAGCACTAGCTGCACTAACGATGTGGCCCCTCCTCCACCCGCTACAACAGTAGTTAGAAGAGCAGGGGCGGCATCAGGGCTGCTGCTTCAGGCAGCAGTAGCCCCTGAAACACCCCTGCTTCAGTTACTTAATTCATATTCTGAGTGTAAATTTCTTCTAAGTTCAAAAAACACTGGTGACTTTTCACACAAGGGTTTTCAGCCTTCACTGATCTAGATTTTGTTGATTGGTGTATGCAGCCTGTAGGTAGTAGTGTAGCTAAATGGCTCCTCATATCTAGATTAGTACCATGTGACACATTAAAACAGCAGGAATTATAATATTAATAATGTTTTTATAGCACTTTTTTCCTGTGGGTCTCAAAGCACTTAATACTATATGGTTTGAGAGGATGCTTCTTTTTGTAATTGAAAAGCCCAAGGGAACAGGATGTCTTGAGTCCGCTTTTAAAGACTTCAAAAGAAGTTGCATCTCATACTATTATTGGTAAAGAGTTCTATACTGTGGGTGCTGTGTCACAGAAAGCACAAAATCTAAAGGATTTTAGTGCCATTCTGAGCACCTTGAGTATTCCTGACTCTGAAGATAGAAAGGGTGACAGGTACATGAAGAATCAGCTCTTCCAGTTAAACAGGGCCTTTATCATTTAGAGTTTTAAAGGCATGAAAGCCCGTTTTGAAGATTATTCTCCATTTAATTGGAAGCCAATGTAGGGAGCATAGAACTGGTGTTATATGGAATTGGAAATGTAAGTAGTCTGGCCACTGCATTTTGTAAAACAACTATAATCAGTGCAGTTCTTTTTCTGGAAGACCCTAATACAAGGCATTGCTATAATCCAGTTTTGAGGATATACTATAAAACCATGGAT
The DNA here is from genome assembly GCA_024363595.1 of Xenopus borealis. Taxonomy (NCBI): domain Eukaryota; kingdom Metazoa; phylum Chordata; class Amphibia; order Anura; family Pipidae; genus Xenopus; species Xenopus borealis. The sequence continues at coordinate 12,920,987 of CM044431.1, forward strand.
TAATTTAGGAATGTATTCTGCTGGAATTAGATCTTGTATTCTTGTAATCAGAGCTGGGCCAGACCAGCCAGGTGACCTAGGCAGTCTGGTCAGGCATGGTGCCGGCTGAGTGAGCATGCACAAATGCAGTAAGCAAGCAAAATCGGGGAGAGAGGGGAACGGATGAGGGGTAGGCTACAGAGCAGGTGCAGATGCAGCCACTTGGATTTGTGTGTTAAATGCGTCGTGACTCAGGGTTTATTGAAGAAACTGTGTTATCTAAAGTTATCTTAACTCATTTAATGCATTTAACCTTTTCATTAGCATACCAAAGCACCATTGTTTTCAATGGTGAACTCTTTAATTGGATGGGATGCTGTGACACAATATTCTGTGCTAAGTGGGAAAAATGGGATATCTGAGTTAAGTTTTTCTGTGTCAAACACACAATCCAAAGTGGCTTCATCTGTACATGCCTGGTGCCCACTCAGCCTTGCGCCCTAGGCACATGCCTACTCTGCCTACCCCTTGGCCCGGGTCTTCTTGTACTGTTTCGGAAATGGAAGACTGATTTTATGGTAGCTGACACCTGATATTTGAGAGAGAGATAACTATCTACAATCATATTCAGGTTGCGTATGTAGCCAGGGGTCTTTACATGGAGTTTGTAGAATGTGCTTCTCATATCTGTGTGTGCTTACCTTCCCTACTTCCCCTATATCATTCATTACATTAAAAAGAATGAAAGTAAGTTGGTAAGACCCTTCAACATGCATACAGTACCTACACCTACATTACCTTCACTGATTTATTTATTCAGTGTAACACATTCAAACTAATAGACTATATTTGATGAGGACATGCATATCAGAATGCATATGGACAATAAGAAAATGTTACCTGGGCTTTGATTTTTTTTTTTTGTACACGTTGACTTTGAAGCAAGAAGCCTTTTGTGAATATTTATATTTCACAAGTCTAAATCAGTTCCACCTTATTGAATGTCCTTGACATGTAATTGTTCACAAAACATCCATTTAAGTTGAAGATAAATATTTTATTGTCTACCAATAAGTATAACGTTTCTGTTGCATCCAGACAGTGGATAATTATGGTAAGAAATATCCTACTGCTCATCATATGTGGTTAGAAACATAAATAGATTAAATAAACAATGGTTATTAATCAAGACAATACAGGATATGTTGTAATGTTGGCTTGACATGAAGCCATCAATAAAACTTGAGTAATGCATTGATGGCACTCTATTAAGTGCCCTTTCCACCTGAATCCTTTCTATAAGTCAAAGTACCTCCAAGAATACACAATTGCCTGCTTTTAGTTTAGTACAATTACAGAAAAGGAAATAGTCTATTTATAAATAGAGATAAGTAAATTGGCTGCAGTATATTCTGCACGGTTTAGTGGATCAGTTTCTTTTTTCCCCAGTTCTGGAAATTCAACAATAAATTATACTCAGTTAGGGGATCATAAATAAAAAAAAAAACAATTGTGTTGACAGGCTAATACATATGTGTTACAGGGAGTATAACAGCATGCTATGCTACTTTTTATCGATTTAACTCATATTCATTGTTTATATTAGATGAAACATTCCTAATAGACAATCATGGACAAAGACCATTAGTGGTCATTTTCACATAATACCCCTTTGCAAAGGATACTGTTAAATGATAAAACTACCAACACAGATAACCCTGTTGCAAGGGCAATTTAGCCTTACTTAGGAACAAGGCATGCCATATTTGTTGCTAGATTTTTCTTTAATTTTCAAATTTTTTTATTTTCTAATTAGTAGCTCCAGCTTCTAGGACCAGTACTGCCTCTGAACCATGTTCTGGTTGTTTTACAACTTACCCTTGAAATTCTTGCATTTTTATGTGTTATTTTACTCACTGAAATTAATGCTATAATATGCTTTGTTGAGATATACTGCTATGAGCCCTATGATGTCAAGACTAAGGTCTGCCTAATTTAAGGCAACAGGACCATGGTGGTTTAAGCCTGCACTGTAGATTCTACAGTGGTGCTAAAAGAGCTAAATGGTAAATTGATGTGTGGAATTTTTGTAGTGGTAGTTGTTCTGTACATAAAATTGGTGGAAATGCAGATGCTACTTAGATACCTGGCTTGGTATCATGATCACCAGAGGAAAGGAGAATATGAGCCACACACAAGTTTTTTTATAAAGGTGCTTCACTCATTCATCAGAACAAAGGGAGGCCTATCCACATAATACAATATCTGTCTTACATTATCTGTCTTTCACACTCTATGGACAAGTAAATGGGTGAAGCACCTTTATAATGTGTAATATCCTACTCTGATTTCTACTGTGAAATAATGTTTGGAGATTTTAACAATTTCCCAGGAACATTACTTATAATAATAGAAAATAATGATTATAATTATACACAAAGTGTGTAAATTGCCCCCCTGTTGACCAAATTATCATCATATGGTAAGAGATTATCTATTATTACAAACTAAAATGTACTTCTGATAGAATGCATCTGCATAAATTACTAATGTGACAGGGGACCAGGGAATGTGCATTGGTCAATTTTTCTTCTTTTTCTCTATGTCTGTAGTTTTTTGCCCAGATCAGTAGCACTTCCATTGTATTTTAGTATATAGCCATGGAGTGCTCCCACAACCTTTCCTTTTTGCATTCTGATATAAGTACACTGTTCCCTCCACTGACCATTTTTATAGGGAAAATAATTTTGTCACCGGTCTGCTTCAGCCTCTTCTGTAGCTCTTTTCTCTACCTTGATACCCTTTGCACAGAATAAGTTGGAATAACTCACAACTCAATCCCTACTCATAGATATTCTTCTGCCTCTATTTTATTTCTGAGTATAAAGTCTTTAATGGAGTTACATAATGTGATATATTTCAGACTTATCTTTTTGATTGGCACACATTACCCTTAAATTGTTGCTATCCGTCTTTCGGTTTTCCTATAAAAGATAAACAAATAAAGTAGCTTCAAAATCTAAAAATTAACTCGAACATATGGAGCCCATCCAAAATTCCCATTTGTAAAATCTTTCACTTTTTATGATGACATTATGCAGAATAAAATCAAACTAGTATTTACTTGATGTCATATTACTAAGCTTCTCTCGGTGCAGTGAACTTTCAAGATAGTATTTTGGGTAATGATAGTTTTGCTCTATAAATTCATTCACAGCCCCCTACACTAGATGAGAAAGAAATATCTGCAGACTACTGCATGCAGAACTTTGGAATAGTTTATAGACTTAGTATAGAGCAGTAAATTCTTTTGTATCAATGTAAATCATTTTCTTTATCCCAATATCTAAACAGTTTATTTAAGAAGGCTCCCTAGCAAAAAAGCTAATTATTTAAATAAAAGATATCCTTCATTCAAAGAACAGCAATAACAGCCCCCAGCAGAATTCAGTTTCTCAGGCTACTCCGTGGATCAAGTGCATATTGTAACTAAATTATTTATGAGTCTAGTAGCAATGTAATTTGACTCAGATGCAGAAAATAATTATTCATACATGAAAGTTTGTATAATAATCAGTAGAGATTTATGTTGTGGTGAAAATTCATATCTACTGCCCATCTGTAAAATAAATGTCACACAAAATAATTATCATAAGCAGTTGGACCACTACCTGTCTTTTAGAACAGAGTCAGGTATCCAAAAACATACATGAAGGACCAATGTGTTGGTGAGCATTTACAAATAAATATTTAAGTTTCTGGCCATTAATAAATTCTGAACTTTCTGTAAACCAACATGTTCAGAGATTATGGACCCTCTGGCAAAATTCAAGAACAAGTACATGTCTGGGGAGGTGACGTATCTCATGGTCAAAAGTACAACAAATCTGCATGAGAGAAATTTGAAACAGCAAACAATTGGTTCAATAAAATGTATTTTCATACATTAGCCTAGTTTATTTTCAATATTGTAATTATGTGCACTTTGTACAAAAATGTTTTCTGCTAAAATTATCTCTTCCACAGACTTGAGTGCAGATTCATAAAAAGGGTGAATGTATTAATTATTTTTGGGAGTCAATTCGTAATGCCATTTGGAGGTTGCTATAATAGGAGTAGATGGTAGAGTGCTAGGCATGAAGAAGGAAGGACCAATTTTGTTGAAGGTGTTTTTAGGTTCTGTTGGGAAGGTTGAGAAGTTTATAGATCAAGGTTTCTTATGCCATTGTTTCCTGCAGATTACTACATTAAACTCTGCAATGCCAATCAACCCTAAGTTAAGTATGAAGTATTGTCTATAGCATGGGTCCCAACCTTTTTTTACATGTGAGTCACTTTAAGTTGGGGAGCAACACATACAGTACATGAAAAAAATCCAAAAAATGCTAAATAAGGGCTGTGATTGGCTATTTGATAGCAAATGTGTGGAGATGAAGCTCCACATGGCAGTACACCCAGTATTTATGCAATTGAAACTTGCCTCCAAGCCAGAAATTCAAAAGTAAGCACCTGTTTTGAGCCCACTAGGAGCAACATCCAAGCAATTGGTGAGAAACATGTCGATCATGAGCCACTGGTTGGGGATCACTGGTCTATACCATAGAGGACTTATTTAATGAGCACAACCACAGTTTCAGTTGCAACACTTGCTACAGTCATTGCATGAAATAGCACCAATCAATCAAAGGTACTTGCATCTTAGGTAGCTCCTTGCATTTTAAAATCTTTGATCTAGCTTTTTGAGACAATAAAACACTTTTGTAGTGATTTTCGACTGTCTGGTGTGCTACATTGAGATTCTGTATGTACATGAATATTATAGACCTCTGACAAAAGGTTCTGCCATAAGGTTGAAGACTGCACTCTTGTGATTTTAAAAATTGACATCAAATCAAGGACTAGGTTTTTTAACGTGTATTTGGCCAATGTATTTTGTAACCTCTAAAAGTTTTATGGCATTTGGTTTTTAATTAATGACACCAAACTGTTTTAAAATTTTCAGTTGAATTAAGTTTATTTTCTGCTTGAGCGAAGCCTATCAGTTTGTGACTGCCATAACAAAGTCTGCCCAGGCTATATTTAAGAAGAGTATGCAGTCCATTGGTAGATTGGTGCTTATTGGGTGCACACCCATTTCAGCCCTGAAAAAAAATCTTATTATATATGTATTCTCCAAAGGAGGTTAACATGTCTATTATTAAAATTTGTCACAGTCACAAATATTTTTCTCATAAAAAAATTATTCTTTTTAATGTGTTCTACACATAGGGGCACATTTACTAAGGTCAAAGTGAATATTCAAATAAAATTTGAATTAAAAAAATTGAATTTCAAAGTAATTTTGGGCTATTTCGACTATCGAATATGCCACAATTCGAGAAATAGAAACAATTTGAAAACTTGACAAGTTGAATTTTAAAAGTACTGGCCCTTTAAAATCCTTTGACTTTGACACTTCGCCACCTTAAAGCTGACGAATTGCCATTGTAGCCTATGGAGGACCTCCTAGAACCTGTCCTGAAATTTTTTTGAATTCAAATTATTTTTATTCGATCAAAAATTGATCTATTCAATCAAAATAGGTAAATTTTTGATCAAAAAAGTAAAATTTTTAGTAATGGCCATTAGCTAGAAATTTGTGAAACGCCGCCACCGTCTCCTTTTGGACACCGGTGTCTCCTTTTTTTTACCAGCATTTCACAAATTTATTTGCTGGCGGCAAATGGCAGGAATTCACCGCAAATTTGAGGCAGATCGAAAAAGCCTTTAAAAAAATGATGGTCGAATTTCACAGTTATTGCATTTCGAAATTTGACCATTAGTAAATCTGCCCCATAGTAGTGCCTAGTTTGCAAAATTCATGTAGTTAAAAATGCCATCTCTATTTATTGGTAGTATATGAAAATATTTATGAATGCTATAAAAATAAGTATGAAGAACCTCAGTATTTTGTCCACATCGTTTATTTATCTAAATCCAAGCTTTCTGAAAACAAATATATTTGTTCTTTTTTTCTTGATCTTATGTTTTGTATTGAATTTGTGTTTACATTTTTCAAAATATGGGTGACAGAGACATAAAAAAACGGATAATTTGCAAACCAAAATGTTTTAATAAATATTCTTATTATATGTATATTATCTTCGGTATTCTCTGCTAACTGCTCAAAGTTGGTTGTAATGAAATGGAAACTTACCATAGTATGAAGCTAGCTCTTATACTTTTAGCACACAATGTCTACTTTTGTATGAATTTTTGTGGTGGTATTGTTGCTGGCGAGATGTTTGTAATACATTGCATTTTTGTTTAACACTTAGGGGCAAATTTACTATTTAGTCGAATTTCAAATTGAAAAAAAAAATCAAATTCGACATGTGAAAAGTTAGGGAAGTAAAATCTGTCGAATTTGAACATCGGATTTGAAGGATTTTACCGCTATTCGAATATTTGAACAATCGAATAGGATCGTTAGATTAAATAATTCGATCGATTTAACGTTCGAATTGAATGATTTGAACGATTTTAACCCTTTGATCGAATTTTTCTTATCCGATCAAGAAAACTTTAAAGCAATTCAGGAGGTCCAAGTTGGCAATCTGGCCTATCGAATTTTTGGAAGTACTTCGACCATCTAGTATTCCAGTATTGGAAAACAATTAAATTTGAACTATTCAAATTATTTGAATCGGTCGAATATGGAAAATTTGATGGTCAAAGTTGCCTAATTTGCATATTCGAAATTCAAATTCGATTTTTTTTTTTTTAGTTTGATCGAATTTTCGAATCATTCATGTGAATTTAGTAAATGGCCCCCATAATCCCTCTTTCAATAAAGTTTTAAAAAATAGTCATACTGTATTAAAGGATAACCCTAAAAATTAATATGGCTAAACATGGCTAAACATGCCATATTCTATGTACTGAACTTATTGCACCAGCCTAAAGTTTTAACTTCTCAATAGCAGCATTGATCTAGGACTTCAGACTTTTCACAGGTGGTCACCATCTTAAATTCTCATGCTAGTTGCACTGGTTTATGTGTTGTCATGTAGTAATTATATGTATTAATGACTAATCAGCCTTATATTGTGACATTTCTATTCTATGTGTACTGTATATTGTGAGTGGGTCCCTAATCTCAGTAAATGACAGCAGCACAGAGATGTGAATCAGTGAATCAGCAGAAAATGGGGCACTACTGGGACATCTTCAGGGGCACAGATCTTTCTGCTAAAGGGTTGCCTTGGGCTGGTACAAACGTTCAGAAAAGTACAATATTTCTAGTTACTTCTTTAGTTCTCCTTTAACACCCATAATGTTTGGAAGCACTAAACCTCAACTATCCCTCCAAACATATAAAGTCATTTGTCTCAGAAATGTCAGAAAGAGAATTAAAGAGTTTGATTAAATATTTAATCTAAAATGTGTCTTAAATGTATCTTTTTATTCAGTTTGCATGGATTGCATTATCAATTCAATAAATTAAACTTTAAACTTCAGTGCCAATTATTGTTTCATTTAATGTAACAAACGTGATATGCAAGTAATTAGCAGTTGTACATATATCATTGTAGATTTATATACAAGTAAAAATAAAGAAGCTAAATATAATGTCTCAGTTGTAAAGCCATTCAAAATACATATACTGCATTGATGTGTTTTTTTCATAGAATTAACAAAATTCTATTACTTTCATTTATTTCTGTAGCTGGATAGTGCAACATCCTTGATCCAGGCGGCTAAGAATTTGATGAATGCTGTTGTCCTCACTGTCAAAGCCTCCTATGTGGCCTCTACAAAATATCAGAAGGTTTATGGTACAGCTGCAGTAAACTCACCTGTTGTGTCATGGAAGATGAAAGCACCTGAAAAGAAACCTCTAGTGAAAAGGGAAAAGCCTGAAGAATACCAGACACGAGTAAGGAGAGGATCTCAGAAGAAGCACATCTCTCCTGTACAGGCTCTAAGTGAATTTAAAGCTATGGATTCATTCTAAGATACTAGGCTTTAATATGAGGATTTTTTAAGTAATTTTTTGTATGCATACCTGCCGACTTGTATGTGTCTGGCATGAAGGAAAACAAATTATAGTGTCAATTGTGCATGCTACCTGAGGTTTTATTGGATTTAACATTAATTTGCAATAAAGCCGACTTAGAGATAACTAATATAGTATTAACCCTACCCAAGGCCATTGTGATCCCCTTGACTTTAAAGGTCAAACAAGGTTTTGAGAGACCTGTTAGTTCCCATTCAGTTGCAGAAAAAAAATATTTTCAAGCTTTGACACTGAAGAATACTGTATGCCAATGAGTTTCATTGGAAACATCAGAAGGGCTTCATTTTAAAATATATTATGCATGCAGGAAACATTAGGTTGGCAGGTATCTAGGTTAACAATGGAAAAGTAACGGTAGACCATTCAGCTTGTAATGCTTTTGTTTCAGTGCACAAATATAAATAGTCATTTTACCTAAGTGTGTGGCCCAGAGTAATAAAGTTTAACATTTTTGTCATAGTATGTTGCTATCTAAAAGGAATGAAAAAAAATGGAATAATAATCCAATTTAAAAAGCCTTCCCATTATTGTGTATTTTGTTCTGTATGTTCCAATGTGTAATTTAACAACGTTAACATATAACCCCAGAAAGTAACTGCTAAATTTAATCGGTATGGTGCAATGTGAAGCACAATAAAGTGACTGGCATCATATTGTATTAGAATAGCTGCATTACTTTATGGTGGAATGTGTGTTGGTTTGAAAACAAAATTACAACGTGGCAGCTTAAAAGCAAAATGTACAACACGAGTAGCTTGGAATCTAGGTATCTATTATGCCTTTGAATTCACTAACTCAATAAAGTCATTGGCTTATTATTGTAAATTGTGCCTCTTGTTTGGTAACTATTTATTTTGATCTAATAAGATTTTAGCAGTCAGACTTTGAAAAGAAGTGAAAGACTTTATTCATGCTGTCATTACTGAAAAAGGTTGAAATGCTCTTGTGAGATATGAAGGAATGCATTGCAAAAATCTTTATTAAAAATAGAAGTGAAATAATTCAATTTAGAAAATGGACATTATTCTATGGGTGAATTAATAGCTCATACTGTAAAAGAGATCATAACCATAAACAGGCATAATTGACACATTTGTTATACCTTTTTTCCCCATGTAAATAAATGTTGATTACTGTACTCTGTGAGCACTATATGCATCAATAATGCTGGCTCCATCACTATTATATTACAATTATACAGTTGTAACAGCCACCCATTGCACTTCTATGCTGTTCTACAATTTAGTTAATGGGTCCACTATAGTATTATTGATTTAAATGGAAAATATAACATGGGTTCATTTTTTGTGGGATTATGTAGAAAGACGCATAAACCATAAACTTCCTTTGGATGAACTAGCAGTTGGGCAGGTTAAAATAGAGTTAAACAGTTGAACTTGATGGACCTGTGTCTTTTTTCAACCTAACTTACTATGTTACTATGTAACTTCCAGATATAATAAATTTATTATTTTTACATGGATATACCTGATTACACAGATTGAAAGGAAAATGAATGGGAATGAAAATAATGAACAATTTCTAGCAAATTTCTAGCATCCTTTGGGCTCACAGGGTAATTGAACCCCTTCACTTGTAAAGCATTGGATTCTGGGACACGTAGAAGTTCTGCTTTCCATTGTTCCAGAATACATCCCTTTATATTTGAATAAGCTAAGAGTGGGGTTTAATACTCACTGAACTGTGGGGTGGGTAGCTGGCCCCTGCAACATAAGCAGACAAACATGGTTTTCTTGCAATCCATATAATCAGGTATGTCTGTGTTAAAAAAAAAAATTCTGAAAGTTTATATACCGTTTAGGCACTTTTCATCATAAGTAAAACTTAATGAGTCAATGTCAAAAGAGGGGTGAGTGTATGTAATTGGAAAGGGAAAAGCTGAGGACGTTATAATTGGATATCAACAAAGTTCTTGTATGAGGGACATCCTAGACCTCATATGCATAAATAATTTGTATAGTGCTTCAAGCTCCAAATTGTAAATTTTTGAGGGTTTAACATATCCAATAAATTGGGGGATCCAGGTGCTCACACCATAAGCCTTCAGCTCAGGAAGGCATTGTGACAAAATATCAATTGAAAAAGGTTGGCACAAACTGTATCACTCTCCACGATGTAGTTAAAAAATGTATTTATTTAGAACAGCAACATCCCAAATGCCTTACGTGTTTTCGTGCCTTTTGGGCACTTAATCATAGGCCATCCTAGACCTCCTTCAAAATGCAAGGAGTAGGATATAAATCTTCCTCAGCTAGTTTCAGCTAGAGCTCTTTCAATGAGTAGGCCCATTAGGGCTTTCCACTTGGTTGTAATCTTAGGTAGAGAAACTCAGTAGATGATATCTATGATAAGTCAATATCTCTACCTCACTGCTGGAGAACCTCAAATGGCTGAAGTCAACCAGGTAAGATACCACAGATATGACATTGTTTGCAATCATTTCACTGTAAATAAAACACACTGTTCAAGTTCAAGTAGGGTTCTATGCACATGCATGTTTACTAAATTACTAGTGAAACAGGGTGCATAAACATGGAGCAGATTTTGGTCCCAACATTTTTTATTCCAATTTTCAAGATGTTTATAATGATAAATCTTGAAATCAGGAAAAAATAATAATTCGTAAAACCACATTCAGGGGCAGATTTATTAAGGGTCGAATTTCAAATTTAAAAAAATGCAAAATTTGATAATTTTTTTAAAGGCTATTTTCGATCGAAAATGGATTAAATATGTCAATTTTCCACTGACTAAAAATCATTTAAATAGTTTGAATGCATTGTTCAACTTGAAAGATTCGAATGTTTCGAACGATTTTGGAAAAAAATCCTTCAATTTTCCACAAAAAAAATTCCCCCACAAACTAAAATAGCAATTCATCTGCTTTAAGGTGGCAAAGTGTTGATTTCAAATTTTTTTAAAGAGACGGTAGTTCGAAATTCGAAGATTCTAATTTTCTAATTTTTTTCAATTCAAATAGAATTTTGGTCTATTTGATAGTTGAAGTAGCCAAAAATTACTTAGAACTTTTAAAATTCGAATTTTCACTTCAACCCTTAGTAAATGTGCTACTTAAAATCATAAGTGGAACACATGTCATTACCCTTTAGAAACATCTGGAATAACCCAGTTTAATTTTAACCTCTCAATAAATAATACCAACAAAACTATATAGAGAGGTGACACTGATGATGTTCCTTACTGGAAAGTTGATAGAACTGCCTCCGCATTCTCACCTTGAAGATGTATCTCATTAACATTTTCTTATCAAATTCAGTATTTCAAAACCACATTAAGTAAATGTTTATCTGAAAAATAACAAATTGAATTTCAGAACTGAATTCTGAGTTCACTCTACCATACTTCCTGCCAGAATGCATTATGTTTACATAGTACAGTGGGTTTGCTTTCTTCCATTCACTTGGAGCAAATGGAATGACATCTAGGTAAGACACATTTTAAAAGGATCTCTTGATGATGTCATGATTTCTTTGATAGTATTCTGAATAGTTTCTTTTCATGATACTGAGGCAGATTTACTAAAATTAAAACATTTGAGTCATTAGAATAAAAATATTAAACCCTTACTCATAAAAAGTGATTGTATTAAATCTGAAAAAACTCTACTAAAATCACATTCTACTATTAATTGTTAGGGATGCACCTAATCAAGAATTTAGTGTTGGTATTCCAATTACATATGCCCCTAATTTGCATGTACAAATTAGAATTCGGTTTTGGTTCAGTATTAGGCTGAATCTTTCACAAAAGGTTTTAGGGATTCAATCAAATCCCAAATAGTGGATTTGGTGCATCCCTATAAATTTTAAATGTGTCTGTGGATTTTCTAATTTTTTATTTCAACCTTCCTTTGACTTCTACAGTACATAAGCTCACCAGCTTTTAGCTGCCAAATGTTTAAAGGAGAACTATACCCCCCGAACAATGTAGGTCTCTATAAAAAGATATTGCTAGTGATAGGCGAATCTCCCGAATTTTGCTTCGCCGAAAAATTCGCGAATTTCCAGAGAAATTCGCGAATTGGCGAAAAATTCACGAAACTCGTTTTTTTTCTGCGAAATTTCGCTGGCGTTTCGTGAACTTATTCGCCAGCGGCGAATCGCGGAAATTCAAATTCGCACCTGGCGAATAAATTCGCCCATCACTAGATATTGCATAAAACAACTGATAAACCCTTGCTTCATGTAATATACTTTTTAGTAACATGTGCCATTGGGTAATCATAAATAGAAAATAACCATTTTAAAAAATAAGGATAGCATCCTAGGATGGTTTGGTTCAACAGTGCACACAAACATACCAAACAAACTATAAAGGTAGGTCACATGAGCCAATTAACAGACAGAGTTTGTTTTGTATTTCTGGGCAGGTGATCTCTGAGGCAGCACAGAGACCATCAATTAATGGTGGTTCAAGGCAAGAGATGTAAAAGTGCAATATTTACTTAAATATATATTCCAGTTTGGTAAGATTCTTAAATATGCCACTTAATGTGATATAAACTATCTGTTGCTCAAGTATTCATTTTCGGGGTATAGTTTTCCTTTAAAAAGCAGATAAAAAGGTAGATGGAAACTACAGTGTAAAATTGGATAAAGAGCTAGTGTGGAAATTCTCCAAATGCTATTTATTTATATATATAAATATATATATATAATCTTTTTTTAATTACCAAAAATCAATGTATCAATCTATCCATCTGTCATCTATCTATCTATTATCTACAGTATGTATCTATCCATCTATCTGACACTGTGATTATTATTTTGACAGTGTAACCTTGAAAACACCATGCTAGCATTGCTTGAAAAGCAGAATGCACACTGTTCATATTTGCACTAATCTATTAAAGTAAACAATACAATAAATAATTCACTGACAGGAAAAACTAGTTTTCTTAGTTGACCATGAAATGCATGACTGAACGTTTGATATATGTTTATCACACAAGCTTGATATTATTTTGCAATAATAGGACAGGTATAATGAAAACACTGTATGATTAACACAATTTATGTAGCTCTGTAAAATACATCATAGCCTTTGAGATTGACATGAAAACAATAAATGGCTATACTAGGGAAATTAGATTACTTTTGGATTGTTCCAGTTATTACCTATAGGAAGTGATGTTAATGCTGCATTATTCAATTTTTTTCAGTCTAACTGTATATGAAGCATTCATTGCAAAACACACTTCTGAAGCAGTATGCAGAGACTGTGTCTACTGAAATCTATACATTTTCAGTGTATGGAGCTTCTATACAAAAACTAATCAAGACTTTATAAATGGGTTTATTTATTTTATGGACAAATTACGATTCAAAATTTCAATGTAACGTGGATTGAATTTTAAATGAAATGTCCCACTCAAAATTAGTCACTTAGAATAGTTGTGGCTCTCGCACGCCCTCTGTATCAGGCTGATTAGAGACGCCT
>CM044431.1:12937192-12994694 GCA_024363595.1 Xenopus borealis
GCAATAAACACTTGCGTGTTTGATAAGTCCTGTGTGCCATTGGATTTCTTTGGATGCCACTCAAAATTAGGACATTTAAATATTTTTTCTTGGACAATAAATTATAAAACAGCAGAACAGGGAGCTCAAGTTAATCAGTTTGGCTGCTACAAAAAGATCTGTCTCTAATGTCCTTTAATATACTTGTAGCGAATAATCATGTCCCCTTGCAAGTGCCTCTTCTTTAAAGTAAACAACCCCAACCTTGATAGTTGTGTTGTACTCCTTAATAGTCTACCCTCATAGTTTATATTCTCCATCCCATTTACCAGTTGAGTTGCAGGTTTCTGCACTCTGCACTCTGACAGCTCATTAATATTTTAAGTAAGGGCTGAAACTCACAATTGCACTGCATATTCAATGTGAGCACCCCATTGAGATGTGCTCCTTAGTGTTCCCTAGGTGTAGGAACTGTGCTGTAAATCCCAGTTCCCAGTACTCTTCATATGCAAACGGGACTCACAGCCATGGATTGCCAAGGGTTATTAAAGAGACAGTAACCAAATTAGGGTTATACATAGTATTGTGATTTTCAATGTATGCAGATATCTTATGCCTTATTATTCCCTACCACTTATGCGAAACTAGCAAGTGTATAGTTTTCAGGCAATATATTTGTTGTGTATGTTCAAATGTCAGATTAACAGGCCTATCAGTTCTCTTATGGCCATGTTTTGCAGTTATCAGTGGTAGGAAAACTTTTGGAAGGAGTAATAAGGGATAAGATCCTTATAATCATGCCTTAGTTATGTTAAGTAATAATTGCCTTTTAATGTTAAAGTAATAATTTCCTTTTATGTAGTGGTGAGGAGGAACCTTGACTCAGGGATGGCAGTAGATGACATTTACTTCTAAAGCAGAAGGTTAATGGTTAAATAAAGTAATATTGGCCTGAACTACTGTTGTTAATACCGCAGGTGTCTGTCCTTGGTCCTTTGCTTTTAACTTGTTTATTAATGACCTGGAGGTTGGCATTGAAAATTATGTTTCTATTTTCGTTTCTGATACAAAATTGTGCAGAACTATAAGTTCCATGCAGGATACTGCTACTTTGTACAATGATTTGACAAAATAAGAAAACTGGGCAACAAAATGGAAAATTATGATCAAAGTTGAAAATTATGCACTTTGGTAGAAATAATAAAATGCAAGTGTGCAATGTAACTAAAAATGATCTGGGGATTTTTGTAGATAACAAGGTGTCTAATTACAGGCAGTGTCATTACATGTCATTAAAATGCAGTGTTGTCTTGCATTAAAGGACAAGGAAAGGTTGAAATTAAGGGGCAGATTTGTAAAATTTGTGTGAACAATTCGAAGTTTGAACAAATTTGCATAAAATTCAAATTCAAATCTTCAAATATGCTAATTAGGCAAATTTGACCATCCAGTATTCAAATTTGAATAATTTAAATATTCGAATAAAATTGTATTCGAATATTCGATGGCCAAGGTACCTCCCCTATTCGACCATCTAGTTCGCCAGATCCAAGCTGCCGAATTGAGGACCATTATTTTTGAATAAAAAAAACTTGATCGATCGATTAATCATAAAAATCTATTGATTAATCAATCAATCAAATTTTTTCTATTTGATCAATCGAATTGCGGTAAAATTCGAATTCGAAATTCGACCAATAGTAAATCTGCCCCTACGTGTTGTACATTCTAACTTCATCCACATACAGATTTCAGAACACTGTTGGTAGTTCCCTTCACTCCGTATGCTGTTCTGTTGAAAACCTGCCGGCTGCACAAAGGTAATGTCACCAATAGTGATGGGCAAATTTATTCGCCAGGCGCCAGGGAATAAATGCGCGAAACGCCAGCAAAAATTCACCTAACGAAAATTCGCTGGCGTAAAAAAAAAAAATGAGACACGTGTTGAAAATGACGTGATGCGCTGAAAATGACGTGACGCTCGTTGAAAACCATGTCATGACTCGTTTTGCTAATTTTTCAACAATTCACCAATTTCACTGGAAATTCAATAGTAGTGATGGGCGAAACGGCCGCGTTTTCGCTTCGCCGAAAAATTCTCGAATTTCCAGAGAAATTCGCGAATTTTTCGCCATTTGGCGAAACAAGTCGCGCGTCATTTTTGACGCGCGTTGCGTCGTTTTTGACGCGCATCACGTTGATTCCGACGCATCGCGTCGTTTCCGACGCGCGTCGCGTCAAAAACGACGCGCGACTCGTTTTTGCGCGGCGAATTTTTGGCGGCGAATTTTTCTGGTCATTTCGCGAATTTATTCGCCAGCGGCGAATCGCGGGAATTCGCCGCGAATTCGCCCCTGGTGAATAAATTCGCCCATCACTATTCAATAGATTCGCCCATCACTAGTCACCAACTTTTTCTGTTCTCAAATTACAAAGTAGCCCCATTCCACTTATAAGCGCTGCTTTGCTTCTTTGATTGATGACGTGATATGGAGTTGCATGCACAACAGGTTACCAGTACTCCAGCCCCATGATGACTGGAATTAAGAGACTTAGAAAGGTAGATTTTAACTATACAAATGCCTATAACCAAAAATACCTTACATATTCAGCACATTATAAAGTGAACTTTTATTCCTGCAAAGAATGTGGCGTAAGCTTTCCTTCTCCTATAAAAAGGGCATTCATTTAAGGGATGAAAACATAATTTTGCCTCTTTATTTGTCCCTGGTAAGTCATCCAGTCCTTAAGAAGAATATTAATCATATTAAAAATTTAAATTATGAAACTGTAGAGGTGGGGTTGGTTTTTCTGAAAAAAAGACACTTGTTAGGGGGTGATTTCTTTGTACATTAGAAGACATTGTAGACATATAGCAGGAGATAATTTTTTCTATAAAAAGGATCAAAGCATCACTCCTTTACACTACAGAAACAACACTTTCATCTAATGCAGTGCAGGGGTTTTTTTATATTGTTGTAGAATGCCCTGTCAGATGATGGCAGATTCTACTGGTGCCTTAAAGAGTGGCTTTGATGAACAAGCGTGATAAAGTTTATTGTGATACTATAACCTACAAATAGTATAGATATGGATATATATACTTTACATATGTGAGTATATAGATAGCATGGTTTGAGCGTGCTTGGTAATTTTCCTTTCGGTCAGACTGTAAATTATATTCTTAAAAATGGTGTGTTTGTGCATCATTATGCACCGTTTATATCTTAAAGTGGACACGTCACCCAGACACAAAAATCTGTATAATAAAAGTCCTTTTCAGATTAAACATGAAATCCAATTTAAAATTTTTATTAAAGCATTCATAGCTGTTTTAAGCTCATTTAAAAATCTCAGCTGTCAATCAAATATTGTCTGCCACTCTTTTATGCCTTAGGCATAGAGGCGGGGCAGATAATTACTTTCACTTTCCATTCAGCACTTCCTAGATGTCACTGCTTCCCACACATTCCCGCAGTTCTGTTAACCATTTAATTGTGTAGCCAGGACATGGGGATAGACATTGGGTCCCCCATTCTGGTGCACAAACAAGATTCTGAGATGATGCAAGGCTTGCCTTAATGACAGTGTCCACAAAATGGCTCCTGCCTGCTTGTTATAATTATGAATTCCCAGACTGAAGAAAACAAGATTAAAATAATTTATATAGTGTAATTAATGTTAATTTCGCTTCGACTTATGTGATAAAATAAGATTTTGAATATTTTTTTTGGGTGACAGGTCCACTTTAAAGAGACAGCACTTGCAGCTGCAGCTCTCTCCTCTACCATTGTTTCCCACCAGTTTAGCTGTCAGGTTCCACATTTACTTCCTTTTCCCAACGCATATTTTTACTTTATGCAGATGCAGTGCTGTTCAACTTCTGTGGTACCAAAGGCCGGAATTTTTCTGGCCTGCATGGTGGAGGGCTGTTAATGGAAGCAAGTGTTAATCACTCCCTGCTTTAAACCACACCCACTTCAAACCACAAGGCCATGATCACCTTAGGGAGCCCTAACAACAATTTTCAAATGCTAACAAACTCCCAGAACAAATCACTACCATGCTTATGTTCCAGAGGAAGAGTTTGGCACACAAAAGGAGCATAGGGGAGGCAAAGTATGGCACACAAGGAGCATAATGCAGGCAGAGTAGCACAGGTCATACTGTGCTGCATTTAGTGATACAGTGCTGGCGCCTCTCCAGTAGTTTGTATGAAGTGTGAACAGAAGCCAGTTGATCTCTGTAGTGATACCTTTTAGACCTTATACATGGTAAGCAGACACAGAAGGTATACTTTCATATGGGGTGGGCATGCAAGGGGGGTCACGAGTCGTGGGCCGCCAGTTGGACAGCACTGATCCAGAAGGATGAAAAATACAAAATAAAAAAGTGAAGAAGTATGCCTCTCTCTTTTACATATACACAAACACTGTCGTTCAAATATTCTACTTTTAAAAAAAAAAGGTGTATCTGATATATAATTATACATGGCCTTCATCTAGATTCAAAGTCAAACAAATCCAAACCAGAATTTTATATTGTGTTTTTTTTTTTTTTTTCAAATAATTTGTGCCTTCACAAAACCTGATTCCAACAGTTCTTGAAACACTTCCTATATCAGAACATTGAACAATCATTGAGATCAAAGCTTGGCATTTTGAAAACCTTGAAACAACCCATGAAACAATAGAGGGTAATAGTGATTGTAACAAGATAAAATAGAGCACTAAGAAGAACATTAAATTACAATTATCAATGTCTGTTTTTTGTCTCAAAGCTTTTTATTCAAGGTCTTTGTGATTACAATATGATATGTTTTAGTGTAATTTGCCATTAAAATCAAGTCAAGCAATTGAAGGTAGCAGCAAACAAAGGTATTTAATAAGGAAACAGCATGTATGATTTACAAAAAGATTTATAGCCTAAGGAATTCTTCAATGAGTGAGTTGGCTGCTAGTACAAATATTTCCCTTATCCTGCATTTGGGGGCAGATGTATTAAGGGGCGAATTGAAAATTTAAATTTTAAATTTCTTTTAGTGCAATTCGACCAGAAAATAGTCCAAATTCGATTTGAGTAAAAAAAAGCGAAATTTTGATTTTGAACTGTATCATGTACTGTCCCTTAAAGAATTTGAATTCAATTATTCACCATCTAAAACCTTCCAGATTGGTAGTTTAGTTTATGGGGATGCCCTACAATCAATTTGGGTTAATTTGGTGGACTTTTAAAACAAATTCTTTCTTTTTTGAGTGGAAAAACTCAAATCTAATTCAATTCAAATGTGATTTGAGGTTGCAGGTTGATCCTATTTGCCCGAATTAAAAAAAAATAAATAAATACATTTTAATTAGTTGTTTTTTTTTTCAAATTGCGAGTTTATGGGAGTTTTTAGAAACTATACTCCAGGGTAAGACAGGCTAGGACCCTGGAGCAAGGATGGTTGAGTATGCTGCCCAATTAGTCCATAGGTGGGGGCCGTTTAAAAAAAACGACGCGCCGAAAATGATGCGCGTCAAAAGCGTCCCGCGACTCGTTTCCCAGATTTTTCGCCGATTCGCGAATTTCTCTGGAAATTCGCAGATTTTCCGGCGAAGAGAATCTCGGGAGATTCGCCCATCACTACTCTTATTTCTATAAAAAATTATAACTTTAGGATAGAATTGCAACTTGGTAGTTTGGCGTACAGAGATACAGATGAAGCCTCTTTAGAATAACCAAACCATCCCATTTATAACCCCCCTCTCTTTTTCAGACTATCACCCTAGAAAGGTAAAGCACGCCAGCATTTTTTTGGGACTTAGAAAAAAATTTCCAATTTTATTTTCAAGCTCCTATCTATTGTATTGAACCTCGTGAAGTAACATCTAGCGTAAGTGGTAATGTTCAGTAAGATGGTCATCTTAGTGAATTTGCGTAATTACGATCCTTCGTCAGTGCGCAACTTCACCCCAATAAGCACGAAACGCTTATTGATTGAATTTTTTTATTTATTTTTTGGTTATTTTTTTGGATTATTTCATTTGATTTTGAGGGAGTACTTAGATGCTTTTTTGCTTTAGTGTTGTTTTTGCACCCATGGACTGGGGTGAACTGTAAGTACAACCTCTGTTTTTTTTTAATTTTTGGAGCCTTCCACATATGACATTATTAACATTACTATTATGATTGGATATTTTGTCTCCCCTTTGTTAATATACAAGAGGTTAGCTGACAATACAAGTTTTTACTCCCTCTACCATCACAAACAGAGCATATTGAAATCTGATTAAAAAAGGATCCAGAGAATACTTTTGGATGGGAGAATGTGGCTTATGAACATGCTCACTCGTGAATGAGGATGCTGGGTTAGGTGTAGGCCACTACCTGGTAATAAAATAATCAAATGGAACACAACAGAAAAAAACATTATTTCTGGTCTATCCAATAAATATATGTAATTGCACTGTCAAGATTAGGGATGGTGCGAACCGCGGAAAAAAAGTTCGCGAACATATTCGCGAACTTGCGACAAAATATGCGAACGGTTCGCGAACGTCGCGAACCCCATAGACTTCAATGGGAAGGCGAACTTTAAAAGCTAAAAAAGACATTTCTGGCCAGAAAAATGATTTTAAAGTTGTTTAAAGGGTGCAACGACCTGGACAGTGGCATGCCAGAAGGGGATCAAGGGCAAAAATGTATCTAAAAAATCCATTGTTGACACAGCGCTGCGTTTTGTGCTGTAAAGGGAAAAAAGTCACTCAGGTGGTGGTTGTGGACACTGTAATATTATTGATATTTAGACAGAATGTGAACAAGCTCACACAGCTAGATGGCAGTTGTTTGAAGAACACAGCGGTGGATACGGATTACGTAAAATATATTATGGCTGCTTGAAAAAAGTCACTCAGGTGTTTTTTCTGGAGACGGTAATATTATTGATATTTAGACAGAATGTGAACAAGCTCACACAGCTAGATGGCAGTTGTTTGAAGAACAGTAGATTACTAGCCAGTAAACTTACGTTCAACTGTCCCTGAAATCACTAACAGCTCTCTCCCTACACTAGCTCTTCCAAGCACACACAGACAGAATGAAAAAACGCTGCAGGGCTTCGGTTTTTATAGGGAAGGGGAGTGGTCCAGGCAGGGGTGTGGGGGTGGTCCAGGAGGGAGATCTTCCTGATTGGCTGCCATGTATCTGCTGGTCTGGGGTGAGAGGGCAAAAAAAAGCGCCAACTATACGCGAACCCAAAATGGCGAATGTCGCGCGACGTTCACGAATATTCTGCGAGCGCGAACAGCGGATGTTCGCGCGAACAAGTTCGCCGGCGAACAGTTCGCGCCATCCCTAGTCAAGATACTCTACTTGGGGGCTGATTTACGAAGGATCAAATTAAAATTATTATATTAAATTTATTTTGGGCTACTTCGACTATAGAATAGCCCAAAATTCGATTTGAATTGAAAACATTTGAATATTTGAATTTCGAAGTACTAGCCCTTTAAAAATCCTTCCAATTCGACTATTCGCCAGCCTAAAGCTGCTGAATTGCCATTTTAGCCTATGGGAGGCCTGTGGGGGACCTCACAGAACTTTGACAGAAATTTTTTCGAAGGATTTTGGTGAAAATCATTCAAAACTTTTAATGGAATGATTCAAAAGATTTTCATTCGATCGAATACAGCCATTTTTCGATCGAAAACAGTCATATTTTTACACTTCGAAATTCGACCCTTGATGTATGAATTCTAAGGGGCAGAATATTCTACTTTGAGTTTTTACTGTGATTTGAGTCTTTGGGTGAAAAAAAAATAATCATGAATTCCTGTTTCTGGAAGATGTAATATTAAAGATTTAATTTAGGGGGAAAAGTTCAAAAAATCGTATATAAAACATTGGCATAAAAAGATGGTGAGTTTATGTAAAAGTCAAAGGGAGGTGAATTTTCAAAATATTTTTCTATTTAAGCTTAATTTTTTAGAATTGTAGAAAATCAAGAATAGAATGTGATTTTACTGCATTCAAATTGTTTCTTTATGTTTTAAGCTATTGAATTTTAGTTTTTCAAGTTATTTCATAAAAAGCACCCATTCAATTGTTTAAATTTTAAGTTTAATTCGAAATACAAAACTCAAACAATAGCAATATGAGCACCTTGTTGTATTCAAAGTATCATGTTAATTTCTTTTGGAATGACAAATCTGGTACATAAAGATTGTCATTTTATACATAAGTCTCTACTTTTAATAGAAAAGCCACCTACATCCCACACAGTTCCATTTATAAACAGTGGGCAAATCTGCACTTGAGCGTTAATCCATGACAACCAATCAAATTTAAACTTTCACTGTTCATCCTGCAGCTGGCTAAACAAAGCTGATGGCTGATTGGTTGCTATGGGTTACTGCCTATGTGCAAATGTGCCTATTATTAGTTAAAGGAGTAGGAAAGGTTAAAACAAAGTAAGCCTTATAAGAAAGGTCCAGCTAAATATACCAGTAAATCCTCAAAGTAGTGCTGCTCTGAGTCCTCTGTCAAAAGAAACACCATATTTCTTTCATTCTATTGTTTACACATTGACTTTTGTATCAGACTTCCTGCCTTCAGATCAAACCTCCTTGCCCTAGGCGTGAACATGCTCAATTTGCTCTTCTTCACCCCTCCATTCTCTGCTGTAATCTGAGCCCAGAGCTATAAGTGAGCAGGGAGAGACTCAGGCAGGAAATTATGTCACACCAAGCTAATATGGCAGCTGCTATCCTAAACAAACCGAGAGAGCTTCTAGAGCTATTTACTCAGGTATTGTAAAGCATTCTACAGAATAAAATAGCATTCTAGCTTACACTATTGCAGTTAATCTATTGCAAATAAAATGCCTCAATAGCTTTCCTTCTCCTTTAACAACCCCAACTTTCCTTTAGGAAGGAGCAGAAGGCAGCTTATGTAAACTGTAAACTCCAGAAAGTGATACAGGTCTATTAGGAAGGAGCTGTTGGCCTAGAGGTTAAGTGATCAGCGTTTAATGTAAAATTTGCTGTTAAAGAACCTGTTTAGTACGACTATAATTGTTCCCTCACTTGCTGAAAAGTACTTTGAGTCTAACAGAAGAAAAGTGATATAAAAAGTATTCTTATATTAGAATTAGTCAATATTGGTAGTGATGGGCAAATTTATTCGCCAGGGGCGAATTTGCGGTGAATTCCCGCGATTCGCCGCTGGCGAATAAATTGGCGAAACGTCAGAGAAAATTCGCTAAGAAAAACGAGTCGCACGTCGGTTTTGACGCAACGAAAATGACGAGATGCGACGAAAACGACGAGACGCGGCGAAAATTATGCAACGCCTAAAAAACGTGCCGCGACTCGTTTCGCCAATTCGCGAATTTCGCTGGAAATTCGCTGGAAATTCGCTAATTTTTCGGCAAAGCAAAACTGGGTAGATTCGCCCATCACTAAATATTGGTGATAATTGACACCCAGGGGCAAATTTACTATTATTCCCCAAATAAAAATTGTTTCTATTCAATATTCGATTAGCATTCGATTTTCGAATGTTAATCGAATAGTTCTAGGCTACCTTTTATTCGATATTCGATCATTCGACGATCAAATACAAAGCTATTTGATCAGTTGAATAAATTATTTGACTGAATGAATAAATCCTTTGATCATTCGAATGATTCGTACAATTTGAACGATCGAAGACTTCGATCGTACGAATCAGGACTTAGTCTCAGAAGCCTATGGGAGTGCTCCCATAGGCTTCTATTGTAATTCGGTAGGTCCAATCTTCCGAAGTAGGCAATCGAAGAAACTTAAAAAATAAAATCCTTTGCTGATCGAAAATATTCGTCCATTCGACTCTATTCGAATGTATTCAACCAAATGAGGAAATCCTACGTTCGAAATTTGATCGAATTCGATCGAACTTCGAATACTTCACGTGTATATAGTAAATCGGCCCCCCAATGTTTGGCATCTAAACCCACAGTACTAATATTAATGTAATACCAAGGTCAAAATTGTTTTGTTCTAAACTGCCATGCAAAACAGCTGAATGCAATGTGAAATGAGAAATGGATCAGTTTGATCACATACAAGGAAAAGCTTTCGCACACCCTTCGGAAAAGTAAAACAGATAACCTGGTGCCTTGTGGTTAGAGGATGCAGCACCCTCTATAACAGTCCAATGTAGAAAAAACACACCGGCACACAGGAGTTGAAGTGCAGGGACAACCCTTGCAACTACTTTTTACTGCGGAAGTGCAACGTTTCGGAGGTCATGCCCCCTTTGTCAAGCATGTGAATCATAGTGCAGACAATCCATTTAAGGTAAGACCAATTAAGTTAATTGGAAATAATTATACAAAAACATAGTGAAAATATTGTTATAAAATACATAGAACCAGTGTATGACATAATAAAAAAATACCTCTTTAAAACAAGTGCCAATCAGATCGTTTACAATATTGCAAAGTGACATTATAGTGCTACAATGTTCAGAGTCCCAATTAGAAGGAGAAAGTGATACTGTGTTACAAATTCTGCCAATTCCCTAAAAGACATATAAAATTAGTTACAATAAAGTTAAAACATTCAAGATAAAATAGATACTATTTACCCTACTTATAAGGGGAAAATTACCTGTCCCTATCGTTGGATCAGAAAGGAGGTAGGTTTATCTGTGAAAAAGGATAAGCAATGGTTAGATATTTTCTATAAGAAGCACGATAAATTAAACTCTTCATTTAACCCCTTAGGGTGTCTGGTCTGTAATAACCATATCCAGTAGCTCTCTCTCTGATTTAACACCCTTTTCTTATCTTGTCCCTGTGTAATATACATTTTTTCCAAAATCTGCCAGCGAACCTGTGCCACTCGATGGCCGTGGTTGGTTCTATGTATTTTATAACAATATTTTCACTATGTTTTTGTATAATTATTTCCAATTAACTTAATTGGTCTTACCTTAAATGGATTGTCTGCACTATGATTCACATGCTTGACAAAGGGGGCGTGACCTCCGAAACGTTGCACTTCCGCAGTAAAAAGTAGTTGCAAGGGTTGTCCCTGCACTTCAACTCCTGTGTGCCGGTGTGTTTTTTCTACATTAGTCAGTTTGATCACATGCAATTACTATTTTTATTTGATTTGTTGATACTTTCAGCTATTTTTTTCTCCCTCACAAGCTACAGTAAATTGTTTGCAGACATTTGAATCCCACCAAAATAGTTTACTTGCTTCAAAGCTCGGTTAAGCCATGGGATAAATAGTTTTGCACTCTGAAGGTGACAGACGTATTGCAGCTTAAATAAATTCAACTTTATATTTTTCTATATTTTGTTATATCACTTTGAGACAAGTGAGCAGGTATTATCCCGAGGCACTGAATGTACTAGATACATGGACAGTCAGCAAGGTCTGTGTTTTCTATATGTCAGTGCAGACTTTAAACATTAGAATACATTCCTAAAGGAACTATTTTCTGCACACACACACACATATATATATATATATATACAAATAGATAGAGATACATGTTCCACCATATCCCGCTAAACAGGGCTCATGTTAAAAGCACAATTATATTACTAGATGGTGAACTAGCAGAACATTTCTGTTAAAGAATTTAACAATGTGAAATTTTTACAATAGATAAATAACCCCTTCCCTGGCGGTGATACCTGGGCTGGTACACATCTTACAGGACCTGGGGTTTTCCTGATAACGGATCTTTCTGTAATTTGGATTTTAATACCTTAAGGGGCAGATTTACTTAGGTTTGAATGGTAAATACGAATTTACATTTTCAAAATAGTTTTTGGTCACATTTGAATTCACTGTAAATCCACCAACTCGAGTTTGAATTCAAATATGATATATATCATACCTTGACCCTGGTAACAGCACCAATGGTGAGGAATCCCTCTTGATAGGGATTTGAACAGGGCAAAAGATTATAAAGAAAATTATCATAGTGTATGCTATAAACCACCTCTTTTAAGTATATGCCCCTGTAAGCAAGGAACAGTGTTAGAAAAGCAAAACCTTTTTCGTTCAATAGAAGTGTTGGTGTTGAGGTGGTTAAGAAAAGACATGCTTTTAAGGTTTTCAAGTCAACTTGGGTAGCTGAAACTTTTATAATGTACAATAAGGCCAATAAATCATGCAAAAAATAAAATCAATATAGAAAATGGTATTGCAGCAAGCAGTAAAAATAATCTGTGTTGTATTCCTAAATAATGAGATTCTGAGTTTCAAAAAAGCAACTTATTTATTAAAATACAGTGCAGGAAAGAAGTCTGGCTCTCTGACTGTACAACTCAGTCTCTGCTTCTGGAGCTCACCCCAACTTTGTTTGTTTTTTCTATGACAAACTTTATTAACTATCAACACAGAATCCAAAATGATTTTTTAAATAGTTAAATACTAAAAAAAAAAATAAGCAGGAAAAGGTGGGGCCCTTAATATCAGAGATGGGTCTGCTGGTTAATAAGAACAAAACAATAGCTGAGATTCTGAACTATTTTTCATCTGTCTACAAAATGAGGAACCAGTTAATGAAGGGTTCCTTCTTAATAGACCTAATTCTAGTACTATAACTAATAATGCATGGTACACACATTAGGAAATTCAAAAGAGATTATAACATGTTAAGATAAACAAAGGTCTGAAGCTGGATGGGATTCATCCCAGGGTACTTAGTGGTCTTATCTCTGTTATTGCCAAACCTTTTTAGTTAATTTTTCAGGATTCATTGAGGTCTGGCATGGTGCCGAGAGACTGGCAAATTGCTAATGTGGTGCCGCTATTCAAAAAGGTATCCCATTCTCAGCCTCAAAACTATAGGCCAGTTAGTCTGACATCAGTGGCAGGCAAGTTTTTCAAAGGGTTAGTTAAGGATAACACACAGGATTTCATAGCAAATCAAATCAAAGAGTGAAGTTCCGCCATTAGAGTGAAATTCCGCCGCTCTCCATTCATTTCTATGGCATTTTGAAAGGCCCATTTATCAATGGGTGAAGTGAAATTTCACCCTTAGATAAATACGCCTTTCAAAATCCCATAGAAATGAATGGAGAGCTGTGGAATTTCCCTCTAGTGGCGGAACTTCACTCTTCACTTCACTCTTCACTTCACTCTTCACTTCACTCTTCACTTCACTCTTCACTTCACTCTTCACTTCACTCTTCACTTCACTCTTTGATTAATCTACCCCCTTGATTCTGGGATGGCAGTGCATGTGGTTTACCTAGACTTTGCTTAAGCATTTGATACAGTGCCACAAAGAAGTTTACTGGTTGTTGGCCTGGAACATAGTATTTGTACTTGGATAGAGAACTTGCTAACAGATAGATTACAAAGAGTGGTGGTAAATGGAACATTTTCTAACTGGACCAGTGTTGTTAGCGGAGTTCTGCAGGGCTCTGTACTTGGTCCTTTGCTCTTCAACTTGTTTTTTAATGACCTGGAGGACGGCATTGAAAGTACAGGTTCTGATGATACTAAATTGTGCAGAACAATAGGTTCCATGCATGATGCTGATGGGAAACTGGAAAATGAGGTTCAGTGTTGATAAATGCAAGGTTATGCATTTTGACAGTTTTACTAATGGTCAAATTTCAAAGTGAATAAACTTCAAAATTCAAATCAAATATTTTGGGGGACATTTTCAACCGAAAATGGACCAGATAGGTCAGTTTTCGACTGAATTGAAATCAAATTCTAGGAGGTCCCCCATAGGCTAAAATGGCAATTCGTCAGATTTAAGGTGGCAAAGAGTCAAATTTGAAGGATTTTAAAGAGACAGTGCTTCAAATTTGAATTTTCAAATTTTTTCCAATTGGAATTGACTTTTGGGCTACTCGATATTCGAAGTAGCATTACTTAAAAATTTGAATTTTAAAAATTTGAATTTTATTCAAAAATTCTCTTCGACCCTTAGTAAATGTGCCCCTAAATGGCAGTGTGTTGGGAGTTTCCCCAACAGAGAAAGATCTATGGTTTTTGTACATAACAAGTTGTCTAATTCTGGGCAGTGTCATTCTGTTTCCACTAAATCAAATAAAGCACTTTCTTGCATAAAAAAGGGCATAAACTCAGGGGATGAAAACATAAGTATACCTCTTTATAGGTCCCTGGTAAGGCCTCGTCTAGAATATGCAGTGCAGTTTCCGACTCCAGTCCTTACAACAGATATAAATGAGCTGGAGAGAGTACAGAAACATGCAACCACACTGGTTATAGGACTGGCAGATTTAAATTATAAGGGTAGACTGAATTTTTTTGTAAGGTTTGGAAAAAAGACGCTTGTGAGGGAACATGATTACACTTTACAAGTATATTAGAGGATATTACAGACAAATAGCATGAAACCTTTTCACCCATAAAGAGGATCACTGTACCAGAGGCCACCCCTTTAGACTGGAAGAAAAGAACTTTAATTTGAAGCAACATAGATGGTTCTTCACAGTGAGGACAGTGAGGTTGTGGAATGCATTGCCGGATTATGTTGTGATGTCTGATCCTGTTAACGTCTTTAAGAGTGACTTGGATAATTTCTGGGAACAGCATAATATCCAAGGGTGTTGTGATACTAAATTCTATAGTTAGTATAAATATTTTTGTGTGAGGGTATGGAGGGATGTATGTATGGATACTGGATTTGAACTTGATGGATTTTGTCTTTTTTTAATCCAATTTAACTATGTCACTTACTATGTAACATATGAGACATAGAAATAAACCTTGTGATAAATATAAAAAAAGTCGTAAATATAGCTTTGAAAGTTCTTCAGTGATCAAATGTACATTTAGGGGCAAATTTTCTATTATTCCCCATAATTAGCTTGACCAAATTCGCAATTCGATAAGCATTTGACCTTGGAATGCTTATCGAGTTGTTTTAGGCTATTATTTTGCTCGATATCCAATTTCTCGATGAATTTGTGTGATCGGATACCGATCGTTCGATTTCACAAAGAAATCATGAAATGTCCTTCGAGAGTCCGAAAAATTTGTACGATTCGAACAATAGAACGCTCCGATCGTACGAATGGTATTCGAGCAGGATATGAAGCCTATGGGGTGCTTCCCATAGGCTTCTATTACAATTCGGTAGGTTCAATCTGGCGAAGTAGGCAGTTGAATAACTTTAAAATTTTGATTCCTTCGATCATCGAATGAATGATTTATCAAACATCCGATCATTTGATCTATTCGATCTATTTGATATTCGATGATCGAAGAGGCCCAAGTTCACAAAAAAATTGTACGATCATTGTTCGATCGAATTTTATCGTTGTTCGATCAATTCGATCGAACTTCGATCAATTCACGTGAAATTCGTAAATCTGCCCCTTATTATTTACTCCCTTCAATGTTTGCCCTCATTTGTTTCCTTTATGTCACTTATCCTGATTTAATGCTGAACATGAGTGAAAATATAATTTGTCCTCGTTGTGTTGTGTCTGCCTCTTTTATAATGATTCCTGCAATCAACGCAAAATCCCATTCAGCATTATTTATCTCTTCATGTATTTATTTACTTGTAAATATTGCTTATACATGGCATTGCGTGCAATGTTCTTCCTTTTCTGAGTTGGATATTGATATTGACACACAAAGCATGAATCTTTGATCTGACTGCCAAGCAGAATTACAATTCAGCATTGATTAATGCAGTGTAACTTTTGACTTAAGCATTTAATATACTCTCTGTAGCTAATGTATTTATGAAAAATTTACAGATGATGCCAACTGCTTAAGCCTTTTAGCTGGCTTGTGCTTTATACAAAGGAATACATATGATCAGTTATGATATTTCATGGTAGAGGCTAGGTTGCTAGAGCAACAGAATGGAGATGCTCCTGCTGTAGTGTGCTCCTCTTTATACAGGTTTAAACCTTTCCCTGCTATGGAGATCTCGAATTACAAACTTGACTTTATGATCAGTAACTTTAAATCAGGACCCTCAGTCTACAAGGCCATGCACCCTTGTGCTTCTTGCTATAGGGTTATGAATAAAATAGGAGAACTTGGGGAGCTCATAAGAAATATGTAGTGATGGTCGAATCTGGGGCGTTTTGTTTTGCTGAAATTTCCTGCATTTTGTTAATTTATTCGCCTGCGGTGAATCATGGGAATCCGACACGAAATCGCCGCAGGCAAATAAATTCGCCTATCACTAGAAATATGGAGTAATGTGGTAAAATCACAGACAGACAGAATGCATCATATAGATGCATATGTATTAAGGATATAATTTAAGTGATTTTAGAAGTTTTTGAAACCTCTACTCCAAATAAAAAAGGTATGAATATTGAATACCTCTAAAACATTTCCTAGTGGAAAAAAAATCTGAAACCCTCTAAAAGTCTGAATTGATCTAAAATAGTCCAGCAGCATCACGGCAGCTCCCACTGACTTCTATAGGACTTCAACAACTTTTGCCTGGTGATGTACTGTATTGTATTAGAGGTTTAGTGTTTTTTAACTCTTAGGGGCAGAAGGGATATTAGACCTATCATAATAATGGGTTAGGCTGCAAGATACTAAGGGGCAGATTAACTAAGGGTCGAATTTCGAATAGAAAAATCAAATTTTTTAAAGGCCTTTTCAATCAAAAATTTACCTTTTTCGTTTGAATATGTATTATAAATAAAATATCGTTTGAATGCATCGTTCGATTTGACCGATTTTGGCAAAAATCCTTTGATTTTCCAAAAACTTCAAAAACACTTTTTAAAGGTTCCAGGAGGTCCCCATAGGCTAAAATATACATTCGGCAGGTTTAAGGTGGCAAAGTTTTTTTAAAGAGACCGTACTTTGAAATTTTAATTTTCTCGTTTATTCAATTCAAATAGAACTTTGGCCTATTTGATAGTCAAAGTAGTCAAAAATTACTGCGAAATTTGAATTTTTTTAATTTGAATTTTCACTTCGACCCTTAGTAAATTTATCTTTAATTTTAGAGCTTTTAAAAAAATAGCCACCACACATTTTTAGAGATTTGTGGGAAAAATGTAAATTTGGTAGTAAATGGAAAGATTTAATATTAAAAATTATTTACACCA
This sequence comes from Xenopus borealis, assembly GCA_024363595.1. NCBI lineage: Eukaryota > Metazoa > Chordata > Amphibia > Anura > Pipidae > Xenopus > Xenopus borealis. The sequence goes on from CM044431.1 coordinate 12,954,234, forward strand.
AAAAATAATTTTAACTGGGATGCAGATTTAAAAAAACACACCGTATTCCTTAATTGAAGCTCATTTTATCATCTATTGTTTTTTATCTTTATACATCTTTCACATACATATTTTATAATATATAAGAACAATTTAGGATATACTTTAAAGGCAGGGGGCACATGGGCAGATTGGGGAGATTTAGTCACCTGGTGACTAATCACCTCTTCTTTGGGATGACATTCTCCCTGAACTGCCTTCCCCCTGCCTTCAGCCTGTTAAAATTAATAATTGCTTGCGGAAATGCACTCTTGAGGAAATTTCTGGCGACTTCGGAAATCGAAATGCAGCGCCATTGCACTGGCGTTTTCTCATTATAGCAGTCAGAAGGCAGAGTGAAGGCAGTTTGGGGAGACTGTCGCCCAGAAGAGGAGGCAATTAGTCGCCAGGCGACTAAATCTCCCCAAATCTGCCCATGTGACCTTACCCTAAAACTTACAGTGTTTTTCAGGGCTATACTTTCCCTCTCATTGTACAATGTAGAAACAGAGGTTATAATATTTAGGCCAATAGGAGAGTATATAGCTCTTTTTTCCACAGATTCCACATGTAAATAAATAATGTTTTTTGTTATTGAATGCTAACCAACAGAAAAAAAATCACCATAAATGTATACAATTTCATAAGACAATATGGAAGGTGAATGGAACTACTTAAGATTAAATATTTACAGCAGGCCAAAGTAGAAGATTGCTTCTGTAAACTTCTTGCTGAATCTGTTAGTAGATGGGCATAAATAATGGAAGAGAACAAGAGGAACCTAAAAACGATATTGCACAGTATTTCCTATAACTAAATGCCATGTGATAAAACCAGCGGCCACTCTGGCACACTTGGAGATGTGCATTGTACGTGGAGTTAGACAATGTTGTAATGCAAAATGCTTACACAACCGCCGTAAAGGCAAAAAGCAATTTACTGTCAAACCGAGCTACAGGATATTTATTTGACTACATTACTACAGGAGTAGCTTGCATAAATAAAATATGAACATTACAAAAGAGTGGCTTAGCTCAAGTCATATTTCTCATAACGAGGCTGGTCCTGCAATGTAATTTCTCAGCAATATGTCTTGCTTCTGAATCTTTTACTAATTCATTGAACTAAAAGGCTCGTTTATAACTCAGAATGTGTTAAAAGGTTTAAAAGTGTGCATGCTTGCAATGCCATTCATAAAAGTATTTTGATCCTTATATTCTCCTTACAGCTTGTACATATTCAGGGTGCTGGTCCACCCCTGCTTTGATTAATTTTGTGCACGTGGATTCAAGGGGACCCTGAAAGTAAGGCTTGTCTTGTGGAGGAATCATTTCTAAGACCCCTTATCATGGTGAGCTAAATGCAAATGCAAAATTCTGTCACAACTGCTTCAGTTCACTTGCACCTAGTAAATTGCATCCCATTATCTAAATTGCAAATCCAGTAAGGAAACCTTGCGCCACATGGTTCAAATTGTTTCAGCCTCATCAAAATTAATGATTTTTTTTTTAATTCAATTTTTTTATTGCAACAAATGCAATCATGATTATTAAAAATTTTAAAACTTAAATAAAGTTTTCCGAATTCAATTTGGAGAATTTGCAGACTCATTTACGAAGAATAGAATGTGATTTTACTTTGATCAAGTTTTTTGCATAATTTTATAGAAACACATTTTTGAGATTCAAGCTTTTTCATAAATAAACTAGCAACAACGTTATTCTAGGGTTTCTTGGTTTTGTTTTTTTTGGGGGGGTTTTAGAAAAATAATCTTGAAAATAAATCTGCCCCTAAGGAGCTGACCTATTCATATTTGAGAGTTTGATTTTTTTATGATTATGGGGATTAAGCATGATCATGAATTTGAACTTTAGTTTTTGAGATTTCTTTAAAAAAACAAGTTGAATACAATAAAGTGTGAGAAGGCGGTTCACAATCACAGAGAAATAATGATCAAGGACAAGCAAAATGATAGGTGTATTTAAAATCCACTGTAATACTCCTTACTAGTGATGGGAGAATCTGGGCCGTTTGTTTCGCCAAAATTTTGCAAATTTCTAGTAGAAATAACATTTTTGGATGCCGGCGCCCATTACCAGTGTCGAAAAAAACGGACGGTGCCCGTGTCCAAAACGAGACGCCAAAGAATTTTCGCCAGGACAAAATTTTTCTGGCGTTTTGCAAATGTATTTGCCTGTGGGGAATCACAAATAAATTCATCTAATTCATTAAGAATTCTATTGCTTCATTATACATTTTACAAAGGGACTAAGTTTTAATCTTGGTTGCCCTTTTATTAGACACCAGTGGGATCATCTGACTATAGCTGGGAAGGGGGATAGAATTCTTAATGAATCAGATGAAAATCTCACAGGAGGATACATTAATAAGCTTAACAGAGTTGTAAGTCTGGAAGTGATATAATATGAACATGTTAGTTGCAAATTGATTACAAATTGATTATTTTAAAGTTTGCCCAGGTCTATTAACCAATGCTAAACATGCTGCTGGTTGGTTGCTATGGGATTCTAGATAAATAAATCTAGGTGACATACATTGCAAAAGTCTGCAGGTATACCCTGGTAGCCTTTAACTGTAACAAGCAGTGTATCAAGCAAAGGTGCATGAATATGCGATATAAACTCCACAGTTTATGTAAAAATGTCTTCAAGTTTTGCAGCCATTACCTATAAAAAGATAACATGAACATCTGCAAAGATTTAACCTATTTCTGGTAATGTAATCACAATTATTTTAATTCAAGCTTTTGCAAATCCCTATATAATGATGCCAATTATTCTCACTAATAGATATGGTAATGGTATTAATTCTTCATTTGGAATATTTCTGGAACAAGAAAAGGCTCTGTGAATGTTCTGAAAAGCTGAAAAAGAGAGAGAGTGTGAGAGAATAATATTGCTAGGCTTAACGTATACATTTTATTTTTGGCCCTGGAATATATGCAGATTATTAAACTAATTAAGTAATTAGGTTTTACAAAAAGTTAAGATGGCATTAAAAAACATTATTAACACAGAAATATATTTGTTGTACTGATAAATCCTGTAGTATTCAATGGGTGTAGTTCTTAACCATGACAATAAAAGGGTCAAATGTTTTTCATGCCTCTCTATGTGGGATGCAAGGTGGGCAGAACATGACATTCCCGTGACTCCTGCATATCAGAATCATAATGCACAAACTAATGAGCTTATTGTACTGTATGTGATATGCACAGGGTTTCCTTGAACTTGACACCATGTTGCTTTATGATTTGTGCCCAGTTTTTAATCTGGTGGTGGGATCAGAGTACACAGTTGCTCTGGAAGAGGTAGGACAACGTGCATAAGAAATAGAGAGAAATAGGGGAGCACCTTCCGTTAATGAGAAGGACTATCCCGATGGTGTGCAGGGTCAGTCTAATAAAACTTAAACATATTTGCAAAAGTAAAGAAAAAGAAAAAAATGACCCATACAATTGCACCTTCCCATCTATGTTCAAGACAACCCAGTAATGATGTGTGTGTAAAGTTAAAACGTAACTTTTAATACTAAAATTAAAAAGAGTCCAGCGTTATAACATAGAAGTTAAAATTATGAGTCCAGCAGGGCATCAGTTCAACAGATTAGACGTGGCTTGTTGTTTCACGACCTGATAGCTCTCAGCCCGCCTGTTAACACCCTATCTGACTTGTGCCTCAGGTACTGGAACTGCCTAACTAGAAAAGCGTGGCCGGAAAGGAAAGAGAACTTATCTACCTTGTGCCTCAGGCACCAAACTGGATAACTAGCTATATACGTTTCTTGTGTGTCCAGTGCTGGTAAGGGAGATCAGGCACTGACCATGGATCAAAACCACCACCCACCCATCCACCCTCTCCTCCTCTTGGTGCCCTCCCAATCCCAGAGTCACCGGGAGAGGTAGGCTTAAATTAAATTGATGCGTGACCCTGCTGGAATCAAACTAAAAAGCGCAGACGCGCATTTCGCCCGATCACTGCAGGCTTTGTCATAGGCAAACTGTGCATAAGACATCTAAAGATGATTAACAAATCAACAACATGATTATGAGCATTTTTAAAAAAAAGTTAGTAAAATTAAGATATTAGTCAGTGTTTAATAACAAAGTTCTCTAAATAACAAAACCACACAAAATTACTATGTATCCCTTTCCACCTCTTTTCCTGTGTAATGCTGTTGCAGATTAGGTCATAGCCAGGGCTGCTTCAGGGGATTACAGGGGGGAGTCCATTCAAGTTCTCTGTGGAACTTGAGGGATCAGGAGTTCTGATCTAAAGTGGGTCTGGTGGTAGGGGTGAGGTCAGATAGTGGGCATGTATTGATGTATGTGTAGGTGGATTGAGACATGACCATGTACAAAATTAAGTTGGTCACTTTTTTGTTTATTGTGAAATATTACCTAATTGCTCATCCACCTATGGTCCTAGCAGGTGGTGGACTAACTGGTGCAACCTGGGGAGGGACCATTTAATTAAAGGAGAACTAAATCTTAACTATAGAAGTAGGGTAAAAACGTTGTACAGCCCTTTAGCAGAGAAGATCTGTGCCTCCAAATGTGCCCCAGTAGCTCCCCAACATCTTTTCTGCTGATTCACTGCACATGCTTTGTTCACTTACTACGCTTAGGGGCCCACTCATACTATACCGCGAACATAGAATATAAATGTCACAGTATAAGGCTGATTAATAATTAATACAGATGATTACTACAAGACAGCACAGAAACCAGTACAACTAGCATCAGAATTTAATAATCTATCCTGTAGCATCATCTTATATTACAGACAAACCTAATTTTCTGCTTGAAAATTTGCGACAACTCCTAAGCTCAGCTTCTCAAAAGCTGCTCAGAGCACACTGAGCATGTGAGTGTTGCAGACAGTTTACAAGATGGTGACCCCCTGTGATAGGTTTGAAGTCCTGGATTATTGCTGCTATGGAGAAGTTGAAACTTTAGGTTGGTGCAACTAGTTCAGTATGTAAAATATGGCCTTTTTTTTAAAGTGGACCCGTCACCCCAAAAAAATATTCAAAATCATATTTTATCACATTAGTCAAGCAAAATTAACATTAATTACACTATATAAATTATTTTAATCTTGTTTTCTTCAGTCTGAGAATTCATAATTCTAGCAAGCAGGCAGGAGCCATTTTGCGGACAATGTTATTAAGACAAGCCTTGCATCATCTTAGAATCTTGTTTGTGCACCCAATGTCTATCCCCATGTCCTGGCTACACAATTAAACAGTGAAGAGAATGGGGGAAAGTGTGGGGAGCAGTGACATCTAGGAAGTGCTGAATGGAAAGTGAAAGTAATTGCCTGCCCCGCCTCTATGCCTAAGGCATAGAGGTGTGGCAGACAATATTTGATTGACAGCTGAGATTTTTAAATGAGCTTAAAACAGCTATGAATGCTTTAATGCAAATTTGAAATTGGATTTCATGTTTAATTTGAAAAGGACTTTTATTATACAGATTTTTGTGTCTGGGTGACGGGTCCACTTTAAGTTCTCTTTTAAAAAGTACGGAACCAAATGATTTCTCAGCCATAGCTGAGTTAATTATCCTTGTTGTATTTTGTCCATTTAGGTACACCACTACCACACAACCTTTCTTTTACCCATTGCAATATAGAGGCAAAGGTTGAAGATCTGTTTTTAACGGAATAAACTTGGTGAAACTCATATAGTATACAGTTAATTAGTACTAATAATTATTATTTGTGGTACATCCATAGATGGACAAAATTATTCATACTTTCATTCATTGTAAGCTGCAATCACAAATTTAAATATTGATAGCAAATGAGCTGGTTTCCTGAAATTTTGCTATGTATTTTTAAGATCTCTGGCTTTGTTTCTTTTTGTTACATGCTCCATTTGGTGCATTTAATGTCAGTTCAGCACAAAAAAATTATAGAAACCTAACAACACTTTCATAAAAACACATTTACATCTACTATAACATTCTTCTTTTTTCTTTTGTTTGTTATTTTGCTTCCTGTGGTTATGCTGATAATGTTTTTAAATTGTGTATCTTAAAATTTCATAGTATCCTTTAACTCCCAACTTGTATAAAATAAATGTATCATTCAAGAATCTGGAAATAGTTTTCAAGCCATATGTAATATAAGCAAACATATACATTCAGCCAAGGGACATATCTTATATGAAACATAATCTACATTGAGTTTAATAGCCCTTTAGTTGTAGATGAATAGATGGGTATTTTGTTGACCAAATGTTTAACAGGGTTAGCAGAATTTATATTCCCTATGGTCCCATATTCTATGGGACTTTTACAATGTACATCATGTTTAGTATTGCTACTGCTTACAGTAAAATTTAGCTTCCTTCTAATTCTGCCCTTCTGCCTTTCCACTTCTCACCTCATAAAACCAGATCAGCTGTCCCTGCATCCTCCAGTCAATACAATACTATTTTCAAATGATTATTAGATCATGATTGCATGTAATACAGTAATACTGCATGAAAAGAAAATGATGGATTGATTTCTCATGGGGTCTGAATTTGTCAATAGAAAAACATGTTAATAATAATAATAATAATAATAATAATAATAATAATAATAATGGTAGAGAATTTAATTTGTGTCCTGTGTCATAGTTACATAGTTACATAGTTAAATTGGGTTGAAAAAAGACCGAGTCCATCAAGTTCAACCCCTCCAAATTAAAAACCCAGCATACATACACACACACACACACACACATCTCCACTCTTTCAAACACAAACCATATACCTGTATGCCCAGAGCTATACTAACTGTAGATTTTAGTATCAAAATAGCCTTTGATATTATGTCTGTCCAAAAAATCATCCAAACCCCTCTTAAAAGCATCAACAGAATGAGCCATCACAACATCACCCGGCAGTGCATTCCACAACCTCACTGTCCTGACTGTGAAGAACCACCTACGCTGCTTCAAATGAAAGTCCTTTTCTTCTAGTCTGAAGGGGTGGCCTCTGGTGCGGTGATCCTCTTTATGGGTAAAAAGGTCGCCTGATATTTGTCTATAATGTCCTCGAATATATTTGTAAAGTGTAATCATGTCCCCCTCGCAAGCGCCTTTTTTCCAGAGAAAACAACCCCAACCTGGACAGTCTCCCCTCATAATTTAAGTCTTCCATCCCCCTAACCAGTTTAGTTGCACGTCTCTGCACTCTCTCCAGCTCATGTACATCCCTCCTAAGGACTGGAGTCCAAAACTGCACTGCATACTCCAGATGAGGCCTTACTAGGGATCTATAAAGAGGTATAATTATGTTTTCATCCCTTGAGTTTATGCCCTTTTTTATGCAAGACAGAACTTTATTTGCTTTAGTAGCGACAGAATGACACTGCCCATAATTAGACAACTTGTTATCTATAAAAACCCCAAGATCCTTCTCACTTAAGGAAACTCCCAACACACTGCCATTTAGTGTATAACTTGCATTTATATTATTTTTGCCAAAGTGCATAACCTTGCATTAATCAACATTAAACCTCATTTTCCAGTTTGCTGCCCAGTTTCCCAACTTAGACAAATCACTCTGCAAAGTGGCAGCATCCTGCAAGGAACCTATAGCTCTGCACAATTTAGTATCATCTGCAAAAATAGAAACCATACTTTCAATGCCCACATCCAGGTCATTAATAAACAAGGTGAAAAGCAAGGGACCCAGTATAGAGCCCTGCGGTACCCCACTAACAACACTGGTCCAATTAGAAAATGTTCCATTTACCACCACTCTTTGTAGTCTATCTTTTAGCCAGTTCTCTAACCAGGTGCAAATGCTATGTTCAAGGCCAACATTCCTTAATTTAACCAGTAACCTTCTGTGTGGCACTGTATCGAATGCTTTAGCAAAGTCTAAGTAAATCACATCCACTGCCATACCAGAATCGAGGTCCCTGCTTACCTTCTCATAAAAAGAAATTAAGTTAGTCTGGCAAGATCTATTACGCATAAAACCATGCTGGCACAAACTCATAGTATTGTTATTTGCTATGAAGTCCAGTATCCTATCCTTAATTAATCCTTCAAAAAGCTTTCCTACCACCGACGTCAGACTAACTGGCCTATAGTTTTGAGGCTGAGAATGGGATCCCTTTTTGAATAGCGGCACCACATTAGCAATTTGCCAGTCTCTCGGCACCATGCCAGACCTCAAAGAATCCTGAAAAATTAAGTATAGAGGTTTGGCAATCACAGAGCTAAGTTCGTTAAGTACCCTGGGGTGAATCCCATCTGGGCCTGGACCTTTGTTTATCTTAACATTCTCTAGTCTCTTTTGAATTTCCTCATGTGTGAACCATACATCATTGGATGTATTAGAATTGGGGCTATTAACAAGGAAACCTTCATTAGTTGGTTCCTCATTTGTGTATACTGATGAGAAGTATTCATTCAGAATCTGAGCTTTTTGCTTGTTCTCATCAACCAACTGGCCCCCCTCTGATAATAAAGGTCCTACCCCTTCCTGTTTCATTTTTCTACTATTAATATATTTAAAACATAATTTTGGATTCTTTTTACTGCTTACTGCTATATCCTTTTCCATATCGATTTTAGCTTGCCTGATTGTTTTTTTGCATGACTTATTGGCCTCCTTGTACCTTATAAATGATTCGGCTGTCCCAGCTAACTTGAAAGCCTTAAAAGCACGTCTTTTCTTACCCACCTCAATACCAACACTCCTATTGAACCAAAAAGGTTTTGTTTTGCAACAACGTTCTTTGTTTACAAGCAGAATATGCTGACATATATATTTATTAAGCAGTATTTTAAAGAATTCCCATTTTTGGTTCGGTGTTTAACCCTGTGAAAAGCATTTCCCACTTAATATGTTGCAGAGATGCCCTTATACTGTCAAAGTTTGCACATCTGAAATTCAATGTCTTAGTCACTCCCTTATAGAGTTGCCTCTGCAACAAAATCTCAAAGGAGACCATGTTATGATCACTATTCCCCAAATCATCATGTGAACTTTTTAAGCAATTCACTGTGGAATCCAAACCATACATGTAAAGTCCAACACCATGAGATATGACCCTGGAAAAATGAGTGTTCTCAGAACATAAACACATTTAAGTATTTTTACTGGTTCTACTCAACAATATTCAAAAATATAGATGAAGCATGTATGAACACCACTTCTACAATCCAATTGATGCCTTGGGTCCACAAGGGATAAAGAGTGTTGCCTTCATGTTTTATTTTTGATGTGTGCCTTGTATAAGTTGCCGTACATTGCTTTTATAGTAGATAGGCAGGAAAAATATATTTTTGTCTAATAAGAGGTGTGATTACAATTCATGAATCTGTATTGTAGTTAGGTCTAAATATTGTATATTGTATTCATCCTTCAGAAACTGAACATTGTTTGAAAAAAGAAGACAAACAAACACGTTGATGTGATTTGTCTTTATAAATCTTTTTCCTATTAATGGACAAGTTATGAAAAAGATTTTGCAAACCAAAAAATATATGAAACTCGAAACTGCTGTCCTTTTCGATCTGCTAAGAACATAAGGAAAACAAATCGTAATGATTCTCTAATTTGTGTATCTTGAAAAAAAAACACAATTAAAAAGAAATTTGAACATTCAACTGAATCTAAATAATTGTATTATCTATTCTTGTGGAGGATACATTGAGTAAAACAATAGGATGTGGAGAGTTTTTCTAAAGTTAATATCCTAATAATTCCTACAACAAATTATTTAATTTGGTAAGATCACAGGTTAGAGTGTTCTGAATGTATTGTGATGGATTACCTTCCAACAAGGTTCCACTGTAAATTATTCATGTTGACTGGATTTATAAGATTCCCCATGACAATAATTCATTGCTGTTGGTATTGATCTAAAATGGTTAAAATGGATTGGATCTGAATTATTCAATGGGAACACAGTGTCTTCAATGATTTATCTTAAAAGCACAAAGAAAGAATTGAGGGCGCTTTGTTCATAAATGTTGACAGCACAATTTAGAAAGAGGTTCAATTATTATTGTAGATCTAGTAAAGAACTCTACTATTGCAGGAATTATATTATAAAGTTATGTCAATTACATAATATTGAAGGGCTATTTTTCTTACACGTTGCTTTGTGTTTTACCATACCAAAAATCTTACATGCGAAAAAAACCCCACAGTAATATTCTCTATTGAACAACTAGATGAACTGTAATATGATCCTTGCAACTATTGATTAGCAATATATTTGAGGCTGGAGATGATTTAAGAGCAGGCATTTCATTTTAATATATTACAGTGAGAAATGGCAAGCCTAGCTGTAGGTGGCATTATCAGAAAAGTAAATCACAAGGCATGCAGCATTCACAAAGCAGTTATGATATTGGCTAACAAGGACATTATTGTATACAGTGTATGCCAAAAAATGTTATGAAACAGGGGTGTTACATTTGTTTCCTCCAGTTGTTGTTAAGACGACTTACATGGTTTACAAAAGGATTCCAGATAACTGTTAACTATGAACACTACAATAACATGTCCCACACTGAGAGGCAGATTTATTAAAATTCATATTGTGCTTTCCATGAAAAATGCAAGTTTTCGGGGGTTATTTTTGAGTCAAAAATAGATTTTTTGGTAAAAAAAAATAACAAAAAAAAACTCACTTTTTTTTAGATTTATTATACCCTGTCCCTGGAAATAGCTTGCATCCAAAAATACACATCTTAAACTATCTTAAACCTGTCAAGGTCACGTAGAAGTCAATAACTGAGGTCTCTTGAACCATTTGAAGATGTTAATAGCCTTCATGCTGTTTGAGTATTTTTTGGAGGGGTTTGTCCTGAGAAATCAATCAATTCGAGTTTTTATTAGCTGAAAACTTGATCAATTCAAGTTTTTTGTTAATCCCAAACTCACCGATTTTCTTAAATTAGAAACCAAGTAGATTGCAATCACTGGTTAGAAATTAATAAAGTTGATATGCTATTACTTGGCTCCTTCTGACTTCCAGTAAACAACAGAACAATCTGCCCATCTGGCTGAAATCCACCATATCCAACTATAGTGATTGAATCGATAACTATAGAGGCCCATTTAGTAAAGGTCCAATTTTAGTGGTTTTAAAGACTTTTGAAACCACAATTAAAATAATTCTCTGTAAAACCAAGATTGATGTGAAAGTTATTAAAATATCCAAATATAAAAAGCCCAAATGAAAAAAAAACAGATGAATTATGCATTAAAAGATATAAATAAAAATAACAAAACCTCTAAAAAAAAATTTGATATTTTTTTTTTCAGACAATTACTAGCGAAAAAAACCAGAAACCCTCTAAATTAATTTAAAAAATGGTTCAATTGGATCAGCAACGCTCACAAGTCCTATAAACTTTCAAGAGGCAAATTTATCAAGTTTTGAATCAAAAATTCTAATTTTAAATTCAAATTTGTAATTTTTTATGGCCAAAACTGTCAAATTCAACTAGAGAATTATTCAAATTCAATTAGGGTTTTTGAATTAGATTTTGGAGATTTATCATACACTCCCCGACTCAAATTTGACTATTCATCTAAAACCTGCCAAATTTCTGTTTTAGTCAATGGGAGATGTCCCAGTCTTCTTGACATTCAAGTTTTTTTCAAAGAAAAAACTTGAACTGAGTTTTTAAAACTCAAATTGAATTTGATTTAAATTTGATTCAATTTGATTTGAATTTGATTCAGATTCAATTGGGATGATCCTACTCACCCGAGTTTAGGAGATTTGTTTTTTTTTTTTATAAATTTCGTTGCATTTCAAGTTCATGGGAGTTTATGGGAGTTTTTAAAAACTTACATTAATTCAAAATTGGACCCTGATAAATGTGATACATCTCAGCTTAGAGTTTTAAAGAATTATAGAAATATCACACATTTTGTGAGATTAGTAAATTTAAAGAAAGGGGAATGTCAGTAAATAGGCCCCTTAGAGTCTTGTAATACAAGCTGATATATAAATCCCTTTTCTGCATTTATTATTATTACATTATTTCCAACATGCTGTTACTCTCTTTATTTGTTAGGTCACATATGTCACACGTAAAATCCTGTTGTGCAATATTTGTATTTTAAATCTGAAAATAGGCTTAATTTGCAATAACACTGCATAGCAAGATTTCATACAAAATGGCTTTCAAGACACTGTATGTACCACTTATCTGAAATGATTAATCTCATTCCATTGGCCTTGATTGTAAGAAACGTGTTCAGTAGATAGCAGCGTTTGAGTCTTTTACAGCTAGGGCAGATACTACTTAAAAATATGAAAGGACTAATGCACTCATATATTTATCATGCCTTAGAGCTATGGATGTGTTGTGTTTTTAAATATTGATATCAGATTTACTTATGGTACTTGAGAGAAAGAAGTTAATAAATACTGGATTTAAGGTACAACTGACATGTTATCACCTTTGTTATATCTTCCTTTTCTTCAGGAAGGAACATAGGACAGACATTAATACACATTATACTATGTATTTCATGCCCTAACTGGAAATTGTAATAGCAAAACCTACATAGTGATGGGCGAATCTGACCTGTTTTGCTTTGCCAAAGATTTGCGTAATGGCCAAACTTCTCCAAAATGCACTGCAGGCTATGGGCAGTGCAACAACTTTTTTTTGACATGCAACTATTGTTTTCAACCATTGGAGTCTACGGCAATAATATTCACGACACAACGTTTGCTCATCCCTAAAACCTAGCATTTTCATTCTTTTTATCCATGACTTTCTAATGCTGAAACTTTCAAAGACTAGTAACAATACAATTGCATAGTAACCAGATAGATGCTTGCTTCTATCTGTTGAGGTACAACCCCAAACCTGGGATTACCTATGTAAATAGGGATAGGGATAAATATGTTATGTTAAATACTGTATGTTTCTAATAGCATTTATACAGAAGGTATTGTCCTAAACATGGTAAAATACCAACTAGATGCAAAGAAAAACATACTTATATTCAATTAAGCCTACTATAGGTTTTACTCTAGAATAAAGATTTTAACTTTTTTAAGTTAATAAGAAGCAAGATATGCCAATTAAGTCATATGTTAGCAGGTGTATAATGTCCTAAATTTCTAGCAATATACAACCACCATTCACCAGGCCATATTTACTGTTATATAATAGACGTGGAGAAAAATTTGGCTGGTATTACATGACCTATGTTTTCACTAAAATTTCATGACTGATTTAATTTCTTTAAAATTCTAAAATGTATTAAGTATAAAAATCACCATAAACTCTTGAGGTCCTACAGAAGTTAATGGGATCTGTGCTGATCCTGGGGCCTATTTTAGTCATTCAAATGTTTACATACTTTCTGATATTTTTTCCACTAGTAATTTCCCCAAAAAACTGAAATCTTTAGAGTTTTTAGAGAGATTTAGTAAACTGGTAAGAAGGAGAATTATTAATGTCAGTTCTCATTGCTTGATTAAAATTCATTAATGCAGGACTTAAAATCCTTTTCCCTGCAATAAATTCCACAGTGTCCTTAAAAAGCAAATTGTCTTTTGCACTTATCTTCTAGAATATTGGTTAACTTCCTGATTAGAGACTTGTGTCATAAATCATCAGATAGCCTATCATTTGGAATATTCAACTACTGATTAAGATTCAACTTTACAACTATACAGTGCTAAACACCTCTTTTCCTACCGTTTCAAGGCTGAAATAATTTGAGTAAGAATTATGAAATGCGACATGCCAATTGCAAGATAAATTGGTTGGATATTTAAGTCAATGAAATTAATGCACGAAAAATGAAACATTTGTGAGAACTTAGCCTACTATTAAAATTTTCTTTTTCCTCAAAGGACATGGAAAAGAGGAGCTGTTGTTTAGTATATGTATATTTTATACTCCATATTCTAACTGGGAATATCAAATACAATCCACATTATCATGCAAAGTTATTACGATCAAACTGAAATATGGCAGGCACATTGAAAATGTGGGGTAGAACAGGATTTTACTGAATTCAAGTAGTTTTTTTCATAATGTTGAGTTTTTTTAATAAATAATGTATATTTTGACTCTTTTTAATTTAGAAAAAGAGAAGAAAATTTTACATTTCTAATTCCTATAGATAAGATCTTATTCTTACTATTTAGCTTCAGTCTTAAAGTGACTCCAACTTTATTCTGATTTGTATACTCAACTACTTGCTATTCATTTCAGTCAGAAGAAAGTTTTTAGTCAAAAGGGACATCTTGTGATGTTGCTCTGCTCAGAAAATGTATGTATGACATTTCTCATTAGTAGTGATGAGTTTTGCCACGAAAATAACTGCCAGCTCAGCAGGGACAAAGATAAGAAATGTATCAATTCAATGTATCAATTTCAGATCAGTTTACAGGGTTGTGACTCCCACCTCCCCAGCTGCTTCAGACATACAGTAATAGGGTGAAAAATTAAACTTTTAACTTCAATTTTACAAATATGATCACAAATAGAAAATAGTGTTGGAAGGTGAATAACCACTTTAAATGCTTTAATTAAGGGTTTGTATTTCTACCAATATTTTTACCATTATTATATATATATTATATGTTTATTATAAAAAATATTTACCATTTAAAAAATAAAGATTGTAAAAAAAATTAAAATTTTAAATGTGTCTATTTGAACAATTTCAACATTTTTAATTATGTTTATTATTTGCTATAAAAAGCAATTCTCTGGTTTATTCTCTCATTGGCCATGCTCAATTACTACATACTTACCAACCCACCCCAACAAATACACTTGTATAAGAAAATATACTGTATATGTACTATTGATCACTAGTGATTGGCAAATTTATTCGCTGCAAAAAATTGGTGGCTAATTCCCGCTATTCTCCTGCAGTGAATAAATTCTCAAAATGGTGGAAAAATTTTGCTGGCGTCTCATTTTGGACACAGGCGTCCTTTTTTTTTATGCTGGCAATGGGCGCCCACATACAAACACGGACGCAGTCGTCCAAAAACGGACGCCCATACGGACACCCACATCCTAAACAAGATGCGAAATGCTGCTGATTCACCCATCACTATTGATCATTAAAAATATATGCATAATCACAATAGATAATTTGAGGAGGTTAACATTAGGGGAGTTATTTACTAAAGACTTGACTTCATTTCAGTATCCTTCCATGAATTGAAGTCGTTTATCAATAATTGTTCTCAAAAAAGTTGGAGCAAAAAAAACCTAACAACAAAATTGAGCATTCATTTGAATCCTACAATTGAGATCCAAAATTCAACTTTATCAGATTGTTCAACAAAAACCCAGACTAGATTATCCAGCTCAGATCCCAATGTCAAGAAACAAATTCAGGGGCATCTGCCATTGACTTCGACATAATCTCGACAAGTTTGAGATGGAGTACTTTCTGATTCAGATTTTCAGCAGCTTTTTTTCCCTTGAAAAAATCCCTTGAGTTTTCTCCCTTAAAAACTCGAGGTTTAATAAATGGGCCCCTAGGACTCACATATGTATTTTCCTAAGGAGATATCTGCCCATAATTGAGAGAGTATTCTAAGACACTTGTCACGGTCGGCCCCCTAAACCAGAACAGATGCCAAGTTGATAATGTTTTTCATGATCACTGGCATATTTACAATTTAAAAACCCTGTTTCAAAAAATATGAAAACAAAATAACTTAGAATCATGGAAAATAACTCAATCCCAAATTAAATTGCAAATTTATGTAAATTTTTGTAAAAAATAAATTAGCTTGAATGTTGTAAATATCATTTCCCATTGACGTTTACATTACAGCAGTTACCAGGATTTAGTGAATTGCAGAATAAAAATCTAATCTTTTAAATTTGTTCCATAGTGTTCCCTAGGCTGATAAAGATGTTTACTGGATATAATGACATACTGTATTAGAACATTGTGTCAATGTGGGTAATATCTACATTGGTGGGTGGTTGAAGTATTAATTCTATGATGATATGGTGCTTCATATATACCCTGGAAGCATGGATCTTTTCTGTAATAAGGGTCAAGAGCATGCAAGCTTATACATCAGCGCTATGCATAACACATTTGTTTTACTGACATTTAATTGCTGTTAATCTATATTATTTAGTCTGAATTCAGGCTAATGTCAATATTTTGATATATATACACAAGAGAATAATGGATTCCTCTTTAGGTAACATTATACAAAATATAAACTGATGACACCTTTTACCATGCTCAGGAATCCAATGCTTCAACATAATCATCTCCCTTATCAATCATATTTAACATAATCCATCACTTTTGAACACTCCCCATGTAAGGTTTGAGTTGAGTGGGAAACCCCATGAAAACCTATTTTCTTTTGCAAGCAATTGATTAGAAATGATCCTGGCATGCTCCTGTTAATGGCAGAGGATTGTATCTATTAGGATAGGATTTTATTTTTTATCTAAGTGTCATAAACATCAGTGACCCTGTCAGCTGTCAACGAGAACTAACTCACATGGGAAAGCACTGACTCCAGCCACTGGAGCCAAGTTCTAAAAATCAAATAGAGGAGGTTAACGGATAAAGAAAAGGAGGTTTATTTTATGTGACAATACTCTTTGTGTGTATCGTGGATAGAAACTGTCATGTACATAGAGATAGTGAACTTTCAGGTAAGATTACACCTTCAATACACAGTGCAAATCTGAGCAACACTTCACAATAAGGATATTTTTGAACTGGAAAAAGTGCCATTTCTTTTATCCCCTTTGTATTTGTCGAATCCAAATTTAAAATATATATATATATATATATATATTATATATATTATATGGACAGATATCTATTTAATTATACTCTTACTTGTTTTAAACTCCCAGCATGCATTTCTACCTACAAATTAGTGGACAGATTTAGCACTGGGAGGTTATTTATGAAAAAAATAGATCATATTTGATTATGAATGAAATTTGAATCAAACTTTCCTCCAAAATATACTTAAATGTCGGGAAGCCTATTAACATCTTCAAATGGGTCAACTGACCTCTGCCATTGACTTGTAAATGAACTTAGCGGGTTTTAGGTGGTGAATATTCGAATTATAACTGTTTCCATGATCAAGGTGGGATAACTTTCATATCTGAATTTACATTAGAATAGTGGAATAAGATTTGTATGACACCAAACAAAATCTGAAAATTTTAATTAAATTTGACCTTTAATAATTCTGCCCTCTAGTGATGGGCGAAACGGCCGCGTTTCGCTTCGCCGAAAAATTTGCGAATTTCCAGAGAAATTCGGGAATTGGCGAAAAAATCGCGAAACGAGTCGCGCGTCGTTTTTGACGCGCGGCGCGTCGTTTTCGGCGCACGTTGCGTCGTTTTCGGCGCGTCGCGTCATAAACGACGCGCGACTCGTTTTTGCCGGCTAATTTTTGGCGGCTAATTTTTCCTGGTGTTCCGCGAATCGCGGGAATTCGCCCCTGGCGAAAAAATTCGCCCATCACTACTGCCCTCTAGATGTTTTTGTTTAAGTCATTTGCATGGTAGTATGTAACTTTTTTGTAACATATGCATTATGGTTAAATGATGTGAAATGCACGTTATTTGCATAATACTTACATGCATCCAACAACATTACAAAGTGGTAGTAGTGTGTGGGTCATTTATGTTTTATACCAGGCACTCAATCTACTCTATGAATTCATATCCTGACATAGTGTCTGTATTCCCTGGGGAGTGACCCCCTCATGTAGTCTGTAAATGTGTGTACAGTTTTGAATGAAATGCATGTCTCAACTTCTATATAAGCATAAATAACAAAAACAAAAACACTTTGAAAAAGACTTTGAAAGAGCTTGCACCATTTTTTGTGTTTTACCTATATACTGTACCTTAAAAACCTTCAGGGACGGATTTAAAAGGCAGTCCTAGTTCCCGCCACCCGCACGCCACCTTTCTGAGTGCACATGCTGGATCACTGGGGAGCTGCGCATCCCCAGTGTTCCTAAGTAAGCGGCTGGGCAGCATGCTGTGCACCATGCCACCCCTATTATTTTGCCACCCTAGGCCTAGACCTATGTGTCC
This sequence comes from Xenopus borealis, assembly GCA_024363595.1. Lineage (NCBI taxonomy): Eukaryota > Metazoa > Chordata > Amphibia > Anura > Pipidae > Xenopus > Xenopus borealis. The sequence goes on from CM044431.1 coordinate 12,972,338, forward strand.
TCACCACAAATCTTGGCCTGATAGGCTTATTTATCAAAAATTTAATTTGTAAGGTTTAAGAGATTTTTTCTACTTTGAATACCTCACAATTTTTTTTTTTTTAATGTTTGCTTATTTATTAAAAACTCCAAATATAAAAAACTTGATTGAATACAACTATGAAAAGAAACTCAAACTGATGAGTTTACAAGCTCAAATAACTCAAAGTTGTCAGTTAACAAACTCAAAATAACTTAAAAAATGGTTTGAATTTTGTCTTTAACAACTCCCATTGACTTCTACATGAACTTGCAAGCTTTAAGATGGCAAAGGTTTACAGTTTTACAAGGTTGTTGTGCTTAATACATGCCAACAATTTGTTTTTGAAAATATAATTAAATTTTGTGAGTTTTTGTGGAAAAAAAATCAAATCATGGCAAACGTTTGAATTCAAACCTTGATAAATCTCCCCCTAAATTTAGTATTTAAATGTGAAGTTATGACTAGTGTCATGTTTTTACTCACAATTAAGAGAATTTGACCTACATTCCAGCATAACATCCAATAAGTTGCATGTCATAATTACACAGAATACATTAATATAAAGGCAAATTATCATCCATTTTGATAAATCGGGCACAAGTTATGGGGCATATTTTTACAGAACAAGAAAATGCATGCATGTTGCATCCTTATGTATGATTCCTCAGTTACTTTTGAGCTATCAGTTCAGACATACTTGTATTAAAGGGGTTGTCCACCTTCAAACAACTAGTTGTTTTCAGATAGATCGCCAGAAATGACGACTTTTTCAAATTACTGTCTATTTTCTATTTGGAACCGTTTTTCTAATATTGAAGTGTAAAGTGTCATTTTTCACCTTCTAAAGCCAACCCCCCCAACTGTTCTAAACTGATACATTACAGGCAGCTGTTAGACTTGATACAATAGTTGCCAATCCTCCAGAGATGTTGCTGTGAAATGTATCAATTAAATGTTGCAAAATTGCATCAGTTTAGAGTCTTCACCTGAATTACTGAGCTGCCAGACTCAAACACCACAGACACCAACATTCAACTTTACACTTAGATTTTGGAAAAACATTAAAAAATAAATAATGGAAAGTAATTTAAAAAAGTCTTTATATATGGAGAACAATCTGAAAACCACTGAATAAAAAAAGTATTTGGAAGGTGAACAACCCCTTTAAAGTATAAACATTTAAGTTGGAAGCTTTTCGGACTACATTATTTTTAATTTCGTTTTTCGAGTGCCTTTCATTTATTTTATACTGACCCAGTAGACCTGTCAGGGTCCTAAATATATCCTTGATATTAAATATCTTATTCCTTGGAGTGTAACATTTTCAGCACCATAAAAAAGAATGGGATCTAAATTGTTATCCCCTGGTTAAATAATAGATGAATAAGATTCCATATAATTCCTACTTTAGCTCAGTTAAAATTGGTGGGGGAAGTCATGGGTGCAAATGTGAATTCTAGCCTGTGAGTAATGTAAAAGATGTACTACAGAAGAGATCCCAAAGCTTGTAGGGTTATATTATATGCAGCTGGCAGCTGTAGTCTGTTGGTTGTTGTTTCATTTTGCAACAGGGCAGGAACATTAGTATAATGCAAGAAGGTCAGCAAAATAAGAAAGCAATATCTGCTCATTATTGCTGAAGATATTGGAGTAGATGGAGTGTGCTGCCTGCATTGATATTAGCTAATAAAAGGCTTCAGTAGAATTCCCTTCTACAGACTGAGGCACAAAATATTTTGTTGTGTATCATATATGTGACCTGGCATGGTTGTAAATAGCTGCTCAGCATACAAATTTCCCTGCAGAGTTCCAAAGGAGCCATTGTCAGTCAACCACAAACACCTGGGGGCCGATGTACTAAATTCACGTGAATAGTTCATAGGATTTATTTGTTTGGTCGAATATGTGAATTTTGGCATATTCGAACATCGAATAGGGAATGGTCGAACGATCGAATACAGTCGAATGAATGAATATTCGATCATGCGACCTGCGAAGGATTTTAATTTTAAAGTTTATTTGATTGCCTACTTCGGCAGATTGGACCTACTGAATTGCAATAGAAGCCTATGGGAGCACTCCCATAGGCTTCTGAGGCTAAGTCCTGATCAAATAGGATTCGTACGTTAGAAGTCTTCGATCGTTCGAATCGTACGAATCTTTCGAATGATCGAATGATTTATTCGATCGTCGAATGATCAAATATCAATTAAACGGTAGACTAGAACTATTTGATTAACATTTGAAAATCGGATGCTAATCGAATATCGAGTAGAAACTAATTTTTGGGGGGAATAATAGTAAATTTGCCCCCAAGAGTTACCTAGAAACAGACTTAGATGTATGATATTGAAATACTCCACCTGTTCTGCTAATTTTTATACACTTATAGAGTTGACTTTAATGGTGAATCCAACTGCATCATGCTACTGTAATATGAACAAGAAACCTTTGTATTTAAGCCCTTCTCCATTTCTATGGTGATGCCCATCCAGTCAGGCACTGGCTTTAGCCACTGTTTCTGGTACCCTGCTCTTGCTTCTGTGTCTAGTTCTTATTCCTTCCATGGCCTTAATTTTTAGCTGTTATACCATTTCCAATTACATACTCTGACCTTCACCTGTTACATCTTACAACTTTGTGCTCTTCTGGTATCTCTTACCAGCTTTATCGCTTTACAGATTCCTGATCCAGGGTCGGACAGGACTGCCTCCTCAGGGGCCCACTCTGCAACCCTTCCCCTATCATGCCTTTAACTTTCTTTCTTTTGTGGCACTGATCAAGAGAGTTCAGGTAGAGCACAAAGATTTTCCAGCAGGGAGTAGGTCTGGGTTGGTGCAGCCCATACTGACCAAAGCCCACCAGGTTTTTACCATTTCCTGGTTCATTCTGACCCTTACCTAGTTGATTCCATGCCAGAATCCTCTTCAGATCCTCTTAGCTTTTGTCTTTTTCTATGTCCTGATCCTAAGGAATTCTTTGAATTATATTAGTAGTTGTGGTGGAGCTAGCCGCTGAACAAGCAACACGCATCTTCCGGAGCTCCTTGTGCAATCAGAATGAAAACTCGAATAAAACAGCAATCAATTGGGTCGGAACTGATGGACACACCACAGGAGCACGGGAGAACACTGACCGACCTGGCTGACGAGCGGAAAATCTTAGTTATTGTGAACTGTAATCAACGAAATGCATGACTTACATCTAAGTGCGCCTAGGCCTGCACCTATCTTTGTCCCCAACCTCCGAGACAGAGTGGACGTAATAGACTCAAGAGATCCCTGTGGGAAGCAAGGCAATCCCATAATAGTGACACAACATTAACCTTCAACACTCCAGTTGGTCAATAGGCCTCTTGGCTACAGGCCTGAAGCGCAGCCCAGATTGGGAGTGGCCCTTGTGGTGCAGCATGGAACAAGGTAACATTATACCAGATCTTTGACCCAACAAAGGTAAACTATAATCTGAAGGACTCAATTGAAGGTTGCAATTGCCTTAAAATCAGGCACTACAATAAGTTTTGTCGCTGAGGACAGTGGAAATTTATGCACAGTGATTCTCACTGATGCTATTGGACAATACATGCCACGGATAACAATGGTGAGAACAATTAATCAAACATCTGCTAATCACTGTTGTCATAGATAATCTACCTGAATAATAAAATAACAGCAGCCACTATACCGGCCAAGTCACATAACTTGAATTCCTCATACGGCGTAAAACAGTGTACTCAAATTACCACTAAAGCTCAGGACAATAACTAAAAATTAACATATTGGGCAATGATATAAAGGTGAATTTTTTCACTAATATTGCAATATTTGTGCAGACCTCTTCGGATATAAAATAACATTTAGTTCCAAATTCAAGTATACTCTGGCTCCGCCCCTCCACATTTAATCCTGTTATTAACCTCACTAATTAAAGTGCTAAAGGACCTTAAGCACACTACTTAACTGCTGCCGTGTTTAAGTAGATACAAATGGAGAATTAACACACCTTAAAAAATATGGACCTGCGCTAAAAGTGAAGGTATAATCTTCAGAGCCACTACAATAACATAATTTACCACAGAACTTACACTATTCTAAACCTGTACCTACAAATTGCTGTACCTACAACATGGGGAAAATATGGAGAGCCCCTCCCACCAAAAAAAATATCAAAAGAAAAACCACAAAACATACTTAGCCAAAGAAACTGGTTGTACAGTAAATTGGACTGAACCAGAAGATTCAGGCGAACAAGCAATATCACAACCTCAATCTGCTAAAATGCACTCAAGAGACGCCACATTAATGGAGCAGAACTGGATATGACTACAAAAAAGATTACAACCTCTTTCTCAAAAGAGATTAGGATATCCTAGAACACAGAATGGACAATACAACAAATGTCCTGGAGGGACATGAAACAGATATTGAAACCCTTCGCTACCAACTACAGGAACTACAAGACAAAATAGAAGACATGGAAAATAGATCACGAAGAGCAAATATCAGAATCAGAGGCCTACCAGAGTCTTACAAAAATTTGGAATCTGACATTACAGAATTTTTTTACCACACTAGTTCCGCACCTTCAAGTATCAAAATTGGAAATTTATAGAACACATCGAGCATTGGGAAGGCCACCTCAAGAAGGCAACCCTAGAGATGTGATCCTAAAACTACACTACTATACTACGAAAGAAACAATAATGCAAGCAGCAAGACAATCACCCACTACAATTATTTGCAGATATAGCACCAGCTACAAATGCTTAAAGACATACTTTCAAACCTTTTACGGCAATCCTACAGCAAAATAACATTAAATATAGATGGGCTTTCCCCTTTCGTCTCCACTTCCTACATCGTGGAAAACAATATTCAACATCAGACCTGGAAGAAGCAACCGAATTGTTGTACCAGCTACAGCTTAAACAACGACCCACCAACTCTGAACCCTCTCAAGAGAAAGAATGAAAAAATAAGTTTAGTCACTGGTAATATTAAAAGAGATATCTAAAGAGACTGTACTAACCATACTTTCTTTACAGGTTCTTCACTAATTATTTTGGTTTGAACAAAATCGATTTAACAATGATAATTATGTGTTAAATATGAGAACTTTAAAGTTAAATAAGGTTCAGAGGAAAAACCTCTTACTCCATTTGTTACAGGATTAAAATATGAGATGTCACATCCTTGTGACGTGTGAAACACATCATTTACTATTATTCCCCAAAAAATATTTGTTTTTCCTCGATATTCGATTAGCATTTGTTTTTTGAATGCTAATCAGATAGTTTTAGGCTACCCTTTTATTCGATCTTCGATCATTCGGCGATCGAATAATTATTGAATAACGATTGTTCGATCGTTTGAATGAATTATTCGATCATTCAAATAATTTGTACGATTCAAATGATCGAAGACTTCGATCGTACGAATCCTATTCAATCAGGAGGGTTCCCATAGGCTTCTATTGCAATTCAGTAGGTTCAATCTGGCGAAGTAGGCAGTCAAATAAATTTTAAATTTTAAATCCTTCGCTGATGGAATGATCAAACGATCAAAAATGCCAAATTTGCATATTCGACCAATCAAATTAATCTTATGATCGTTATTCGATCGAATTCAATAGAACTTTGATCAATTCAGGTGAATTTAGTAAATCGGCCCCATACTGTTTTAAAATTTGAGTTTTGGTTCTACAACTGTTTAATGATGTTTTTAGACATAATACTGGTTCAGTTTTACTTAAACCATTTCCGTATGCAATATACCTTTAACCCTTTCAGTGTAATTACTCAAATCCATGGTCCAATAACTAAACAAATATATATTAGCCTCATATTGACTCACAGAAGTATGACAATATGGCTAATTTAAACATTATTACACATAGGGGCAGATTTACTAAATTCGTGTGAAGGATTCAAATATTCTCGAGAATAGTCGCGAATAGTTGTGAATAGTCTCAATTCGATCATGCGACTATTCACCAGAATTGTACGATCGAATAGTTGCAGGAATAGTCGCAGGAAAAAACGCTTGAATATTCGCCAAAATCATACGAAGCGAATGTTCGGAGTGTAAGTGTTCGATCGTACGATTGAAATTCGGCAAAAGACTTAGCCTATGGGAAGCCCCCATAGGCTTTTTTTTCTTCTATTGCAATTCGTTAGGTTCAATCTGGCGAAGTAGGCAGTCGAATAAAAATTTAAAGGGCAGCTTCTTATATATATATATTTATTCGATCTATTCGATGTGCCCGAATATTCTATATTTGATGGTCGAAAATACTTAATTTGCATATTTGAATAGTCGCACGATCGAATTGAGACTATTCGCGACTATTCGCGCGAATATTCTAATCCTTCACACAAATTTAGTAAATCTGCCCCTAAGTATTTTCAACCATCGAATATAGAATATTTGGGTGCATCGAATAGATTGAAAAAATATATATTCGAGCGCTCGACTATTCGCCAGTCGAAGAACCTGCCCTTTAAATTTTTATTCGACTGCCTACTTCACCAGATTGAACCTACTCAATTGCAATAGAAGCCTATGGGAAGCCCCCATAGGCTTTTTTTTCTAAGTTTTTTGCCGAATTTCAATCGTACGATCGAACACTTCAAACGTTCGATTTGTAAGATTTTGGCGTATATTCGAGCGTTTTTCTTGCGACTATTCCTGTAACTATTCGATTGTACAATTCTGACCAATAGTTGAATATGCGCTCAAAACTGGTCGAATTTGAGGGCTAATAGCCCTTGACAATTCGACCCTTAGTAAATCTGCCCCATAGGGACAGATTTACTAAATTCACATGAAATTCACATGAAGAATCAATCGAATTTGTATCAAATTCGAATTTTCGAATATGCAAATTAGGCAAATTCGACCATCGAATATTCGAATTCGAATGATTCGAATATTCAAATAAAATTTTATTTGAATATTCGAAAATTCGATGGTCGAATACTTCCCCTTTAAATTTTTATTCAACCTCCTACTTCGCCAGATTAAAGCTACTGAAATGGGGATCCTTCCCTGAGATCGAATATAGAAAATTCGATCAATCGATTAAAATCGTTCGAATATTCAATTCTAATCTTCTATATTCGATTGTTCGATCGATCGAATTGCGGTAAAATCCTTCGAATTCGATAGTCGAATTCGAAGGATTTTATTTCCCCACTATTCCCTTGGTTGAATATCGAATTTTTTTATATAGTAAATCTGCCCCATAATGTCCAAGATTTCAATTCTCAGCAGAAGTGGTCAAAAGCATTTAAATACTAAAATACTATCACTCCATCCACACAGATCTTTTAGTCTTACAGGAAACACACTTTTCCCTGGATTCAACACCTTCCTGTTTGTCTCCATACTTCCCACTATACTATATGGCAACAAACTCCATAAAAAAAAATGGTGTAGCAATATGCTTCAGCAAAGGTTTGCAATTTAAACTTCAAACAGTTAAAAGAGACCCAGATGGAAGGTACATATTGATTGTTGGAGAAATACAAGATACAGATACAGAAATAACACTACTTAATTACTATGCTCCAAACGTGGGACAAGAACACTTTTTTGAAAAGTTAAAAAAGATAATACAAAATACAAATACACCATAAGGGACACCTGATATTTGAAGGAGACTCCAATATCTGCTTACATGCTAAAATGGATAAAACCGATAAGGACCCCTTACAACATACTACAAACACTGTAAGCCAGACGCCTGGAGGGAATGATGGCCTACAGCCAAAGACTACACTTCCTATTCTAACCCACATAAAATATACTCCTGAATAGACCATATCTTCCTGCCACAAACATTATTGCCAAATATACTGTAAATACTGCTACATGGTCTGATCACTCCCTGGTACTGGTAGAATTGAAATCGCTGATTTGTAAACCAATGCAAATCAGATGGAGACTAAATACTGTCCTACTGACTATACCTCAATTGAGGTCCCAAATTGATGGCAATATCCAACAATATTTTACTCTAAATCGGGGTACAGTAGCTTCACCAATTACACTATGGGAAGCTCACAAAACTGTCCTGAGAGGGGAGATTATAAATATAACTACAGCAAGAAACAAAAAAGAAAAAAATATATGATTTACAAAACAAATTACTAGTTTTAGAAAAGCAAAATAAAACATAATTCTTTCCCAAAATATAAACCACTATAGCAGATGTTAAAAGGGAATTGAATCTATTATACACTCAAGACATAGAAAATACGTATCAATGGCAAACCAATAGGTGCTCTAATAAAGGAAATAAACCAGACACCACTTTAGCCCGCACACTATATTCAGTAATGACCCATAATACTCCCCTACATAAAATTCGAACCAAAACAGGCTCCACTACAGGTAACCCAACAAAAATTTTTTTTACTGATTTTTATCATACCCCTACTAAATTTAGCATAACCCAAGCTGACAATCGATTTGCCAAAATGCAGCTACCCAATCTTACTGCTGAACAAAAGCAAATTATGGATAACAATATTACAATAGAAGAAACTTTACTAGCAATTAAACTGCTTCCAAGGTCCAAAACACCTGGCCCAGATGGCTTTTCAATAATGTATTATAAAAATTTGCCCCACACTTGGCCCCATACCTCACAAATATATTCAATAGATTAATGCAAGGGGATAAAATGCACCCAGAATCTATATTGGCACAAATTGCACTAATACCTAAACCCCACAAAGATCCACTAGAATGTGGTAACTATCAACCAATTTCAATATTAAATAATGATGTAAAAATATTAGGAAAAATACTGGCCTCCCGATCAAACACATTTTTAGCAAACCTAATACATCCCGACCATCCTGTTCCCAAAAGATGGTGGGGAGAACGTAAGGCACCTGATACAATTAATATATACTCTTAACACAACACGAACCCCAGCATTGGCACTAGCTTTAGACATTCAAAAAGCATTCGACTCGGTCACCTGAGAATATTTATACTATGTTTTAAAAAAATAAAATAAAATGGAACTTTGGGGACAAATGTATTTCAACTATCCAAGCTCTATATAACACCCCACAAGCTTTCCTAAAATGGGGCCCGTTCGCTTCAGATAAAATTACCTTACATAAGGGAACAAGACAAGGATGCCCCCATTTCACCATTATTATTTATACTAGCAATTGAGCCCCCAGCTTTATTGATCAGACAAGATCCAAATATAAATGGGATAACAATAGGCCAACAGACTCACAAACAAATGCTATGTGCAGACGATATGTTGTTGACAGTAACAATACCACTTACGTCTTTACCATATTTATTTAATCATGTTTATCAATTTGAACTGATATCCGGTTTAAAGATAAATCCAACGAAGTCTGAAGCCTTACCAGTCTGAAGCCTTACCATTGAATATTAGTCAAAAGCAGAAAAAAATGATCCAACTTAATTTTGACTCACAGTGGAGAAATAAACAGCTAAATTATTTAGGGGTAAAAATAACTTAAATCAAGCTAACTACCCTCAACTTTGGAAAGAAATTAACACAACACTTGAAACCTGGTCGAAACTACACATATCGTGGTTTGGTAGAATCAATGCGATAAAGATGGTACTGTTGCCTAAAATATTATACTACTTCCGAGTTGTACCGATAGAAATAGCTAAATCTAATTTAAATAAAATACAATCAAAAGTTATTTATTTGGGGAGATAAGAAATCCCGAATATCCCAAAAAAACTTTACAATTACCTAGAAATAAGGGTGGGCTAAATGTCCCTAACATACTTTACTACTACCAAGCTGCCCAAATAATGCTGATAATTCATCTTTATAGATCTAAGCCTCAACTATGGGCACAAATTGAAGTAGCATGATTAAAACCACTAAATACTGCAGTGCTGCCATGGATCTCTAAACAAGAGAGACCTACAACATCCACCCCAGTGCTAAACATGGCATTAGCTACTTGGGAACAAGTCACTCAAAAAACACCACTGAAGTCGCCTCACAAACCAGCAATGCCCTTGATTGAAAATCCAATTTTCAAACCAGGGTTGCAGAGGAAAGACTTGCAATGGTGGTAGTCCCAAAATATTTTATATGTAACTCAATTCTTTAATCTACACGGTCTTAAGAAATTGTCAACCATAGTCAAACAAAATAGCCCACTGGAAACAGAACAATTTAGATATTTTCAAATACAACATTTTCTTCACAAAATAACTAGAGGATGCACTGATGTTCTAACATCCTCTGCCTGGGAACAATTGTTTATTAAATTTCCCTATAATAGAGGAATAATATCTACACTATATAAAGAAATATTAAACTCTTCAATACCCTCTCTCCTGAGCTATACCAAACAGTGGGAAAGAGAGTTGGGAAACACTACAGAGGAAACAATATGGCAACAAATTTGGATAAATACAACTAAGGCATCAATAAATATTTTAGCACAAAAAACTTTATGCAAAGTAATATCTGGATGGTATATGATTCCTACAAAACTTCATAAATATTACCCCACTTCTAATCCTCTTTGTTTTCGAAATTGTGGTATTGAAGGGTCTATGCTACACACTTGGTGGCAATGTAGACAAGCATTCGGATTCTGGTCCAGAATATTTACATTAATCGATTCAATTATGGGAATTAAGCTTAGAAAAAACCATATGGTAGTGCTACTTAATAAAGCTATCCAGTACAAAATAAATACCACCGCAAACTAATACAATTTATCTTCCTAGCAGCAAAACAAACTATTGCTGCATCCTGGAAAAACAGTTCAATACCCATAATTATGTTTTGCTGTAAATTGAACTGGATTATGGTAAATGAGAGAATGTTAAGCATAACTGCAGATAAATACAATGCTTACACCAGAATCTGGACACCTTGGATAACATATGCCAGACTACAATAAAAAACACGAACAAATATCCTGTAGTATATACTTGTATAATTATGAATGTGTACTAAAGAACTGAAACCTACAAGACAGAAACTTAAATAATTAAAATCATTGAACCAAGACTTGTTCTATAACATTAAAATAAACACGGAAACGGTTGTTTAAGTTTATTAGTTTAAGTTTTATTGATATGCAATTTCCAATGTCAAAACGCTTTGGTTTATACTAAAGATGAAGCCACTTTGGATTGTGCATTTGACACAGAATAACTTAACTCAGACAATCCCATTTAACTCACTTATCACAGAATATTGTGTCAAAGCATCCCATCCAATTAAAGAGTTCACCACTGAAAACAATGGTGCTTTGGTATGCTAATGAAAAGGTTAAATGCATTAAATGAGTTAAGATAACTTTAGATAACACAGTTTCTTCAATTAACCCTGAGTCACAACGCATTTAACACACAAATCCAAGTGGATGCATCTGTATGTAACTATGAGAAATGATGAAAATGGAAGATCATCCTTGACTTCCAGGGTACTTGAATGTGATGATAATGCCCTCCTCTGCGTAGGAGAGCAGACAATCTCTGAAAGTAAAAATGTATACAAATTACTTGACCAAAATAAATGCTGCATTGTTATCCAATAAAAAGTTTTGAAAGAAATATATTAGTAGGTGTAAGTTCTCATGAACAGAGTCCTACTCTGTTATCTCATAACAATGCACAGTTGTAACTTTGCATCTATTCTGATGAAATGTTTGTCTGATGTAAGTACACTGTTATGTCTTGTATTTGCATCCCTTTAATCTGCAAAACACTCTGCTGGATGGCAAAGACATTGTGTAGTGAATTTACTCTGTGTAGTTTCTGTCCTAGAAGGAGAGAAATGATGAATGAGAAAGGAACTTGTTCCATATTTATCCATTAATGAAAGCTTTTTGGAGTAAATACATCAATGAGAACATTAAACATTCTGCTTACATTGTGCCAGTAAAATTAGACAAAAACTAAACTGATTGTGGTTAGCCTGACCACTTACATTGCAGCCTACTGTATATGGATCAATGAACATGTGACATCTAGTAACAGCAAAGACAGTACTGCTTTAAAGAGTGATTTCTTCTTCAGCTAATTGTCTTATTTCTCTACACATATATTCATATTACATTGGCATTACTATTTGAATGGCTTTTGTTATAACACAATGGGGTTTATGTAATAAAAGGCACTAAGTTTGCCCAGGGGCAGTAACCCATAGCAACCAATCAGCAGGTAGCATCTACTAGTCAGCTGATTAAATGCAAACATCTTATTGGTTGCTATGGATTACTGCTCCTGGGCAAACTTAGTGCCTTATATTACATATGGGGGAATGTATGATGACTTATTCCTTGGGAAAAGCAATCTGCATATTTCCCAGGCTTTCCTTTCATGGAAGAAGAGCTGTACCTCATCCAACAGAAAGAGATATTGGTATGCCTGGTGATCATGTTATCATAGGAACTGCACTGGTGAAGCCAGATCTATCAAAATTCAATAATACAATACACCCAGCCTATACCATATAGCCTCTGACAAGCTGTATTTCTAGGTGTTCTATGAATATGACGACCTAGAAATCCTTTAAGAATAACAGTGGTTGTATCTGCTCGTGTCAATATATTGCAATGCCTGAGGCAATGGCTGCTCGATGTTAAATCTCTCCTTCCCCATACATTATTCAGTCAAGACCTCATAACACGGTTACTTAAGGAAACATTGGTGTTTCAACTATTCAGTGATAGTTGCATGAATACTTAGGGCAGCAAAACATTTTCCACAAACATCTTACCTAAAATGGCATTCAAGCTGGCTTATAAGTTCCCTTGTTTGCTAAATCTAACTGACCTACTAGTGGACACCCTTCTCCCCATGTGGATCATGCCCACAGTTTGGGAACCCAATTAAAGGAATTGCTCACCTTTGAGTTAACTTTTAGTATGATGTAGAGAGTGATATTCTGAGCAAATTTTAAATTGGTTTTCATTTAGTATTATTTGTGTTTTTTTGTGTTATTTAATAGTGATGTGCAGACTCGACCTGCACCCAACCCTAACCCACCTTCCTGTCACCCACACCCAACTTCCGGCTTCCATTTATAGACCTGCACCATCTCGCCAATGACATCACAAAAGGGGTGGGGCGAGCAGGTGCGCATCTATAAAAAAAGAAGCCGAAAGTCAGAAGCCGGCAGTGTAAGGTAGCGAGCGAAAGAGCAGGAAAAATAGGTCAACCTCGACACCTGTAAATAGGGTTGCAATGTCGGCCCAAATCTGCCTGACCCAAAGGTAAAACTGTGGGCCCTGTGGGTATCGAGCCGGCCCGTACCTCACTATAATTTAGCTTTTTAATCAGCAGCTCTCCAGTTTGCTATTTCGGCCATCAGATTCCTGGTTCCAAATTACCCTATCAACCATGCATGACTGGAATATGAATAGGAGAGGTTATTTAAAGGGATCCTGTCATGGGAAAACATTTTTTTCAAAATGCATCAGTTAATAGTGCTGTTTCAGAAGAATGCTGCACTGAAATCCATTTCCCAAAAGAGCAAACAAATTTTTCTAGATTTCATTTTGAAATCTGACATGGGGCTAGACATTTTGTCAATTTCCCAGCTGCCCCACGTCATGTGACTTGTTATCTGATAAACTTCAATCACTCTTTACTGCTGTACTAAAAGTTGGAGTGATATCACCCCCTTCCTTTCCCCCACCCAGCAGCCTAACAAAAGAACAATGAGAAGGTAACCAGATAACAGCTCCCTAACACAGGATAACAGCTGCCTGGTAGATCTAAGTACAGCACTCAATAGTAAACCCCATGTCCCACTGCATACACTGCACATGCACTGCAGTTACATTGAGAAGGAAAAACAACAGGCTGCCAGAAAGCAGTTCCCTCCTAAAGTGCTGGCACAAGTCACATGACCAGGGGCAGCTGGGAAATTGACAGAATGGCTAGCCCCATGTCAGATTTCAAAACTAATTATAAAAAATCTGTTTTCTCTTTTGAGAAATGGATTTCAGTACAGAAGTCTACTGGAGCAGCACTATTAACTGATACGTTAAAAAAAAACATGTTTTCCCATGACAGTTTATCTTAGCAATAACAATACATTTGTAGATGGGGTCAGAAGCCCTTATTTGAAATCTGGAAAGAGTCAGAAAAAGAGGGTAAATTATTTAAAAGCTATAAAAAACAAATAATGCCAACCAATCAAAATTTGCTAAGAACTGGCCATTCGATAATAGATTTAGGGGGCTATTTATTAAAGTCAGAATTTTTTATTACTATATAATCCGAATTTTTAAACTTGAATTTTTCAGGATTTATTAAAGCCTGATGCTGCAAAAAGTCTGAATCTGAAAATCCAGCATTCAGACCTGCTGAGGTTGAATATAAGTGAATGGGAGAGGTACCTATCCTATTTGGAAGTTTCTGTGGTCTGCAGTGGAATTAGTCAAAAATCAGAATATTTCAGGAAAAAAAAACTAAGAAAAAATTGTACAGTTCAGGTTTTTGCTCTATTTTATTGAGTGTATCCTGGATCCCACATCACGGATTCTAGTTTGGTGTTACTTTTTTATTTAAAAAAATTATTAAAAAATAAATCGAATTTTGATAAATAACTAGTGATGGGCGAATCTATCACGTTTCGCCAAAAATTTCCAAATTTATAGCAAAATTCGCGAATTGGCGAAAAATTTGCGAGTCGCGTTGTTTACTAACGCGTCACGTCATTTCCGATGCGTCGTGTCATTTTCAGTGCTCAACTCTTTTTTTTACGCCAGCAAATTTTAGGCAGGCGAATCTTAGCTGGCGTTTCGTGAATTTCCGGCGGCGAATCACGGGAATTTGCAGCAAATTCGCGCCTGGCGATTAAATTCGCCCATCACTATAAATAACCACTCTTTTAAGTAAATTGCTATAGTGTGAAAGACAGACAACATTTTGTGGTCCTAATAAAGAGTGCTCAGATCTAACAGGGATGCTGGAGCCTGAAGTAATGGAGTCTTATAAACAACACTTTGATCTACTGTGAATGTTTGTGATGGATCCTTGAACAGGAGTTTCATGGAATAGAAGCTGAAGGCAAATCATGGAATTTTGCTGCAAATACAAACATCTCTCTCATCAGTATGTCTGAGTTTCAGAGTTCTGACACAAGGGGGCAGGTTAAAAAACCATTGAAGTCGACCATGGAAATAGTTGGGGGATAAAAATTCTCCAAATTCAAATTCGAATTTGGAGGATTTTTACCGCAATTTGATTGGTTGAATGATCGAATATAAAAATTTGATCGATTGATAAAATCGTTCGAATCGATCTTTTCGAACTATTTTAACCAATCGATCGATTTTTTTTTTTATTCGATCAAAATTTTTAAAATCCAATTCAGTAGGTTGAAACTGGAGAACTAGGCAGTTGAATAAAAATTTAAAGGGGAAGTACTTTGACAGTTGAATATTCGAATAGATTTTTATTCAAATCATTTGAATCTTTCGACTCGATCGGTCTTCAAATTTTTTGAAAATTCGATCGAACTTAGAATCCTTCATGTGAATTTAGTAAATCTGCCCCCTGGACAAAACTCTGGCATTCCTGAATTGGCCCAAACCCAGCCCTTTATATCACTGCCCTTTCCTCTCACATCATCTCCCAGCCTTAAGCATCATCACACCACTGTCAAGAACACCGCCTTACCAGGAGCTCCAGGCGGAGCGCGTTGTCTCTTCGGCGTTGCTCTATAAATGGTGAAGCCCATTGCCACCATGTGGGTAGCTGCACTGGTGTGGTGACGTCATTGTGCCGCGACGGTCTCAGCATATGGTGACATCACGGCGCTCGTTTTGGTGTCAAATCTAAATATAAAATGACCCCAGAGACCCGGGATCAATGCCCGAATATAGGCTTTGTTATATACATTCCTGGGTGCTCTATTATACTTCTGCTATTGATTCCTGGACTTTGACCCCTGCCTGAACTCAACCTTGATACTTGCTGCCTACTTTTGAACCCCTTGCCTTGATTTGACCTTGATTATTTCTTGAACCCTGCTTGTACTTTGTTCTGGACTTTAACCCTTGAGTTTCCTCCTTGGTCCTGACTTCTCCCCACAAAGTCTATTCGGAGATTAGAAGCCACTATGTCTTGTTCCTTGCTTTCTGTCATGTCTGAACACTAGCATGCACACAACAATGAATTATCAACCAGTGCCCATGCTACTCTTCAGCTGTCAATGTCATGGGCTGATTGTAATAAGGTAAAATGTTAATGTTTGATGTAAATGCTAGGTAATGGTTAAATACACAGTTTAGGTAGGTCACTGGGAGAGCTATGTGGTTAAAAACATATTTTCAGATTGACCAATAGAGTGAATTAGGGGATAACAATTTTTGTTGGAAATTCCCTGGTGGGTGAAGAATGGTAGGTTATAAAAGGGACAGGTTACAGGCGAGAATTTGAGATCCAGCATGGGAAGAGATGAGGACAGCCTCCTCAATGGCAGTTGAGTCATCCCCCATCAGAGACACTTTGCTTAGTTAGTCAAAAATTAAGTAGTGGTAGTACAATCTAGTGGGTGTATGTTAGATAGGAAAATAACATGTACAGCTGTGGCCCCTATGAAGAGGTTGTGGGCACAGTGTTTCCAGCGGGAATGCTGCCAGTCATGGTGTAAGAGGTTAGGCTCATCCGACCGGATCCGGGCAGGACCCAAGAGGGGTGCCTAAGGGAAGGAGCAGGGACCCCCCCTGATAATATGTAATTTGTATAATGTGTCACAGTGAATGAAGATTGAAGGACAGAGCCCTGTCAATGAGTGCCTGTTGTTGTGCCTGACTAAATGTAATAAAAGAAAGAAAGCATGGTTATGACAGCTTCCTGTGTCTAATTGAAGGTCTTCCTCTACACAGGGAGGTGGTTCCTGGTAAGTAACAGTAAGGGTTAATGTCCAGGCCTGTTACATGCCAACCTTGTGCTTCAACTCTGCCTCTTCATTTCAGGTATGGAATAGCAATGCCATTCTGGGGTGTTCTTTTTTGTGTGGCTAAAAAGAGTGGAAGAGCGCTCTATAATTCATCTATAGGTTTACTTGTCCTTTAAGTTACAAAAACACTGTTATTTAATTGAACAAGGTACAGCCGGTATTGGGAATAGAGTTTATTTTAAGTTAATTCATTCCATCTATTTTTTGGCTCCATTTTTTTCTCAAATAATTTATAGTTTTTCACTGTTTCCAACTTTTGATGAGCTATTTACACAGATTTTGGCTCAGTACCAATGAACTTCTAGTGATCTAAGCAGACAATTCATTGCTATCAAAGTGCTGTAATGAGACCGAGTGAGGAAGTGAGAGGAATCTGTAGAGACGCAATATTGTACATCTGTATGAGATAATATTCTGCTCGGGGAGCAGACACAAGCTAGTAATGTAAGCAGAGCAAGCTCTGTAGTTTTTGAAAACTAGCAAACAGCAGGAAGCCCAAAGCTCATATTAAGCCCTGCTGAGGCCTCTGATATATGATGCTGACTGATACTGTTGCACACAACGCAAGGAGATTTTAGAGATGTACAGTCCTGCAGAATCATTTAATGTCCTTTTATTGCTGGGATTTATTTAAATAGAGAGGAATTAAAGTTAAATATGCAGATACTGAACTCATTTCATGTGTAGTCCTAAAGCACTAATGAGACTATGTAAAGCACTAATGACAATTCTTTGTTATAATATCCAGAGACACTCATACAATTAATAGACCCAACAACTGCAGAACAAGTGCATTCAACATTTTAAAAGCAAATGTGAGCAATAAGCAGTGAGAAAGGTCTAAATGGGGCTGTTTCTTTTAGGTAGAGCATATTTACATTTATCATTGAATCCCTGTGTAAAGACTCTAGATACATAGGGACCTTGAAGGCAGCTGGAACAACCAACTCTTTCAGGAACAGGGAAGCTTGACATTGATGCTTGACAAAAGGTGGAGTGCCACTTGAAACATTGTATCATGTTGCTGTCCTGTAAACATTTCAGACATTTTTATTGAAACTGCTATCTATTGGAAGAAAATTCTTGTATGTTGGTGGAGCCCTTGTGAACAGGCTACTTGATGTGCACCCAAGTATAATTCGGGCAAAGAAAGTAAGTATGGTTTAACTGGAATTACATGTGGCATCCCGTTGCATACCACAGCAAGGGGACAAAGAGAGCACTAGCTGTGCATGTGCAAAGATGACTGGGGACTGGTGCAACAACACGTAAGGGAGCAAGCCGGTCTCCCAGCACATCTTACACCCTGGTTAATAGGGGCCATTGGAAGGCATATTATTCAATAGATGTGTTATATTATATCAGGGCCAATCCAAAATGCCAGGGCACCTGAATAAAACCCAATGTGCCACTGTCATTAAGGCCCCCACCAGCAGAGGAACATGTGTTGGGTGGTAATTGGCCACAGTAGCAGTGGGGCAGGGGGAAGATAGGTCCGGCAGTGGGGCGGTAGTTGGCTGCAGTGCAGTGGGGGTGAGGGGGACTTGACTTGAGTTCTCTTGTTTGCCCAGCTATCCCAATTTGTTAATTTTGCCATGATTTTGTATCATTTTGTACACTAATCCAATGTACCATAGCACACTCAAGTTGAAAATTGCAAAAACGTGGTTTATTGGCTCCAATCGTGCAGACAAAGAAATGGCAACGTTTCGGGCCTCGCAGGACCCTTTATCAAGGCTTGATAAAGGGTCCTGCGAGGCCCGAAACATTGCCATTTCTTTGTCTGCACGATTGGAGCCAATAAACCACGTTTTTGCAATTTTCAACTTGAGTGTGCTATGGTACATTGGATTAGTGTATGAATTTTCTGACCAAGTGGCAGGTTGGATCATACCAATAAGCACCTAACCCGAAAAGGGACCTAACCATCTGTGGTAAGAGCACTCCAGTATTGAGTGGAATTTGTATCATTTTGTGTCATGGTCCACTTAGCAAACCATGTGATGACAAATTCTTCCTATCAGAAAGGGGTTATAATCTTCATGTGATGGTATTGTAAGTAAAGAGCTCCCATGATAAGTACAATGTAGGCTGTATTCGGTTTGCATTCTGAGCATAAAATGCTGCACTTACTAGATGACATGTAGGTCCTATTGTTGGTGGTAAAGACAGCACTCTGTAGCACCATGCACCCATGGGACTGCCTGACTATGGGATGCTTTATTTTGCTATGAGATTGGAGATGCCTATGTTCCTCCCCCAACCTACCTCTCAACAGGTAGAAGCTAAGGATGTTAATCAAATATCATACTTAATACAGAGGACTTAAATGCAAGTTCATCAGAGAATGTTTTCCATTTTCTATAATAAATGCAAGGAAAGCAGTCTTTTCAAAGAATGAAAATGTCTTGAAGTGCGGAAAGGGAATTTTGGATGCACAACTAAATTGCCATTATTGTAGTTTTTCTGCTTGACTTTAAATACCAATAAATTAATATTTCTGTGCATCAGACTGACAACATACAATAACCAGAATGATTCCTATTCAAATACTTTTCTGCATTAGGAATAGTGATGGGCGAATTTATTCGCCAGGGGCGAATTCGCGGCGAATTCCCGCGATTCGCCACTGGCGAATAAATTCGCGAAACGGGCCAAAAAATTCGCCACCAAAAATTCGCCGCGCAAAAACGAGTCGCGCGTCGTTTTTTACGCGACGCGCGTCAAAAACGACGCGCGACTCGTTTCGCGAATCGGTGAAAAATTCGCGAATTTCTCTGGAAATTCGCAAATTTTTCGGCGAAGCGAAATGCGGCCGTTTCGCCCATCACTAATTAGGAACAGTTATTAAAAGATATTATCAATGGCATCATCAATTTACATCTTAAAGTATTTAGGAAAAGAAAGAAATCTGATTATTTATTTTTTGAATTGTTTTAAATGACTGTGTTGATTGAATAGGTTAGCAGACATAAGGCTATGATTATGAGTTGTGAAGATGGACAACTTTAACTACTGTTTTCGCTCCATTTTTTTTAATCAAGTTACATGTTTATCCAAGCAGTTATGAGCTCTTTAGAAATTCTAAAATGAACGGAAATCAAATGCTACCATCATTATGGATTCAATCCTTTCTCTTATTTCCCACAGTAGATTTGTAGAAAATATAATATAAAGGTGGTGCAGGCATCTTCTTCACTAAATTAGAATTAAGTCTGGGCTCATGGGAAATTTAGGATCAGTTTTTAAATGAAAGGATATGGACCCCTGGGGGGGAGGAAATATGCAGACACTGTAAGAGGAACATTTTCTAAATTGAAGAAAAATGTATATGAGTGAATTGAAACTTTTATTCATTAAGTGATTTACTTTTAGTGTATATTTGATTGACCTTCACAAAGGACAGTGTGCCGTCCATGAAATTTGGTTGTAAATAATATTTCGAGTACGTTTAGTAATCACCAACATAACCTTTGCATTGGTTTTATTTTATTATACGATTTCCATTTCAGCTGTAGGCAAAGCATAACACAAATATATATGGAAGTGCATTTAACATTGAATGTTCTTTCAACATAGGAAATGAGAATTTTCAGTTGAAGTGGCTTTGGGAGTATTTGTAGATTCAAAGACCTGAACAATCATTCCCTGTTGACATATGCATGGAAATGCTTTTTGCAATAATCATCCTAATGGAAAAATATAGTCCGCTAATATAAGAAGAGTTAACCTTTATAGGCTATAAAATATCCATAGTATTCTTACTGTAATATTTAAAAAAGTAAGCAGTTTATGCCTTTCATATTAGTTATGGGATGCTCTGGGTGGCAAGCTATTTTATTTCAAAAGGGTTTCCCAACAACAAAACATAAGAAAGATGTTTTTCCAAAATCGGTTAATTTTTTTCAGACTTTTTCCAGAGTACTACCAAAGTACGAATTTTTATGACTTTTTTCCCCAAAAAGCCCAGAATAGTCAGATTTTTGTGCTAATTACAGCACAGACCACAGAAACTTCCAATATGATAGGAATCGCCCATTGACTAAAATACAACCATGGCAGATCTGAGATGCCGGATCTTTTGAATTTTTAGCAATGGTGCTTTAATAAATAACCCCCTAAGTGTAGCTAATTAATGTCACAGCCATGCTGTCTTAATGACATCACTGCTACTCTCTGAACTGCCACAATTGTAACAGTGACATTGAACTCCTGTCTTGCTCTCTTTCAAGATTCCTGTTGAATTAATCTCAGTTTTTTTTTTTTTAAACCAAGTCGACCAAACTCCCATCCATGAATTGAACTCATTTATCAATAATTTTTCTTCGGAAAAAAGGAGCGACAAAATGTTGCAACAAAATTGATCATCAATTAATATCAATTTTGTAATCTTCGTTGAGAAAACTTCACTTCAATGGGTGTGGCCCATTGACTTAAATGAGTGTGGTACATTGCTGCTGGTGACCATTTCAGCACCCATTTAGGGATGTCGTCCTCTTTTGATGTCGACGAATTGTCGCCAGCATCATAAGTTTTGCAAATTTATCAGTGAAGCGAAATGGGACAAATTCTCTTAAAGGCATTAACAGAATCAGCCATCAAAACATCAGTGCATTCCAAAAATTTGCTGTCCTCACTGGGAAGAACCATTCACATTGCTTCAAAATAAAGTTATTTTCCTCTAGTCTGAAGGGGTGGCCTCTGGTGTGGTGATCCTCTTTATGAATAAAAAGGTCCCCTGCTATTTGTCTTAAGTGTAATTTTGTCCCCTTGCAAGTGCCTTTTTTCCAAAAACCTTGACAGTCTACCCTCATAATTTAAGTCTTCCATCCCTATAACCACCTTAGTTAGCATTTCTCTGCACTTTCTTATTTTTGCCAAAGTGCATGACCTTGCATTTATCAACATTGAACCTTATTTTCCAGTTTGCTGCCTAGTTTCCCAACTTAGACAAATCACTTTGCAAAGTGGCAGCATCCTGCATGGAACTGATTGTTCTGCACAATTTAGTATCATCTGCAAAAATAGAAACAGTACTTTCAATGCCCACCTCCAAGTAATTAATAAACAAGTTGAAAAGCATGTACAGAGCCCTACGGTACTCCACTAACACTAGTCCAATTAGAAAATGTTCCATTTACCACCAATCTTTCTAATGTATCTTTTAGCCAATTCTTTAAAAAGGAAAATTTGTTTAGCTGGTTCCTCATTTCTGTAGAAAATGTTGCTGACTTCAGAGATAGCTATTGAGCTTAACACCTGGTATTATCAGTCTAAAATTGCTACAATCTTATTATACATAATTTGTATTTGGATCACCTTTAACCCTTTGCCTGCCAAGCACGTACTGGGTACGTTCTGCAGGCAAGGGCTCCTACCG
>CM044431.1:12994794-13013584 GCA_024363595.1 Xenopus borealis
GCTTGGCAGTAGATGTTCGGTTTTGGACAAAATGGCTGGCAGTGAAAGGGTTAAACACTGTGGTTGTATGGGCTTAGTAAGTGTCTGTGCCCAGGGCTATCACTGGTAGCCTTTTTTTATTGCTTTAGAATACTTGACTTTATTCTTGCAGAAATCCATTACTTATACTTATTGTCATAGTTAGTTTGTCAGCTTCACTTGAGTTTGAACTCTTGTTTTCAAACGAATAGCTTCTAGAAACTTCTGCATTCCTGTGGTCATAGATGGAAGGTCCCTTCAATCTGCCTAAACCCCAAAATGAACTGAAATGCATTGACAAGTTTGTGTCTGAAATGGTCAGGGACTAAAGAACAAGGGGATTTGGAGACCTAAATGGGGGCACCATGGGTAACAACCTTTCCACAAGTTGAGTAGCAATGGTTACATCAACATGCAGGACACACCTCCCATGATGACCAAGTAATTCTTTGTGGATTTGAGTCGACGGATATTTGAAATAACACTTTTTGCCTTTGAACCACAGCTCAGGGGAAATCTTGTAGAGAAGACAAAAATTAGCAATAAAAGGAATCAAAGTTACAATGTTCTATAATAAGACTTTAAATGGTATCTCATATTTGTCACATTGTATGTCAGCAGCAGTGAATTGAATATGACAAGAACATATAATAGAATATGTTCTTGTTAAAATGTAATACTTTCCGTGTGGAAAATGGATGCAAATATTACCCACCATTCTCTGCTCCTTCTATGTGGTAAGACTCAAGGAAACCTCCTTTTTTGTCTTTAATTATTTCTCTGAGCTATGAGTTGTATACAGCCACCTCCGTGGCTGGGTAACATGTGACTTACTTCTTCAACATGAGAATTGATGAGCAGAACAACCAGTGTCATTAATATTTCAGCATGTCAAAGGAATACTGTCACTTCATTATTTTTCAACCTTAGTCTCCCTTTCTTCTTCCTATTTTAATCATTAGTCTGCCAGTTTGGCAGTGACCTACCATGTCATATTCTGATTAAGTATGTTTCTTTCTATTTGATTTACAAGCAAAGACTGCAAATTGAAACTGACCGTTATTTGAAAAAAAAATGACTGCATACGTCGGTTCCATTCCAACTGAAAAACGCAAAACTATAAACAAAAGAACAAAAATATGAGCACAACCAGAAAAAAAATTCAAGTTTAGGGAGGCCAGAAAGCCTTTCAGGGAATTTAAATTCTCTTTAAATGCTAAGGAACTTGTGCTACGCTTTAAGTGTGTTCTAGATGAGATTAAATGGATTGTGCACATCTAAATAGTTAAATTATTTGTAATAAGAGTGTCTTTTAAAGTGTCACAGCCTGTGACAGATTTTCCATGAATGTTTACCACTGGGAGTTACCACTGTGAATTGAGTAATAAAAAGTTTCACAGCTTTTTTTTTCTTGTTTTCTTCCAGTTGATCACATAATTGCTGTCACTTTGGCTAAGAGTCAATTCACATCAGGATTCATCTGTCATGGGATGCTGTGTTAATCATTTGCTTCAGGCAGTTTGGAGCACTTATTTCAAAACATTTTGCTGTCTATAAGCCCTGGGGTGCAAACAAACTGCTGTGACATGTCCTCTCAGGCAGATGTCCAGTTGCAACTGCATAACTATTTGTAGTCTGTAGAATTTAGAAAAGTTGACTGCTGTTCTTCTCCGGCATAATTGAAAAGCAAAATGTTGTATACCAATAGAATTATTAATTTCTACAATCATTTATAACTTTTTGCTTTTTTTTTGTGACAGATACTTAAAATCATATCTTTATGGGTGTTAGGTCAAATTTTAGAGAAATGTGAATTTTTTTTAAAGTGGACCTGTCACCCAAAAAAAATATTCAAAATCACTATTTTATCACATTAGTCAAGCACAATGAACATTAATTACACAATATAAATTATTTTAATCTTGTTTTCTTCAGTCTGGGAATTCATAATTACAGCAAGCAGGCAGGAGCCATTTTGTGGACACTGTTATTAAGGCAAGCCTTGTATCATCTCAGAATCTTGTTTGTGCACCAGAATAGGGGACCCGATGTCTATCCCCATGTCCTGGCTACACAATTAAATGGTTAAGGGAACTGGGGGAATGTGTGGAGAGCAGTGACATCTAGGAAGTGCTGAATGGAAAGTGAAAGTAATTGTCTGCCACGCCTCTATGCCTAAGGCATAGAGGAGTGTCAGACAATATTTGATTGACAGCTGAGATTTTTAAATGAGCTTAAAACAGCTATGAATGCTTTAATTAAAATTTGAAATTGGTTTTCATGTTTGATTTGAAAAGGATTTTTATTATACAGATTTTTGTGTCTGGGTGACAGGTCCACTTTAAACTGTAATAAATTAGATTTTATTTAAAATTAAAATGTATGTTGTGGTATGTATGGCATGTCAATTATGAAAATGTTTTAACTTAATTGAATAGTCCCGACCCGAAAACTTTAATTTAAATCGAATTCAAATCAAGTTTTCCTACGAAAAAAAAACACCTTGACCCTAGCACATTTAATCATTATTGTTTGACATGTGACATTTTTTTAACGCAACATTTCTAAAGGGCATCTATTTCAATGCAAGACTTGGCAAAAATGTGGCTTATTATTACTATTAACATCTTCAAGTAGTTTGAATTTGTGAGCTTTGACCACCCAAAAATTCAAATATGATTTTACCATTTGAACCTTAGTAAATCTGCCCCTGTGTGTTTTGTTTAAAATCATCTTTTTAAATTAAAATTAAAGGGAACCTGTCACCCAGCCATATAATAAAAGTCCTTTTAAACCCAAATTCTTTTTTTATTGAAACATCCATACCTGTTATAAACTGGTTTATAACTGTTAGCTGTCAATCATTTATGGTGTGCCCCTCCTCTATGCCTTAGACATAGAGACAGGGCAGGCAATTACTTTCCCTTTCTATTCAGCACTTCATAGATGTCACTGCACTTCTTGCATTCTCCCTTCCTCCACACCATCTAAATGTGTAGCCAGTGCATGGGAATGGACATTAGGTGCCCCATGGCTCCTGTCTGCTTGATGTGATTGTGAATTACAAGATTGAAATAATTTATATAGTATAATTTTCTAAAGATGTATTATATCCCAAAGCTGGTAAAAGTCAATGGAACATGTCACTATTACAATTTGAATTACAATTTATAAAAGTGATCTGCACTGTGCTTCGTATGAAAAATTCTGGGTGAAAATAAAATAAAGAATTTTCCTGCATTTCCTGCAATTTTCAAGCTGGCTATTTAATAAACAAATTCAATTTGTGGATGGGAGTTAGGTTGACTTTGTTTTAAAGGGGACCTGTTACCCAAAAATGTTATTCCAAATCATATTTTATCACACCTGTCAAGCAAAATATACTTTAATTACAGTTTAAATTATTTAACTCTTGTTTCCTTTGGTTTGGGAATTCGTAATTATAGCAACCTGGCAGGACCCATTTTGTGGACACTGTTATTAAGGAAAGCCTTGCATCATCTCAGAATCTTCTTTGTGCACCAGAATGTGGGACCTGATATCCATTCCCATGCATTGGTTAAACAATTAAATTGTAAAGAGAGAGGGGGAATGTGAGGAGAGCAGTTACATCTAGTAAGTGCTGAATGGAAAGTTAAAGTAATTGCCTGCCCAAAAATAATTTGGATTGCATGTTTAATTTGAAAAGGACTTTTGTTATGCAGCTTGTCTGGGTGACAGGTCCACTTTAATGAAAAAGATAGATACAATCCAGTTTTAGTAAATACCCCCTTAAGTGAAGTTTAGGGTGAAAGGTCTCCTTTAAGATCCTACCACTATCAATGTCAATATCTGTTCTCTCAGTCTATTCATTTACAAGCAATAGCTAAGAAAGTAATTCATGCTCTTACCTTATCCCACCTAGACTACTGTTCCTAGACCTATTATTATTATTATATTATTAACATGTATTTATATAGTGCCAACTTATTTTATAGCACTGTACCTAGACCTAGACCTGCTTCTAACAAGCCTTCCTAATTGAATTCTGCATCTAGCATTCTCCTCTTCTCTAAGAGAGTACAGCCCCCTCCTGCTGAAGTCCTTATCTTGGCTTCCCATAAAACAAAGAACAATGTATAAACTCCTCACCTTCAAAATCCTTCATACGTCTTCACACACCACTGCTGTGTTCAACATTAAGCCTTTCTGTCTTGCTGCTCATTACATTTGGAATGCTTCCCTTAATTCCTCCTTTGACACTCTTCTCTGTCAATTAAAAAAATACACTCAAATATTCCCTCTTGGAATTTGCAAACAACATGTGGCCCAGTTCCAGCATGTAGTGTCACCCACTGTAACCTGCATCACTTACTATCCTTCTAGTTTTGTCTGTAAGTTACCCACCCACTTAGATTCTAAGCTATATGGGACAGAGACCTCCTTCCTCTTGTCTCTTAGCACTTAAACTTTACTGTACTGTGTATTTATTAATCTATAAACCCATTTGTTCTATTCATTTACTGTTTTAATGTACAGTGCCGTGTTAATAAAGGGCACTCTATACATAAAACATACATATATTTGGTCTTAAACTTGCCCCTAAAAAGAGTCCATGCTTTAAAATAAGACTGAGATGTTGGGTGTTCTAGCAATTTTACTAATTTCCTCAATCAAACGCCTTAAATTACATTACATAAAGCCAATCCACATGGCCTTTACTTTAGACTGTCCTGTGCTTACTATTCTTGGCTATTCTATACAGAAGGTCAACATATGCACTAAATAAACATGAAGAAAAATTTTTAAAGAACTAATTCAGAAACATAAACAAAGTAAACTGTCTATGATTATGGGCAAGTAAGTAATAGGCATTTTAACCATCTCTAATAATAACAATAACACAATAGTATTATTATTATCATTTACAGTACCAGTAGGTTTCAGTGGTCATGACTTATATGTTCCATATGTGCATCAAACATGGCTCCCATTGACTAAAACTGTTTTCTTAATTCCCTAAACTAAAGCTACTCTTCATGGTAAAAATAATTATACAAATTTTCAAATGGGAAAGGCAATTTTTATTTTTATTTTACACCAATTTTGTTTCTGCTAAGTAAAGATGCCAAGCTGTTAATGTTGTTAAATCAACTAAATCAATTAAATTCTTGGAATTGCTAAAATAATTCTGTCTGAAATCCATCCTGTTCATGATTTACTGCAAATTGTAAAACTGTTTCAAAGTCATCATAAAATGTTAGCAAATTACTACTTTATCTTTGTTTTGAAAAACAAGTAGGTAAGAACCTGAAGCAGGTGGTTGGTGAGCGGATACTTAGCATTTATTGTACCACCTGTGTCCATTTAATTCCAGCCAGATGCAAGCAGAAATGGTAGAAAACAGAAAAGTCATAGCCAAGGAGGATGAAAATGAATTTGCTTTGTCAGTAAAATCTGATGCACTGGTGAACTATTACTGATAAGTTACTTTCTTTTTCAAGCCACTTTGGAAAGTACACAAATTGAATAATGTTTTGAAAGCTTAAATTGAAATATCCATGAATATATACATATGAGCACTCTGGACATTTAGGATCAGATTAATTAAGGTTTGAGTTATGTTTTCCACAAGAAAATTGAGTAAAAATCTTTGGGTTGAAAAAAAAAAAAAACTTGAATTCTTTTGAGATGTAAAAAACCTTATGAGGTCATGTAGAAGTCAATGGCAGAGGTCCCTTGAACCACTAAAGATGTTAGAAGCCAAGTTTTCTTAGACAACACTAAATTCAACCTTTGATAAATAACCCCCTAAATTTCAGATGCCCATGTTTTAAAGGAAGCCCATGCTCACAATCATTACCCATGAAAAAAGATTAAATCAAAGCAAAGTCTTTAAGGTGTAAACAAACACAAACAGAACCTAATAAAACATTTAGTGGAGGTAAAGGTGCCAATGTAATGCCATATTTATATTAAACAGTATTGGACATATTTACAAAGGGTTGAAGTTAAAATTTTAATTAAAAAAAATTTGAATTTTGAAGTAATTTTTTGGTACTTTGATAAATAGGCCAAAATTCAATTTGCACTGAAAAAATTTGATTCGGATTTAAAAATTCAAACATTCGAAAACTGAAGTACTGTCTCTTTAAAAAAAATTAATTTGACCCTTTGCCACCTTAAACCTGTTGAATTGCTATTTTAGCCTATGGGGGGACCTCCTCAATCGAGTGATTTTTATTCGATCAAAAATAGACCTATATGATCACAAATGGTCCATTTAAAAAAAAATCTGATGGTCGATTAGTAAATGTGCCCCTAAGTGTAATTTTACATCAGTTACATTTGGGTTGCATTCACTAACACATTTCCACATTTCATACTGCATGAGGATGGAGTGCTCAACACAATCCCAAAGAAAAACACTTTTTAGTGCAGGGTGCTAATCCAAAAAAACCTTGGTGGTCAATAGGTAAATTG
The DNA here is from genome assembly GCA_024363595.1 of Xenopus borealis. NCBI lineage: Eukaryota > Metazoa > Chordata > Amphibia > Anura > Pipidae > Xenopus > Xenopus borealis. The sequence goes on from CM044431.1 coordinate 13,001,275, forward strand.
CAAAAAAATCCAGATGCACATGTTTCAATTGCAATAAATGTCCAACGGTGATTTATTGAAGCCCAAATATACATCACAAAAGGGCAACATTTCCAACCCTTGATAAAGGACCTGGAGGGTGTTAGAAACATTGCCCTTTTGTGATGTAAATTTGGGCTTCAATAAATCACCGTTTTGACACGTATTGCAACTGAAACATGTGCATCTGGATTTATTTTGCAATTTCCACATTTCATTTGAAGAAAATCTGGAAGAATTTGGGGTTCTTGTACTTTTTTAATAATAAGATCATTACAATTATAATATGTCAAGTACATTTTTGAAAAGTATAACAAGTTCAATGAGGTTTAAAATAAGTCATACGTTAAGTAATATAGATAATTATGAAAATTAGAAAAGAAGAAGAAGAATATTTAAAACAAGAGCAAAATTATCTAGTGCCATCTTGGCTGATCTTCATACACACCTTCACAATTACACTTCACTTATTTTCAAGAGGTATTTCCATAATACTCCTCTTCCTTTACATGACATTAGAAAAGAGTGCCTGGAACAGCTCTTCCCCTTAAACACTATACTTTAGTGTAGCTTTAAAGGAAAAATTGCACAGTATGTGATTGTTTATCAACTTATATAACTCATAAGTGATACACCCAGCACTGATCTGCTAAACTGCAGTACCACATCAATGTTTATCTAGTAAATAAAATACTAAATGGCCATATCAGCTGCCACTGTAAAGTAGTAGATACTAAATATAGAATTAATAATTAAAAAATACAATTGTCCATTGAATTCAACTTGGGTGAAAAAATGCAATAATCTATTCACCATTCCAAATGATCCCCAGCACATTCATACTGTATACAAATCTCTTAATGAGCACACATATGTATACATGTACTGTTATGTACATAAATTTACTGTATGTGCCTATGATACTAAATTCTGAAGTACAATATTTCCCATGCAATCTCTAAACTGAGGAACTGGGCTGCAAATTAAATGAAAGGTAAATTGGGTTCAGTGTTAATTAAAGGAACAGTAACATCAAAAATTTAAATTGTTTTAAAGTAATAAAAATATAATGCAGTGTTGCCCTGCACTGGTAAAACTGCAGTGTTTGCTTCAGAAGCACTACTATTGTTTATATAAATAATCTGGTATGTAGCAATGGGGGCAGCCATTCAAAGGAGAAAAGGCTCAAGTTACACAGCAGATAGCAGATAAGCTCTGTAGAACATAATGTTATCTGTTAGCCATTACTTATCCTGTGCCATATAGCCTTTTTTCAATTTCCGCCATTGCTACTTAGCAGCTTGTTTACATGAACTATAGTAGTGATTCTGAAGCAAACAGATCAGTTTTAACAGCGCAGGGCAACACTACATGACATTTTCTTTACTTTAAAACACTTTAATTTTTTAATGTTACTGTTTCTTTAAAGGTAAAGGTGTAAAGGCACTGAAATAGAACTACAATAATTGCTAGTTATACATTAAATAGTATTTGTGTTGTGGGCTTCACTACTGAGAGTGATTTGGGGATTTTTGTGGATAAATTCTGTAACCCAGTGTCACTCAGTGGCTACTAAAACAGACAAATTCTTGTCTTTCATAAAAAGGACATTAGCTTGAAGAATAAAAACACAATTTGCCTCTTCATAGACCTTTGTTAAGGCATTGTCTTAAATATGCAATGCAGTTTTTAGCCCCAGTTTTAAGAACGATTTTAATTAATCTAAACGAGTGCACACGAGTGGTAATTAAACTGTAAAGAAAAAGTATCGAAAAGACAGCAGCAATCCGGTATTTTGAAAAAAATTGATTTTTACTTCAAGTGTTACAAGGCAACATTTCGGGCCCTTCTGACCCTTTATCAAGCCCTGACAAGAAAAGGAACAATTCAACTATAAGGAAATATCAAATTTGGGATTGTTTTCTCAGGAGAATTAGAGGGCGTTATAGGTAGATAACACATAGAACAGAAAGATATAAAGAGATGGAGGTCACATCTTTAAACCCGAGTAACTGAATTTTCAATTGAAGCAGCAAAAAATAGTTCTTCATGGTAAAAGCAGAAAAGATGTGGTGACAGATCCTATTCATGCAATGAATGGTTGGGTGTGGATAACTTTTTGGACAAGCTTAATATCCAAGGCTACACTGATATCAAGAGGCCCCCAGATACAAGACAGTAGAAAATGGAAATGTTCAACATTCACCTACTGCCTTAATACAAGTTAAGGTCTAAAACTTTTTGGGCCAATAATGGTACACACATTAATTGGAAGGACTCTTGAAGGGGGAAGTCAAGTCTATCTACTTCGCTAGCGAAAATTCACCAGAGTCGGTGTTAGTGAATTTGTGAAGTTACGATTTGACGTCATGCTGGCGAATTAGCTCTAGCCTTAGACGATTTGTGCTTTAGTGAATTTCCCCCCACTGGAGATTCAGTTCCTGGCCTGCTTAGTAATTGGAATGTGCACTTTCACATTGAGCCACCAGAGGCTTTTGGTGCTTAATGCCGATAATTGTAATCATCCCCTCTCTCTGTTTTCTCAGTCTCCACCTCTAATCTTGTTAAGGCCAGGTGTTAACAATATTGTCATAAAGCCCCTATATAAGACAGTTCCTGCACCCCAGCTAGTGCTGAATCATTAACTCTTGTTTTTGTTCTAGCCCCTGTTGTGCACAAGTTCCTGTTTTCCCTGTTCCCTGTTTGCCTTCTTGTTCCTGCTTGTCCCTCGGTCCTTTTATTTCCTTGTTCCTGTTACCCAGCCCTTATTCTGATCTCCTGGTTTTGACCCCTGGCCTGCTCCATGGACTTGTATTGCCTGCCACCAGCCTAAGACCTCTCGCTTGTTTACATGGACTTACCTCAGCTTGCAGACTGCCCCCAACCTCTGGCTTGTTTTACAGACTCCCAACCTCTGGCTTGTTGTACAGACATCCTCAGGTTATATATTTTCATTCTTTATCATCTGTTTTAGTTTCTTATTAAATCTGACTTCTAAATGCATTACATACTTCTTTGTAAACGCATAACATGGAGACACCATGTTGCCAAGCACCTAGGCTCCTACCTGCCAGCCATCCACCTGTAGCCCATTCTGACATTAATATGTAGACTGGCTTTAGACAACAAATGCCCAACCAGTTTCTCATCTACTCACATGTCTGTATTTTTCTAATGTCAAAAGTTTTTTTTTTTTCTAAATATTAAAACAAAATTAAGACCACCTTTTGTCAAACAGTATTTATATGTATCCAAAACTTTTTGACCAGGCCTACAGAGGTCGATCTTAAAATTATTAAATTACTGCCTGAGATCCAAAGCAGAATTTAAAAGGAAATCTATGTGGAACGGCTTTAAGGTTTTAACTAGTGTAGGGGTTATCTTGGGTCAATCCCTTTCTTCTCTAAATGCCATTTTTTGCTTTGTAATATTGTTTCTTTCATAAGTAACAGCTAAAAATATAAGCCATTCCCTTATACTATCCTGTATAGACTGCTGTGATCTCCTACTAATTAGTCTCCTAGACTCCCTAGACTGTCTGTCAAGCATATGTTTACATACACAATCTTCTGGTATGCAAAGTGAAGCCTTCTGAAATCAGAAGGTATTTACTTGTCTCATGCCATACATATAGCACTGCCTAGATATCAAAAATGAGAGTTTTATTCTCCCATAATGCATCATGGGCAGAGACATGTAAATCACTCCTTTATGTCCCTGTGGCCAACTATGCATCCAGAACCGCTGGTTTATAGCACAGATACAGCCTAATAGTTCAGAGCCATATATCCAAACTTGCAGACAGCTTGTTTCGATCTTGTTAGATCTCATCAGTGCAAGATATTGGAATATGGCTTCTGAGAGGTAGGACTTGGAGAGCAGCAGAAAGAGAAACCGAACCTGGTTCATCCACACATACAGATGCAGTCACTTGGATTTGTGTGTTAAATGCGTCGTGACTATCTATCCCATTTATCCCACTTAGCACAGAATATTGTGTCACAGCATCCCATCCAATTAAAGAGTTCACCATTGAAAACAATGGTGCTTTGGTATGCTAATGAAAAGGTTAAATGCATTAAATGAGTTAAGATAACTTTGAATAATACAGTTTCTTCAATTATCCCTGAGTCACGGCACATTTAACTTACAAATCCAAGTGACTGCAACTGTATATATATATTTCTCATTAGCACTCACTGAACTAGTGATGTGTCCTCACCTGGACCCACTCCAGTGCTAAAAGTTGAAAGTGTGGAGTGGGGGTGCATTGGTGCTAATGCCTAAGGCTGCCCCTGAACCGTTGATGAGCACTTTATAAAGTTATACATACATAACAACATTTTTTCCAAGGACCAGCCATCCCTTTCTATGACTAAAGACCATGCTTTTGCTTTCAGCAAGCAGCGGTCCCTCATTTGTTATAATTCGTGCATTAATCTAATTATACAATTATAACATTCATTTTCACCTAACTTGTTTCACATGATTAAAGTATTAAGAGCTTTATTCTAGTGGGATAATCCATCTACAAAAATGCAAAAAATATCATGGATTTATAACCAGGGCAACATGGTATATGGATGCTTTCTTGTCTGGTGCATCTCCTTCTCTTCAGAGGGTTGGTAAGAGCACCCATCCGCTTCCTAGCAGGTATGTGTGTGCTCATGTGTGGTCTCCCTCCATGAAATGTGTGCATGTTGGCATTGTGGTGTTGGATCTTTGCTTATATTTTGGCATTTTTATATAGCACCCTTTAATTCCCTGCACATTTTGCCAACAATTTTTCATTTAAATTCTGTTTTTACTGTACCTAAGCTGATCCTGTTTAAGCCCATTCTAATGTTGTTCTCTGGTGTTTAATCCTGTCCATTATATGATCATGACTGCCAACCATACCTTCTTGTCTGTCCCTGAATATGATTTTGGCCTCACCATAGCCTGAACATCCCCTTCTCTGGTTGACCTCTGTAGTGAGTAGGTTCCCTGTCAGTACAGGGAATCAGTGAAGACATTGCTGACAAGGGTTCTCCTGCTTCATGGAAGAGAAATTTACAGTTATCTCTTCAAGACAGTCATAACACATGGCAGGCATAGCCTGTATAGAGAGATACCATAAAACTATGTCAAAAAACTTTTATCTTTGCAAAGCACGATGTTCAATTGTGCCTTTTTCAGGTGTCTTTTAAAAATTGGCAATTAGGACCAAATATAAAAAGCGTACTTATAAAACTTCTTACTTTCAATTTAACTATTTTATAACACAAATTTCTTCACCCAATATATTTTCCACTATTTGTTACTTCCATGTAGGATGAATTTAAATGAGCTGCCTAACCAGCATGTGTAACATTACATCAATGGGGTTGCATTAAAAAGCCTTGTCAATTTTGCTTGTTAAATTGTAATTTTTGTCCCCTTAGCTTTGCTACGCTACCTCAAGGTATCTGACTGCTTTTCCTTTGGATCAAAGCTCAACAAAGAAATGAAACCGTTTGCATTTTCCAAAAGTTTCTTTGTAAAGAACCTAATCTGGAGCAAACAGTGCGAAATATATTATTTAAGCTTCCATCGGCAGCTTCTTTGATTTATGCTTGCAGTTTGTTGCTTGCTACTCCACTCCCAACAGGAATGAATTCTGTTTCTGTACCTACCTGGCTCTTTCAGGCAAAACCATCCTTGCCATTCATGCATGAAGTGAAACTGAGAAACACTTACAGGGATGAAATGGATTTGATTGCTGTACCTGAAAGTAGCAAATTGTTTGGCATATATAAGAGAATACAAATGAGTATGCCAGTTGGAATATATCGAGGTAAGGAACACTTTACAGCAAAATGCTGTAAAAAAAATTTTTGCATAGAATTAGTTTGAGGCGAAACAAAACAGTCTTAACAAGAACACTGATAGACATTCTCTAAGGTCAAATACCGTGAAGCCAACTGACAAATTTGCTTTCATTCAAAACATATCTATTATAACGTTTCTGAAATGACAATAAGATGTATTTGTACAACGGACAAAAGAGATACAGGCAATCAAGTCTTTTAAACATACGCATAATATACAAGTCCAAAATAGAATTTGTTGTAAATGCCTATGAAGAGAAAAGTATAGGAAGCAAATTGATTTACATCTCGATTCGCGCAAATGCTTTCTCTACAGCCTGGTGATGTTTTGCATGCCTCAGAAAACCATTCACATCTGGAAACTTAATAAACTGTTAATGAATAATTGAAAAGCAATTTTGCGACGAAAGGGCAAGATTCTATTAAGCGGTGCTACATTCTCAGGCTTCATGTTCTATTTTATTTTATAAATAAACCAACTTCTGCAGAACTAAAGACAATGCTGATAATGGTAACTTGTAATGTGTCAAGAGATCATTTGCAATATTTTATTTGAAAAATTAATGATGTTGTCAGTTACTTTTCGTTCTGAAATATTTGAATAACAAGAAGAGCAGTCAAAATAACATAATATATTTGCTCATCACTGCAAAATACTGTTTAAAAAAAAATTAAGTTAGCCAGGAGATGACTAATCTTTATGAATAATCTTCACAGATCTGTAGAGAGATTACACATCATTTACATCAGTTCTTGTTCCAGTGGACCGGCTTTGGCAAGAGATTTTCGGGTCTCAGGAGGGTTCGAGTCGAGCTCTTCCTTCTGCTCTCCACCCACGACCTTACACTGCTGAATTCCGCCTCCAGCAACCTCTATTTATAGACACATTCCTGTCCCATCTGGCCTCCTTTTGTCATGTCAGAAATTAGTGGGTTGGGCACAGATCTATAAATAGTGGTGAGTTGCCAGGTCATGTTGGGTTTGGGTTGGAGGAATAGGGTGCAGGTCAAGCCACACATTACTAATTATAAGGTATAACAATATTTTGGAAAAAACAAGGAGCCCTATGTTTTAGAACAGGGGTCCCCAACCTTTTTTAACCGTGAGCCACATTCAAATGTAAAAAAGAGTTGGGGAGCAACACAAGCATGGGGTGTCAAAGAAGTGGTGTAATTGATTATTTGGTAGCCCCTATGTGGACTGACAGCCTACAGGAGACTCTACTTGGCACTATACTTCATTTTTATGCAATTAAAACTTGCTTCCAAGCCTGGAATTTAAAAATAAACACTTGCTTTGAGGACATGAAGAGCAACATCCAAGGGACTGGAGAGCTACATGTTGCTCACGAGCTACTGGTTGGGGATCACTGTTTTAGAAGATAATGATAGGAAATTAGCTGAGATGCCCATAATATTAACATATTGCATGAGGCTAGGTGTCACGGTCGGCACCCAATACCAGAACAAATGCCAAGCACTTTGGTCTTGGCTTGTGCTTCACTAGTAGTGTGACTGCCTTTGGCTTCAGGAGGAGCCCTCAGCTACTCAGATGCCACCTGGACTTAAACAAGAGGTACAGGGCAGGAGTTCTGGCCAGCAATGGGGCAAGACTGTAAGTAAAGTCTTAAAGGCCAAAGGTCACAGTACAGGTGGGATTAGGCAGATTCATGGTCAGACAGGCCAGGTCTAGGCAGGCAGATAGCTAGGATTGTCAGGCAGGCAAGGGTCAAAACCGGGTGATCAATCAGATGAGAATGAGGCTGAATCAGTAGTCAGGAATCAGGCACGGGTCAGGTTTCAGATATCAGAGTGGTCAGTAGCCAGGCAGGGTCAAACACAGGAATAAAACAGACTAGGGGCTTACACAGCACAAGGCAAAGGCACCAGGAGCAAATCCTTTCACGGGAAATGCAAAACCCCCAAAGGCCCCTTTAAATATTTAAAATTTGGCGCCATTGCGCGCTGGTGCAATGACGCCGGCGCGGCTGCCCCTTTAAACCCCGGAAGTGTGCGCCACACACGTATTAGCAGCAGCAGAGGGGGAAGTGAAAGATCGGCACGGCGGGCGTCCCCGTCGCACCCTAAACCACCAGGGTGAGATTTTGTTACATAAGGGCAAATCTCTCTCTTTAAAAGGAAACACATGACTGTTTTATGTGGCTGTGGCATCCCTCATCAAATAAGATTATCACATTATAGCTGTACAGTAATTAAACAGTAATGGTAATATAGTTCAATGTAATTTACTTTGCTAAAAATAAGAATGCATTCAAGCAACAAGTTTGCATGAGGTTGCCTGGAAAATTGGGTCATCACCAGTGATAGATAAGTAGGATGAGGGAAATCTTTTGGCAAGTTTCGCCATTAAAAGGACGCCCAGAAAAAACAAAAAATTGACGCGCCTCCCTGTGCATCAAACAAATAATAATTGCCCATAGACTTGGACATTTTTCACTGTTTTGCAAAATTTGGGTGTAGCAAAAGGGGTCAGATTTGCCCAACCCTACACATAAGATAATCTTAGAAAAATGTAAGGTTTATTTACTTTTATAAGGGATTAGCGGGTAGGTGAATCCTTTATGGAGATGGAGCTGAGAGTATTAAAAGCAATGCAAGTATGCTGCAATACGGAAAATATTGTCATACATGAAAGGGGGTTGCAATTAGGGTTGCCACCTTTTCTAGAAAACAATTCCGACTTTATCCCGGCCCAAAGACACACCCACAGTTCCACCCATGGAGCCTCCCAAAGCCCCACCCATGGTCACTCCCAAAGATTTTCCTAGCAAATTATGATTATGATTTTTTTTTTGTACCTACCAAAAGCGTTCTACTGTTTTATTTGTATTTGTTTCATTCTCTTAGGTTGCAACCTATGTAATAATACAATGCAAAAGCGCAACGCCACCCTGCGCTCGCGTCTTTAAAGAAGAAAGTCTCGATGCCCACAAACCTCATCACACGAGACTGTGACGTCAATACGTCATGTAAGCGGTGCATAGCTGGGGAATTTAGAGCAGGGAGGGAGCAGTGAAGCTGCTTAAAACATAATAGCAGTTTCTCCCTTCACAATTTTACCGGCCGTGCAATGGACAGTATATTTTTAATACAGGAACCAGCCTTAAGACCTGTTTACCGGCTGGGCCGGTAAAATACCAGCCAGGTGGCAACCCTAGTTGCAATTGAAGGTAGAAAAGGGTTATTCAGTTATGCTAGTTTTGCTCTGCAGTAAAATGAAATGTAAGTAGAGACAGTAATCAAGAGCAATGCAAATCGAAAAAGGGGTCACTGTTTAGAAAAAATATGTACATATAATATGTGTATGTTTAAGCTTCATGCTGTAATGATCACAGTGGGGAACCGCTGTGATGGAGGTGAGCCTCTCCATGGGGAGTGGATATGGCGGAAGCCCCTGGGTGTAGCCACAGACAAGGGGAGCAGGCATGAAGAAGTAACAGGTCTAATGAAGATTGAAAATCATACAGGAAATGTTCAAAATAAAGTCTTTCCCAGGAAGATGAAACAAATCAGGAAAGAGAACATGGAACAAGGAATACTTGGAAACAAGAATCAAGGTCGGAGGTCATCCAAGAAAACAGGATTAATTACAATGACTCAGGGCAACTGATTAGAAAACAGGGAACACATGAGGTCAATGAGGAGGGAGGAGAACACACTTGAAACAAGACAGATATGCAAAATAACACAACAATATCAAGAAGATGACAGGACCAGCTGTAAGAGTCTCCAGTGGCTCATACGGCAAGTGCATCCAAGTGTCCAGAACACAAAGTCTCAGGTTCAAGTCCAGGCTGGTCCTTACACTTGCTCTATGATCATAGTTGTAATTAAAATAATATAATACATATATTATATAAATATCAAACCATTTCAGAATGATCAGTCATTGACTTTTAATACAAGTATGTATATTACACACATTCTTTGAATGCCAATCCAACTTGCATAAGAAGTTGGGCTGGAACCAAATCTTTAAAACTATTACATTAAATAAACCTTCCAAGAAATGTATTTGTTATGTCCAGGGCACTATTCTCCTGCCTCTTTCTAACTGTATCACCCTCAGAGCCAAACTTATGTGTTGTCCAGTACCAGGGATGATTCTGTGGCCCAGGCTGCCCTGAGGTGGATTTCCCAGTGCTGCCCCACTGAACCCCCTTGCTCACAAATTTAGAGGCAGAGGTGGTTTGGGGAGGCTGTATAGTTATTGCAGAGAGCAATAATGGAACAAGCCCTAAGGGGGTGCAGCCCTGATGCAATCGCACCCACTGCATCCCCGGAAGTTTTGATCCTGGAGGAGAGCATGATTGCACTCCCTGCACTTGAAGAGCTGGATTCATGTTTTTATAACTGGAATTCAAGCTCTTAAAGTTACCAGGAGTGGATTTTTGCCAGTACTAGTAATGTGCAGAGTACTGCCGCCAGGGGCAAGCTTTTTACTTTGCCTCATGGTAGCATCATCCCAGCATGCTCCTGTTAAATGATCACCACAGAATCCCAAGCCAAAAAACATGGCTACCATTAAACCAACTCTGCACTTGGAGATGTGGTATGGTGGAATAAATAAAATGGGAGTGTAAGGGTTTTTTCCTTGCAGAGGAAAATATATTATAGTTCCTGGTTGGCTGTATTTACATAATATTTTTATTGGTTCGACCAACCAATGAAACCATCAAAATGCAAAATTGCTAAGTTTTCATTGAAGCTGAACAAAAAAAATGCACAATCCTTCTAATGTCAAATATGGGGTGGATTAAATGCTAGACTGAATCATTTCAGTAACCCATATCAAACATGCAGCTGTCAGTAGTACACGTTAATTGGTCGTCTGCCCTAAACTCACAAATGTGTCCCTAACATGTTTCATTAATGGCCATATAATGCACACATACTTATCTGTGCAATAAAGTAACAGCCAGTATCAGTACAAGAAACTATAATGTTTCCACTTATTCTTTTGACAAACAGCCAAGTTTAACTTTGCCTCAGTGCCAGTATTTAAATATGGAATGCATGGAAAACACATATGTCTCTGCCAAGCTGTCTGATGCCATTAACAGACAAAAATTACAGGGAATTTACCCAGTCAGGTGGGTCCCTGGATTGTAACAGTTGATTTGCTTGTGAGTGTTTTTGAAAGCCCAGTCAGTGCATTAGTCACAATTTGCATGTCATCAAACCATGGTTGCACCAAATGTAATATAATCACAAACTTCTGTTTGTGTCAAAAACATGACAGTGGGTCATTCTTCTTCATATTGTGGATATATTACTCATAGATACAAAAAAAGATAGAAAAAGCCTTATAAACATCAAATATGACTACAAGTGTTGTACATCTTTTTTCATATGCATGTCAATACTATTGGGTAGTGGATCTGGCGCAAAGTTGTTGCTCTATACCAGGGATCCCCAACCTTTTGAAACCGTGAGCAACATTAAGAAATAAAAGGAGTTGGGGAGCAACACTAGCATGAAAAATGTGCTTGGGGTGCCAAATAAGTACTGTGATTGGCCATTTGGTAGCCTCTATGTGGATTGTCAACCTACATCGAGGCTCTGTTTGGCAGTCACCTGGTTTTTATACAACCAAAACGTGCCTCCAGGTCTGGAATTTGAAAATAAGAACCTGCTTTGAAGCCACTGGGAGCAACATCCAAGGGGTTGTAGAGCAATGTGTTGCTCATGAGCTACTGATTGGGGATCACTGCTCTATACCTATAAATTAAATAATGACACACCAATGGAATAAGAACTACTACCAGAGTTTCAGAGCCCCCTTTTCTTATTGTACCTGGATAGACTGCTATTGCTGATAACCTTACAAAAACATACTTGAATATGACTTTTCAAACTTTTTCAAAATCTTTTACTTGACATTAAAATTAGCTTGTTCTTAGTTTCAAAAACCTCTAAAATCAGAAGTGGACCTCCCAGTGTCAATAAAAGAATGATCACCTTGCCTTTAAGTATGTACTTAAGTATACAATTTGTGTGATTGTGCAGACATGTGCCTTGTGCAATAACGCTGATCTAAATGCGCATTGGCATGCATATGAAAAGCTGCCTATGTTTTAATGCTTTCATGTACAACTCTTGCTTTTTAGCAAAACACTTGACACATCTACTGGTTGGTTATTTAAAGTGTAATTGCATCTAAGCCTGCTTGACTTCCTCGTTTGACCTTGGCCTGTCTGACTCCGGTTCTGCCTGTCCCGACCCGGCCTGTCTGACTTCGTAGTCTCCGTCTTGTACTGTGACCTTCTGCCTTAAGAATTTTGATTAATATTTTTGCCCCTTTGCTCGTCCAGAACCTTTGCTTTGCACCTACCATTTAAAGACCTGGCGGCATCCGATAAGCTGAGTAGGGATGGCGCGAACCGCGGAAAAAAAGTTCGCGAACATGTTCGCGAACTTCCG
>CM044431.1:13022091-13057872 GCA_024363595.1 Xenopus borealis
CGCGAACACCGGATGTTCGCGCGAACAAGTTCGCCGGCGAACAGTTCGTGCCATCCCTAAAGCTGAGGGCTCCTCCTGACGTGAAAGGTGGCTAGAAGAAGCACGAGCCTAGAACAGGGTGCTTAGCATTTGGTTCTGGATTTAGCGTGCCGGTTGTTACAAGTATTTTGCACTTGACGTTAAGTAAGCTGCATACCTCCATACTGATGGCAAAGGTAAAGGACATACAAACTCCCTAACAAGTATATCGGAGTTAGAACTCCATCAGTAATAAGGTTTTAACTTTTTCAGATTTAAAACTGAAGGATGGTCAGCCCTTAGTATGCAACAGACTATATACTGTATATAAAAATTTGTATTGTATAATAAGAATGATAAGAAGTAGTGATGGGCAAATAAATTCGCGAAACGGCAGCGAAAATTCGGCTGCTTAAAAATTCACTGGCGTAAAAAATGAGACGCGTGCTGAAAATGACGCGACACGATGAAAATTATGTGATGCGACTTTTTTCGTAAATTTTTCGCCAATTCGTGAATTTCGTTGGAAATTCGCAAATTTTTCTGCGAAGCGAAACGGGATAGATTCGCCCATCACTAATAAGAAGTTAAAGTATACTTATAATCTTCACCCACACCCCAAGCTGTTACTGACCTCTGCATTTTCATTACTATTATCTCTTAATATGACTGGCAACAGATATGTTACAAAACAAAGGTAGATAATAAAATGGCAATTTACATTATGCATGAGAACATCAATAAAATGTATGTTTCTTCTGACAAGTACAGTGTCCTGTGTCTCGTTATTAAAGCGGAGGTCAGGGTTATGTAATTAGGAGAATGGGCTACCCGGGATGCTTCCAGTAACCAAATCCTGGTGTCGTTCAAAATACTAACCTAGGAAAGGAGAGATTCAAAGACTGCAAATGAACGGGTTATGATCAAAACTTATACTTAAAAACCAACAAAAATTCTATATGGTACTGCCTTTAACTCTTCTCCATGTTAAAGGGTTCCATTAAAAGGAAAAAATTTTTTTTTTTGCATTTTTATGGTTATCTCTGTTGTGGAGCATGTGAATGAGATATTGCCCATTCTGTACACTGAGTGGGGATTTTGGTATAGTGGAGATTTCCATGACATAGCGATGGTCAATTTAGCAGCAGAAAATATATGAGGGATAAGGATATGTTTATTTGCATTTGGGATTTCGTCCCTGTTTTAATTGTCGTTTCTATGAGTCTCTCGAAAGTAATTCAAACATACCGGCTACATTTAAGCAAAGGTTTTTATTACATACATATAATGAAATAGAAGTACATTACCGAATGAGGTATGTAGTATGCAAGTGCCACCTCTCTGTTTCTCAAAGACTGGGAGATCCACAAACACAGTCATCCACAGATGGGGCTCAAATGGTTCCTAAGATCCTATGGCTTCTCCCATAGGATCCTGCAGTTGTCACGCATAACCCCCACAGGCGAATCTCAACTAACTGGGTAATCAATAAAACTCATATAATATTTTAGTTAATAACAGATCTCCCTTCCCATGGGCTCATCAGAAGCTTGCCAGACTCCCAACAAACACATCAGACGCAAAGATCTTATCTTGCTATTATTCCCTTAACTATAATACAGAAGAGTCTGATAAGGGCTTCAGAACTCATAAACATATTAGAGCATACACATGGGAACATCCAAGAATTCCCAAAAGTAATAAAAAGAACCAGTATAAGGTCCAATGGTCATAAAAAGAACCAGTATTACCGTAGATCATTGAGCATAAATCCTAATTAACTTCTCCTTCCACAAAGCTTCATTATACAATAATAAAGTTAAGTAACTTCAAGGGATGGGTGAATTTATTCGCCAGCCGCAAATTCGCAGCGAATTCCCGCTATACGCTCTCAAAAATTCGTCAAAAACGATATGCGCGTTGTTTCACGAATTTTTCGCCAATTCGCAAATTTCGCTATCTAGATAGATTCACCCATCACTAGTAACTTCCACAAAGCTTCATTATAGAATACTGGCATAATACAAGAAGCTACTGTGTTCAATCAAAGTATTACCATGAGCCATTATTGATCAAAAATCTGTCTCATTACAGTCCCCCAATAGACTTGGTCCATAAACGTTGTTCTTTGGGACATTGTCACTATATGTGGTACACTGTGCCCTCATCTTCACACCCTCTAAAGCATTGGGGATCATAGTAGTATTTTTAGTATTTTTTTGTGTAACCTGTGCTAGGTACCACTGTAACAGACCCTTAGAAGGGAGGAGTTGATTAAGGTATGAGTACCATATTTTTAGTCATCCTTGCTTGTCCAAGGGTCTACCGAGATCTCCTTCCCAGGCCCAAATGTGTGATAAACTTGGTGGGGAATATGCATCTAGCAATATTTGGAATAGGCGAGATAGTACACCTCTAGAGTACAGGTAGGTGGTACATATAATTTCTAGATATGATGAAGATGGTGTATCTGTAGAAATCCGAACAGTTCTCCAGACAGAAGGGAATGGAGCTGTTGGATTCTATCCTATTGTAGTGGCCTGATAAGCTATAGAAGTGTTTTAGTGCTGTGAGGCCTCTAGAGTTCCACCACTGGAAAGCATCCCCATCTAAGCCTGGTAGGAAATCCGGGTTTCCTAGTATAGGAGTTGCTGGGATATATAGATAGAATTGTTTTGTACTTTATTTTGTCCCAGATACAGTAAGTAAAGCGTGCTCCAGCACTGGGGTCAGCTAACCAGGTCTTCTCACATACGGGACCCAGGTGAATGCAGCTAATTTAACAGGTTGGATCAATAAGTCCTCCATAGTTACCAACTTAGGGGGTGTCTTGTAAATATTTACCAAAGTCTGGTACTTCCAAATCTCCCTTTAGTCTAGGTGCAGTCATTGTTGCCTTAGATACCCTGGGGGGCTTAGTTTTCCATATAAAGTGCATAACTTGTCATTGGAGATGTTCTCATATCTATTTGGTTATGGGGATTGGTAGGGTTCTAAAATAACAGAGGATCTTAGGGAGAATAGTCATTCTGATAGCATGAATGCAGCCTATCCATGACATTTAATATCTAGACTAGATCTCTAGCATTTATGCAATTAATATCCAAAAAGGGGGATAGCTGGTTTTGTAGAGGTTGCTCAAAAAAGTGATTTTCAATGAGGTATGTAAATGTAAATTGATCTTTTCATAACAGGGGCACCTTCACACTTTTTCTTCTTTCTCCAGCAGCTTTGAAAGAAAAATACCATAGATTTATTCTAGCATCCTAGAATTTGCCTCCTAATTTAACTTTTAGCCTGTACAGACATCATCCTAAAACGATTTCAGCATTTCCATGTATGTTACACTTTTGCCAACAAACTATATGTAATATGGTTAATTTCAAAAACTCTGACTAGATGTTCGTGTTCAAAGACCATAAAGATGACCAAATTATAAAAATTACCCAAAAACTAACTAAACACAATTACTGCAAATCTTATCAAGACAATTTGGCTTTTTTAAAAAAAAAATATATATATATATCAAATAAAATGCAGGTTTTATTAAGGGTATAAAATATTCTGCTCCTTTCCAACTGTAAAACATTGCTGCAGAAATAAAGTTCTAGTTAACAGAAAATGGCAGAGCATTTAAAATTTTGCAGTGGTGCAAAAGGCCAATTTCTGGATATTGTTTCTCCAAATAATACTCGGAATGACTAAGCATCATTAGGCTGTCCAAGCCAGCAATGTTCCACAATACATCACACTGTGCTCTAATGGAGGCAACGGATAAAACATTACTACAGTTTTCTCTGTGGATGGATGCACAGCGCACACGTCTCACAGAAGATTTTTTATTTAAGGAGAACTATGGCAAGAAATTTAGTTTGCTCCAACGTTACACAACAGAAACTTTATTGAGATATCTGCTACCCATGGTGCAATATTAATTTCATTGGGTGTGGCTGAATGTTCCAGTTGATTGAAATACCCAGCTTCATCTGTAGAACTTTTAAGGCCCTTACACACGGGCGTTTTTACCTGCGCTCCCCTGCGTTCAGTTTTGCTGCGTTCAGCCGCAGGGGAGCGCAGGTATAGACGCACTCAATTATTTTCAATGGGGCTGTACTCACACGAACGCATGTAGGCACCAAACGCAGGAAAAATGCTGCATGTTGCATCTGAACCGGTAAACGGCGCTTACACGTGTCTCGTGGGTACAATCTCATTGAAAAGAATGAAGTGCATCTAGACCTGCGCTCCCCTGTGGCTGAACGCAGCCAAACGCAATGCAGGGGAGCGCAGGTCCAAAACGCCTGTGTGTAAAGGCCCTTAAAGTGTATTGCAGGTTGCAGGCTCATTCTAGTATTTAAAAAGGGATTATGATCTCAGCCTAGCAACTATAGACCAGCAAGTTTAACATTTGTGGTGGGTAAATTATTTGAAGGCTTGTTAAGGGATCACATTCAAATTTTTGTCCTAGTGAATGGCATAATGAGCAACAATCAGCATGGCTTTATAAAGGATAGTTCATGTCAGACAAATTTGATTGCTTTTTATGATGAGGTAAGTAAGATACTAGACTGTGGGGGAACAGTAGATGGGATCTATTCGGATTTTGTCAAAGCATTTGATACTGTGCCCCACAAATGATTGCTTTCTGTTGGGCTTAATGAAGGTGTTTGCACATGGATAGGAAACTGGCTGCCAGATTGGGTACAGAGGGGGGTTGTTAATCTATTTCCAATATACTTTAATTTAAAAATCTGTAATGTTTTTTTATAAGAAACCTGACTGTATGCTGCTGTGGATAGGAATTGTCAAGCAGCCCCTAAATGCTGGGCAGGGAAACAATAATACTTATGAACAGCAGGGGCTACATCATCATTTATATTTGAATATCCAGCCACACCTGATAACCTTGCTCAGAAGTGTTTTTTTTTTTGTAATAGAACTTTATTGGCAAGTATGTGTAATCCTACACACTTCTACATGTAATCCTACTCACTCCTACATGTAATCCCACTCACCCATATGCATAATCACACTCACTCATGCATAATCCCACTTCTTTATATGCATAATCCCACTCACTCATGCATAATACCGCTCACTCATACTTGTAATCCCACTCATTTATATGTGTAATCCAACTAATGTAAACATGTAATCCCACTCAAATTCATAATCCCTCTCATATGCATAATCCCACTCATACTCATAATCCTACTCACGCATATGAATAATCCCACTCATACATGTAATACTACTCACTCATACATGTATGAGTGTGATTATGCATGTGTGCATGGGATTATGCATGAGTGAGTAGCATTATGAATGAGTGAGTGGGATTATGCATATGAGTCAATGGGATTATGCATGAGTGAGTGGGATTATGCATGAGTGAGTGAGTGGGATTATGCATGAGTGAGTGAGTGGGATTATGCATGAGTGAGTGGGGTTATGCATGTATGAGTAGGATCATACATCTTTATTGTTAACCTTTTAACAACCAGAGTGACAGTTATCTAAATAGTTCTAAGAGGCCGTTCACTGATAACATTTTTATGGGGGGGTTTACATGTCCTTTAAACAATACAATAACTATAACATCCATGCTAGATTACATGAAAACACAGGACCCAGTGCAGTCTGTATATTCTGATTATTAATCAGTTTTGCTGTATCAGCTTCTGGCAGATATTATTTGACTTGTGCTGTTTTGATAATTTGTGATGATCCCTAAGCTTAGCCCAGATCACACTGAGCATTTGCACAGTCTTGGTCTTGCGAAGATGTTAAACAAAGTTACAAGATGACAGCCCCCTGTGGCCAACTTTGAAAGCATAAATCATTTGTTTGATTAGGCTTGTGGTGCAGTAAGTTCATGTTTATGTTTAGTATACAAAATACAGCATTTCTAGCCTTATTCTGTTTAAGACTTTCCTTATCCTTTAATGGGACTGCACTAAGCAAATTGATAAAGGAGATGGAGTTTGGAGTCCTTCTAGATATTAAACTTGGCTGTAGCAAAAATACCAGTCAGCAGAAGGGCAAATAAGGTCTTGAGCTGTATTAAAAGGTGCATTGATTCACAGGAGGAGGAGGAGGAGGTCATTCTTCCACTTTATTGAGTACTGGTAAGGCCCCATCTAGAATATGCCATACAGTTTTGGTCAGTATTACAGTATTTAATTAGAAGGTGTACAGAGAAGGGCAACAAAGCTGGTAAAAGGTAAAAAGGTATGGAACATCTTAGCCAATGGGGATTTGTTCACGTTGGAGAAACAGTGCTTAAGGGGGTCATATAATACTATGTATAAATATATACGGTGATCATATAATAATCTCTCTAATGCTTTATTTACCAGTAGGTCTTTCCAGCTGACGTGAGGTCACCCATTCTGATTAGAAGTTAGGAGGTTCCATCTAAATATTTGGAAGGGGTTTTTTACAGTGAGAGCTGTGCAGATATGGAATTATCTCCCTGAATTGGTTGTACAGGCTGATACATTATATAGCTTTAAGAAGGGGTTTGATGGTTTTTAGCAAGTGAGGGATAATAGGGTTATGGAGATAGCTTATAGCATAAGTTGATTCAGAGACTGGTCCAATTGCATCTTGGAATCAGGAAGGAATTTTTTCCCCCTCTAAGGTACAGATGAAGCCACTTTGGATTGTGTGTTTGACACAGAATAACTACATTTAGACTTCACACTTGTCTCATTTAACACAGAAAATTGCATCACAGCATCCCATCTAATTAAAGAGTTCACCATTGAAAACAATGGTGCTTTGGTATGCTAATGAAAAGGTTAAATGCATTAAATAAGTTAAGATAACTTTAGATAACACAGTTTCTTAAATTAGCCCTGAGTCATGACGCATTTAACTCACAAATCCAAGTGGCTGCATCTGTATTTCAGATGGGGTTTTTTGCCTTCTTCTGCTACAACTAGCAGTTAGGTAGGTTAAAATAGTTGAAAGATTGAACTTGATGACTGTTTTTTCTTTCAACCTAACTAACTATGTTGCTGTGTAAGGTTGTCACAGTTTACATGAATGAAAGCATCATGGTGCAACTATTCAACGGTTTTAAAGGATTTATTACAGTATGTGTTATTTGACAGGTATGGGGTCCAGTATCCAGAAACCTGTTATCCAGAAAGCTCAGATTATGAAGAGTGTGTCTCCCACATATTCCATTATAATCAAATAATACAATTTTTTTTAAAATGTCCTTTTTCTCAGAGACAATAAAACAGTACCTTGTACTTGATCCAAACTAAGATATAATTCATGCTTATTGGAAGCAAAACCAGCTGATGTGTTTAATGTTTACATGATTTTAGAAGAATTGAGGTATTATTAATACCTGTACATGTGAATCAGAATTCCAGTGTTATTATCTCAGAATTCCAATGTCAGTGCAGTCATAATCAGATTTCAGACAATCACAAAATTGTCACAGTTATGTATGTATGTTTCCATGAATCTGATGCAACATTTTTTGCAGAGTGTCGATTGCACCACTTTCAAGCACACTATATAAAAATGGCATTATTGTTCAAATTTGCTGGGCACAAGTCTACACGGTTCCTGTTGACTCAGCCTGCTGTAGGAATACTAGAATTAATGTCATGTCCAGGGTAGTGTTAGCTTCAGGGTTCCCAAGTTTCATTAGGCGCACTTATATATCATTAGTTGCATAGCACTTTACTTTAAAGTGCTACGCAATATGTTGGCGGTATAGAAATACATGTTAATAATAATAATAAAATAATAATTTATGAAAGAGGCAGGATGGATGCAATAGCACAGTGTAATTATGTGAAAGTGCAAGGAATCCCTGCAGCTAATGTTATGTATCCATTTTGCAGGCTTGAAATGGCCATATATGTGCTGCATTGCTTATAGATATGGCTCCTATTCCTTTGGCTAAGTACTGCTGACTCAGTACATTGGCAGATTACATTTTCAAGTAAGACCCAAGAACTTCCCTTCCCCTATTGTTCAGGATCAGTGGGCCACCATACACAAACAGAAAACTGTATACAGTTTTGCTTTGTACAATTTTATTTTTGCATGTATGCCCACTTTTAGCCTGAGGCATAAAAGTCTGTAACAGTTGACTAGAATGTTGACTAGAATGGACATCCTCTAAATAACAAATAACATTAGATCAGTTGTTCCCTTGAAGGCAAACTGGAATGAGTCAGAAAAGGGAAAATTACATCATACTTACCATGATTTTCCTTACCTGGCCATCCTCCATGTCAGCTACACATGGGTTCTGAAGTAGAAACAGGTATAGGATCTCGCACACCCTGACCTTGGCAGAGACGCCTGGTGCACAATGGTGGAGGCTCGGCCACCTCCCAGCAATGCTATGGACAAAATTTCCAATGGCACACAGGTCTGGGTGAATTCTTCAAAATTTATTTGTGTGGAGTGCAGATGCATCTGCACTCCGCACAAATAAATTTTTAAGAATTCACCCAGACCTGTGTGCCATTGGAAATTTTGTCCATAGCTACACATGGGTAACATCCCCCCTTGACCCCAGACAGAAGAAACTCCCCTCCCAAAGACTTTAAAGCCTCACCACTCCCCAACACAGGTGTCAAGTACAGGTTAATCCACAGTAAGGGTGTAAATAAACTTGCTGACATGGAGGATGGCCAGGAAAAGAAAATCACGGTAAGTACAGTACGATGTAATTTTCCCTTTTACCCTGGCCATCTCCATGTCAGCTATACATGGGATGTGCCCAAGATTGACTTATTGTAATTGTTATAAATATTGTAATGGATTTCTGAAGGCTTATAAACAGATGAAGATTGCAGTTAAGGATCCTGCAAAAAATAAAAATGGAGATTAAGATCTACATGTAAGAAAATTTAAAAACCAGATGGCCACCAGTACTCATTGCCTCCCTTATAATATATAGGAATTGTAAAGACTAAAAACCCTCAAAGGAGATGGATGCTGGGAAGTGTTCTTAAAATCAACACCACAGGGTGATTCAGAATAACTCAAACTAGGTTGAGAAAAAACTGAAATTTTAGGTATTGAATTCCATAAGGAAATCTGAAATTATTCTATAGTGAGGAACATCTGACTCATAACTTGACTCCTTGACCATCTCACACAGAGTAAGCCCAAGTGAGACATTTGCTGAATGGGACCTGTGGGACCCAGGCCTTAACCACACTAAGCACAGAGTAAGATCTCCTAATTGAGAAGCCAAGGCTAATTGTATTGTGCTCCTTGCAAAGCCCTGATATACAAGGAAGAACCCTATGCAAGATTCATAGTAAATAAAATAAAATACCCAAGAGTTCCACAATGTATTGAGTAAACTATGTAGGTAAGAGCCATATCAGAAAACTCTCCCTCCAACAAGCCACCTGGACTTGCTATACCTGAAACAAGAAGACAATATTTAATTGCATGTAAAACATTTTCCAGAAAACCACAATCTGACAGTGTTAGATTGTAGCAGACAGAAGATGAACTGCAAAAGCCCCTTGTTTATTCTTAGGAAAGGGAATACTACATGGCTTAGTCACCAAGGAGTGAACCACTGATGCAATGCAGTATTTATGCATTCCTTTATGGTAAGCATTCAAACTTTAGAATGCACACTTAAGAGTTATATAACTGCTGCAGCAGGCCTTATTCTTCACAAATACAATGATGCTGCAGTGCTGTGTAGTGATGGGCGAATTTATTCGCCAGGGGCGAATTCGCCGTCAAAAACGACGCGCGGCTCGTTTCGCAAATCGGCGAAAAATTCGCGAATTTCTCTGGAAATTCGCGAATTTTTCGGTGAAGCGAAACGCGGCCGTTTCGCCCATCACTAGTGCTGTGACATGACACTTGTGACTTTTCCTGGATCACAAGGAGTTCTTGGTAGTGGGGGTGTCTGCACGGAGGTAGATCACTTATCCACCAGACCCAGGACTCCTGTTCCCTGCAAAAGAGGACTGCTTAACTTTTTATATCTTTTGGTATAATCCTTTACAATCTAAATTACCATAATTTAATATTTAATATAATTCCTAATGCTGGTAGTAGTCACTGCAGCCACATTCACAGAATGCCCATACTGAATAGAACTACCTCCTATAAAGGTGGTGCTTAGGCTACTGAAAACACCAGTATGATAGAACTGATAAACACAGCATGACCCTAACAGCGGCCTTCTCTTATGTAAGAGGCACATTCTTCAGGTACAGTACTAAGGAACGCACCCCACCAATGAAATATTGGAATAATCTAATGATGGACAAATATATAGAATGTGTAACAGGTCTATTTAACCTATGGAACTCCAGAAACAGAAGCTAATGCCCTATGCTGTTGAGTAGACACAGCCTAAAGAGATACCGACACCAGAATGTATAATTTTTCCATCTATCATAGCATTGGTTTTGTTTGCTACTTATAATTTTGTCATAAGTATTTGTACAATACTTTTACCTTACCTGTCTGATGGCCCATGTCCCTGTGTGAGGGGGCTGCCATATTTGTGCAACAGGAGGCCATTAGCACTAAAAACTCTAACTGATGGGCAGGTTGACAGAACAGTCAGGTTCAGACAAAATTGATCAATATTAATCTTTTAGCTTCAGCATTACTTAAGATCAGTTGTAGAACAACCCATTTGCAGCCTGCAATTTCATGTTACTTATATCAAGTGCAGAATATTCCCTTCTGAGATTCAGACTATAAATGCCTAATATTCCAAATAGCCCCAAGGTATCATGGTTAGATGCAGTAATGCTGGTATTGTGAGACTACTTATATGCATTACCAAAATAATGGTTAAATGTAGCAACACCCATGACTTACAACAACATAAACTTTATCAGAAATATATTAACAGATATTCGGAAGGGGTTTTTTTACAGTGAGAGCTGTGAAGATGTGGAATTCTCTCCCTGAATCAGTTGTACAGGCTGATACATTAGATAGCTTTAAGAAGAGGTTGGATGGTGTTTAGCAAGTGAGGGAATACAGGGTTATGGAAGATACTGTAGCTCATTATACAAGTTGATCCAGGGACTAGTCCGATTGCCTTTTTTGAGTCAGGAAGGAATTTTTTCCCCCTCTGAGGCAAATTGGAGAGGCTTAGGATGGGGTTTTTTTTTGCCTTCCTCTGGATCAACTAGCAGTTAGGCAGTTCAAATTAAAAAAAAAAAAAAAAAGGTTGAACTTGATGGACGCGAGTATTTTTTCAGCCTAACTTACTATGTTACTATGTTATTAATTGGTCTTTAACCCTGAATATTATAGTAATGCACATAATCGCTAAGGGCAAAAGATAGTTGGAAGGGTAATACTGCAATATACAGTATTGGTATATAAAAGGGCTGTCATCTGAGGGCAGGTAACAAACCCTATGTAGTGGCCCGCACAAACATAAAATGTTTAGATAACAATTCATAACCCTGACAGTCCATATACTGAATTGATTCTAATATTAATGATGATTCATAGCCTGCTGCAGTGATACAATAAGATTGTTCACTGGCATTATACAAAGACCAAACCGCTCCTGTGTTATACCCATGTTACAAGACTATGGCCCTTATTGTACAGGGCGGGTAGAGATACATATACACAGTGTGCAATTACTGGGTGGCCTCTAATTGCAAAAATGGGCTTATAATTATGAACACCATTTAAAATCACTAAGTGACACACGATGTGAAGGCCTATAGTGCCATACATAAAACACCATTATTGAGTGGCCCCAATGCTTGTAACTATTTACACATTATGCAGTCATTGAGTAGCCTGTATAATAAAAAGGGCATTTATTGCTATCTCCAGTATGATATTACTGAATGGCCCTGCACGTAAAAGCATGTAAGGCTATACATAGTATGTAACTACTGAGTGGCCCTGATTGTGAGAGCATGTAAGGCTATACACAGTATATAATCACTGAGTGACCCTATTGCAAAGGGCTGGCACTGTTGTAAACAGTATGATATTACCGAGTTGACCTACATAAATGCATTGGGCACGTTCTTATACAATATACTGGATATACCTAATACAATTACCTGATATCCCTGCTATGCACAGTTTGATAATAGTGTGTCCACATTATACAATCAGTGGTTGGGCCTGATTATATATATATATATATATATATACACGTTGCATCATTTACAGCACGCGTCGCATCATTTTCGACGTGCCGCTCCATTCTCGACGCACTTTGCGTTTTTTGATGTGCGTCTCGTTTTTTTTACACCAGCATATTTTTGGCTGGCGGGAATTCGACCGCAAATTCGCCCATCACTAGCTGCCACTACTTTCCCAGCACTATACCAGGTTGAGACAGGATGTGGTCACAGTGACACCTTCCCAATAGCAGGGGATATGAAAATAGGAATTAGATACATAGGCATCTGCCTAGTAACTAGGGAGAGGGAAAAAGGATAGGGCCAAGTGTCCCGGGCCTGGCGCTGAAGGGGGGCCCAGCAGCCCTGCAATTAGGGTTGCCACCTTTCCCTGTGGCTCAAGCCGGACAGGGGGGGCGGGCCAGCGATGTCGGTGGGCGGGCCCGTGACATCACAGGGCGGAGCTATGATGCCGCGATAGCCGATTGGCCAATCGCGGCGTCAATCAAGGTAATCCCACCCGGTTTTCCTTATTTGGAAAACCGGGCAGGAAGCATTGACCCGGGCAGCCCTTCAGAATACCGGGCTGTCCGGGTCAAAACCAGACAGTTGGCAACCCTAGCTGCAATATTAAAAAGAGCCCCTCTTACGAGCACAGAATAATGCGCTCTATGTGAAATCCTGCGCAGAATGCGGAAGTGCCGAACAATTACAAAGTCCTGAAGAGGCAGAAAGACCCAAAGTCCCAAAAGGAGCCGACACTGAAGTCCTGAAGTGGCGAAAAGAACTGAAGTCATGAAAACAGCTATAACTGAAGTCCTGAAGCCATGAGTTCAATTCCACCAATGTGTTTTTTTTTTTTAATCCTCTGGTCACCATTTTTTTATTTTAATACTCTATAGGCCCCTGCACCAATTTGTAGAGGCTTTAAAGTCTTTGGGAGGGGAGTTTCTTCTGTCTGGCATCAAGGGGAGGAGCTTACCCATGTGTAGCTGAATTGGAGATGGCCAGGTCAAATATAGTCAATAGCCTAGGACTGTATGGTCCCTCTAGGTACTTACACAAGACAGTAGATTTTTGGTCATAAACCTTCCCTGTATTGTATAATGTTAGGACAGAGACACAAGAGTAGAGACAGATACAGGGTCAGATCAGTCCTACAGAAAACAAAAAAATCAACAATTTACTCAAGTTAGGACAATACCACACAGGATAAGTGAAGGGATCCTGAAATCACATAAATTACATACTGTCACGAACGGCACCCAATACCAGAACAGTTGCCAAACACCTTTGTCTAAGCTCGGCTTCACCAGTTAAGTGACCGCCTTTGGCCTCGGGAGGAGCCCTCAGCTTACTCAGATGCCACCTGGACTTAACGAGAGGTGTAGAGCAAAAGTTCTGGCTAGCACAGGGGCACGATCGTCTCACCAAGGAATTGGATTGAAGAATACCACCAAGCGGAGTAGGCAGGCCGGAACAGCACAAGCTGCGTAGAATAGTCAGACAGGCCAGGATCAGGATTAGAGAGTGTAGAGTAGTCTGGAAAAAGGTCAGGATACCAGAGGACAGAGTAATCGGACGAGCCAAGGTCAGGATTGGAGAGTGTAGAGTAGTCAGGGAACAGGCAAAAGGTCAGGATACCAGAGGACAGAGTAATCGGACAAGCCAAGGTCAGGATTGGAGAATAGCAGGATAGTCAGGCAAAGCAAGGGTCAAACAACAGTAGATCAGACAGGAATCAATCAGGAAACACACCCAGGAACTAACAAATAGAACCTAACAACGGGCAAAGTTCTGCACTACAAAACCCCTTTAAATAGTATTTGAATTTCACGCCATTGCGCGTGACGTCATCACGCCGGCGCGCATGCGCCTACAAAACCCGGAAGTGCGGGGAAGGATGAAGGATGCACACGGTGAGCGTCCCCGCCAAAGGCACGGCGGGCACTCCTGCGTGCTCGGGGGGCAACTGCTAGACCACCAGGGTAAGCGCTGATCCTCACACATACGTAGAATGCAATCTGCCTTACAACACACATTCATTTCATGCCTGTGCCTTTGCATTGGCATTGGCATTTCATGCTGGACAATAGATATCTACTGTATGAGGAAATGCAACATAAACAGTGGGGAATAGAGCAGATGCACCAGACAGCATGAAAACACAAGGGCTAATGTATTAAAGCTAGAGTCTTCAGGCTTGAGTGTTTGGTTCCTAAAACCACTTGTGAGTTCCAAAAGTCATGCATGTGTAGCCCTATAGTAAATTGAGTGCAATGTTCTCTACTATGAGCTTGAGCTGCATCCCCAATACTGTGCTTGGGTGAAACTTTAATTATTCAGGGGTAAGTGATGTGGAGGCAGGATATAGTATAACTGTAACTTGGTGCAGGGTGACAGTGGTTCTTTTAACTTAACCATTGAATATACAGATGCAGACACTTGGATTTGTAAGTTAAATGTGTCGTGACTTAACTCATCTATCCCATTTATCCCACTTAGCACAGAATATTGTGTCACAGCATCCCATCCAATTAAAGAGTTCACCATTGAAAACAATGGTGCTTTGGTATGCTAATGAAAAGGTTAAATGCATTAAATGAGTTAAGATAACTTTAGATAACACAGTTTTTTTCAATTAGCCCTGAGTCACGACGCATTTAGCTTACAAATCCAAGTGACTGCATCTGTATTTATTGAACACTCCACCATGGTAGTGTACATATAGAGCAGGCAGGATCTTACAGCAACAGTGGATAGGGATATACTCATGGCACTTTTGATCAGTATCAGTCCCCGCAGGGAAGAGAAAATATACAGCAGTGAGGAGGTACACCCAGCTTTCAGCCTTTACACTAAGTGGAACCTGAGGGAAATCTCTACATCCCTAGGTCTGTCCACTTAGGGGCAGATTTATCAAGGGTCGAAATGAAAATTAGAATTTTAGAATTCAAATTTCTAGTTTACTTTAGTGTAATAAGGATGGGGAATCGTCCAAATTTTATTTGAGTTTAAAAAAAAAAATCTAAATTCTAAATGTATCATGTACTCATGAACTCAAATTCAACTATTCCAAACAGAATCCAGTCATTCCTCCAGCATTAATAGCAGAATCACTTACAGTGTTCGAAAAACTCAAATCAAATTAGATTGCATTTTATTCAGATTTGATTCAAGACTGTGGGTCAATCCCATTGACCCAAATTTAAAAAAAAATTCTGTTTTTTAATACATTTTGGAGAGACTAATTTACTAATTTACTAATAGACATGGTTTCTTTATCTGAATACCTTGGGTTGCTGCTGATCAGTTTTTACCCCAGAACAAACAAAAAAAACTTGGCTGGTTTAAGGTGTAAAGCTTTTTATTTATTTATTTTTTTTTTTTTTTAAATACTTGCTTGAGGGAAGAAAGAAAATGTTTGGCAGCAAGATTAGCGTGAAGAAACCACACATTTAGGAATTTGTGTGAGATGGAACTGAACCTCAATATTTGAGTATTAATAAATATGCTGCTTAGTATTCAAAAGAACCATCATAATCAGGATATAGGTAAGTAATAGGGTTCATTTACAACCACAAGCACAGTGGACAACTTACAATTATTCCCAAAGTGAGTTTTTGTTCCTTCCTGCAATCTGTTCTGTCAATTGATACAAGAGAACCCTGTAGTTATCGCCACCTCCTGACCAGATGGTAGCTCCAGAGTTCCCCTAGAACCCTGCCTCTATTCCTGCATTGCGTTTTTGCCAAAAGAAAAGTGTGATTAGAAGACCAGAAATTATGCCAGACAGACATCAAAAACATTTTTTGTAGCTACCCAATTTTATTTGAATGAAATTGCGTCCATTTTGTCCTATAATGTGCAAATACATTGGGTGCAGTGCAAATTCTGTAAAATTCAATGCCCTTTTTTGCCTGCAATGATGCTTGAATTCATGGGAAAAAAAGCTGAAATGTGGGGAAAGATACCACAATTTATATTAAAATGGGGCTGGAATTCTGAATAAATAATAGATCTTGCCAGACTAATTAATTTCTTTTTATGAGAAGGTAAGCAGGGACCTTGATTCTGGGATAGCAGTGGTATTTACTTAGACTTTATTAAAGCATTCTATACTGTGCCACACAGAAGGTTACTGGTTAAATTAAGGGATGTTGGCCTGGAACATAGTATTTGTACCTGGATAGAGAACTGGCTAAAAGATAGACTACAAAGAGTGGTGGTAAATGGAACATTTTCTAATTGGACCAGTTTTGTTAGTGGGGTACCGCAGGGCTCTATACTGGGTCCCTTGCTTTTCAACTTGTTTATTAATGACCTGGATGTGGCTATTCAAAGTAAGGTTTCAATTTTTTCAGATGATACTAAATTGTGCAGAACTATAGGTTCCATGCAGGATGCTGCCACTTTGCAGAGTGATATGTCTAAGTTGGAAAACTGGGCAGCAAACTGGAAAATGAGGTTCAATGTTGATAAATGCAAGGTTATGCACTCTGGCAAAAATAATATAAATGCAGGTTATACACTGAGGGGCTGATTTACTAAGGGTCAAAGTGAATATTTGAATGCAAAGAAATTGATATTCGAAGTAAATTTTTGCAAAACTTCGACCATCAAACCATTCGAGTTGAATGGTGGAATGGTCAAAGTAACCTATTCGACGGTCAAAGTTTTTCAAAAATTTACTTCGAATATCAATAGTAAAATCCTTCGACTTCGAAATTCTATCTCTTTAAAAGCCTTCGCTTTTTTACTTTGCCAAATAAAAACTTCAGAAGTGCTATGTTAGCCTATGGGGACCTGCTAGACCATTTTTCTATGTTTTATTTTATTGAAGAAAAATCCATTGATCATATGCTAAAATCCCTCGAATCGTTCGATTCAAAGGATTTTATCGTAGGAATTCAAAATACGGTGAAAAATCCTTCGCCTTCGATATTCAATCAAAGTCAAAGGATTTCAATTCGACGTTTTAATTTGAAAGTATTTTCTACTTCAAAATTCGGCCTTTAGTCCAGTAATGGCAGTGTGTTTGGAGTTTCCTTAAAGGAGAAGGAACCTGGGGGTTTTATAGATAACAAGTTGTCTAATTCTGGGCAGTGTCATTCTGTAGCTACTAAAGCAAATACATTTCTGTCCAGCATAAAAAAGGGCATAAACACAAGGAATTAAATAATAATTATACTTCTTTATAGATCCCTAGTAAGACCTCATCTGGAGTATGCAGTGCAGTTTTGGACTCCAGTCCTTAGGAGGGATGTAAATGAGCTGGAGAGAGTGCAGAGACTAAGTGCAACTAAACTGGTTAGAGGGATGGAAGACAAATTATGAGGGTAAACTGTCCAGGTTGGGGTTTTCTCTGGAAAAAAGGTGCTTGCGAGGGGACATAATTAAACTTTACAAGTAGATTAGAGGACATTATAGACAAATATCACGGGACCTTTTTACCCATAAAGAGGATCACCAGAGGCCACCCCTTCAGACTAGAAGAAAAGGACTTTCATTTGAAGCAGCGTAGGTGGTTCTTCACAGTCAGGACAGTGAGGTTGTGGAATGCACTGCCTGGTGATGTTGTGATGCTGATTCTGTTGATACTTTTAAAAGGGGCTCGGATGATATTTTGGACAGACATAATATCAAAGGCTATTTTGATCAGCGCTACGAAACAAGTTGGCACTATAGAAATACATGTTAATAATAATAATACTAAACTCTACAGTTAGTATTGCTATGTGCAAATATGGTTTGTGTGAAAGAGTGGAGGGGTGTGTATGCTGGGTTTTAATTTGGATCGGTTGAACTTGATGGACTTTGCCTTTTTTCAACATAATTTAACTATGTAATTATATTAAAATTTACATTTGTAAAGGGCTGGAATTGTGAATAAATTCTGAACAATGGCCAATTGAGTTGGCCAACAGCAATCAATTCACTTATGTCAAATAGCTGCTGACATGTACATTTACATAAAAAAAATTTCTTTATTGATAAGTCTCAAATATTCACATTTTAAAAATGTGAAATTGAGCTACTACACCATTATTTTTCTTGAACTGAATTAAAAAACATGAACTTGAATTTCAATACATACAAAAATTTTGTTTACTGATCATATTGTACTTA
The DNA here is from genome assembly GCA_024363595.1 of Xenopus borealis. Classification (NCBI taxonomy): domain Eukaryota; kingdom Metazoa; phylum Chordata; class Amphibia; order Anura; family Pipidae; genus Xenopus; species Xenopus borealis. The sequence continues at coordinate 13,040,367 of CM044431.1, forward strand.
GAATAAACTGTTTATTTAAATGTTTATATGCATACTTGGGTTAGTGCAGTCCAAATGGCCCAAAAAGGTTCATATTTCTCCTTTTATAACAAGTTTTCTGGATGGTGATCAATTCAAACTCACTTGCTAACTTTCTAAGAGTATTTTTCATTCCTATCACATGTGTATATTGCCTCCCTCTGGGCTGCTTACAAGTCAGGCACTGCAAAACTGATATTTTCTAAAGCAGCTTTCTTTTCTTTCTTTTGGACATCTTTCTTCTGACATTTTATAAACTGTCCTTCAAAAATAAATAAATAAGAATCCAGTCATTTCTCCAGCAATCATGTTGCTTGCATTAACAGCAGAATCACTTACAGTATTTGATGAGCAATAGCAAGCGCTGATTGCTGCTCTTTCAATGAATGTAATAAGTTTTCTTCCTTCAACTTTTCTAAGCATTTATCATATTTATTACTCTGGTTTGCTTCACAGATTTTTCTAATGTTTTTTTTTCATGTATAGCCACCTGCTGCTTACAAATCAAGTACATATGAATTTATTTCATGTCTGCAAAAAACTACAAAACTCTTAAAGCAGCAGGGTGTGCTCTTCATATATTTGGTTTTTGCAAAGCATAGTAAATAATAGGGTAAGTAAATTCAGACAATTCTGTTTTGCATTTCAATGCTTTATTGACAATGAGAAACATGTAACAATGTAACATTGGCACACCAAAACTTATTGTACTCTCCTTGGTGATATTGTGATACATTTTAATTTTTGGTGAAAATATGCCAAATATTAACTTTGCCCTTTCGTAAAGGTCTCCCATTGTGCCTGTTATCAGGAAATAATATGGCTTCTGACATAAGCCCAGGAAATGTAATTAGACTGGAAGTATGCTAAGTGTGTAAATGATCAAAGCAAAGAAAAAGGGAAGATTGTGTCATACTTACCGTGATCTTCCTTTCCTTGGCAAACTCCATGTCAGTACTCATCGGGATAGCCCCTCCCCCATGCTCCCATCAGAAGGACCCTCCCCAAACCTTTAAAAGGCCAACCACACCCACTTACCAGCATCTTTGTTACAAGCTTCTCAAATTACCGAAAAAAAAGGGCAGGTCGTACTGACATGGAGTTCGCCAAGGAAAGGAAGATCACGGTAAGTATGACACAATCTTCCCTTTTCCCTTGTCGAACTCCATGTCAGTACTCATCGGGATGTAGCAAGCTCTGAATTTCCAAATGGCAGGGAATAGGCTTTAACCAGTATTTGTAATCAGGAATGGAATGACACTGACTAGATAGCCCACAATCACGCAACCTCTATAAGTTAAAATAGAGACACCAGGTGAAACCCCAGAATAAGTTTGTAAGGCTAAGAATAGCCCTATAGTATAGACTGTATACTACAGAGAGAAGGAGAGAGAGAGAATGAGGTGTTAGCCTACTATCAATGAGGCACCCGAGGCATGTTCCATAAACATCTACATATGGGGATGCCTAGTATTCAGAAATGTCTTAGCAGAAAAGACAGGGACAAGGGCACCTGAAACATACCTTGGGTTAGGATTCCTTACACTGTATAAGGTGCTGTGCTGAGGGAGACTCAACTAACAGTGAATCCACTGGTACCCATCCATTTATCCAGAAGATATTCTGTGTGGAAGCCAGAGCAACTACGGTACCTAAGGAATAGAACCCTTGTTGGTTAACCCGCCATGGTCTTGTGAGAGGTACCTGTATAACTAGGTACCCCTAAGGTTGTAGATCCAATATCACTCCAGTGAAACTAAAGGGGAATCCAATGATTCCTGGATGAAAGCTGGAACCCCTGGAGAGAAGATAAGAATCACCCTCAAACCTGTCTGTTTTATCCCACCTGTAAGGGACATGTTTATCTGTGGAAATCTACTATCCTACATATATGAACTCCATCAATGAAGCGGACCTTAGAACTGGAGAGGCCATATGGATATTCCAGTCAGCGTTAGAAGGGCATCTAATCCGCCAGACTGGGTCAGATGTATCAGGAGTGTGTCAAGAGTGGCTGAATCTCACCAGAAAGTCCTACTTTTAGGACTGCAATGTGAATTCCAAGAGCAAAGCAAGGTTAATAGGAGTGTCATATTTAGAAGGTTACCTGGACATAGAGGCCTGTGACTATGTACAGTAGAACACAATGCTCAGTCAGTGTAAATGTGGAATACTTACAGTATAAGGAACAGTGCAACAGAGTTGGACAAAAACAGACACACACATCCAAACATCCTGTTTGAAGCTAGACAAACTTGCCGCACAGATACCGAAATTTTCCTCAATTCATTCATGAATGAAATGTATAAGGCTGTCAGATGTTGCTGCGCTATGCAATATATTGGCACTATATAAGTGCATGTTAATAATAATAATGTAAGAGATTGCAGTCTACTGTAATAACTGCAAACATTTCACCATATGGAAGACTATGATCCTGTTCAATGTAGTCCAATCCATTATAGCCTGAGGCAATAGAACAGGTTGATACGCACAAGTAGGTGGCTGTGAGGAGGCAGGTTCAATTCTGCTGGTGGCTAAAGAGGACATTGACATAGAGAGGAAAATCAGCACTCATTGGATGTTTCCATCATCTGCTGTCTAAATCAGTTACCTGTCTGGTATGGAAGAATAGCCAGCCCTCTATTCTAAATACCCAATAACCAGGAGATTGAGAGACTAAAGAAAAACCAACCCAGTAATTCGGCCTTCTGGACACCGAGCATACGCCTGGCCTTTAAGCCCTATTGATGCTTTGTTTTGCTGGCCGTATAAGCAAATGACTCCGATCCTGGACCAGTCCTATTTGTAACCTGAGCAAGGTGATCTATAATAAGCTAGTTGAGGACTCCTATAAGTTGAAAAGGTTTTGGTCTGCAATATAGACCTTAGGCATGCGACCAGCCTTATTTAGGAGAAGACCTAAAACTCCCAGTGGTCTGATGTCTATATGGACACTGTATCTATAGGCATCCTACTTTATAAACATTGAGAGGTAAATACAGCATGACACAAAGCTTATTAGTATTAAGTGTCAATGCATAACCCTGGGTAGAACCCACCCCCTTTCTAGCTTGTAGGAGGCACTGAGGTCCCACCCAACTAAGCGTAAAATACCTATGTGGTTACTTCACCCAGCATAGTGAACTGTAGTTTCTTTCTTATCTTTGTCACGGTTAGAAATTGTAGTTTGTATTATATATACATATACACACACTGCACACGCATAAACACACCTATATATTATATATTCACCCATATACACACATGCCAATGGCCTACCTATAGATGCACATATATAGGTCGCTTTGGTCTCTGTATTATGGAGCATACACATGCTACAATTAAGCAGTAAATAAGCATTCATTCTGAAGGTTTTTTTTTTTTCCCCCGCCTTCTTAGGCTAACATGTATTCTACAGGTGACTGTAGACATCATAACCATGTTGGAGCAACACAGAAGACTATCCATTATACTCCCTCATGCAGGGTGTGGGCCATGGTGCTAGCATGTATTAAGCTGTGTGCTTTATCATAGTAGATTATAACATATGCCTTGGTCAGGGCCCCGAGATACTGGTTCTGGCAGAGTAGACAGCCCAACCCCAGAGCCCCAGCCCTGGATAGTTAGTTATACTATACATTTGAAAGCAAGAATTGCATGGCCCTCCATTCATACAGGCAGTGATCTGTAACACGAGGATGCTAAATCTGAGAGCCTTTACATTCTACATACCTGTGGTTATTGTTATCCAAGCAATGCTTATGAGCGATGGGTTTTAGAAACTCCTGCTGTGCTTATCAAGACAATATGTGGACTTACCTTATCTACCACAGGGGGAAACATTGAAATGTAACAAATTAAATTCTCTGCTCAACTGATTAAGCCATACCCTATAATAGGAGCAATGCATTGGCCTAATAAGACATTCAGATGTAGGTATCCATGTCAGTACTCATCGGTATTAGACCCCAATATACCCCATATACTATCACAACCACCTGTCATGCATAGTTTAGGGTAGCTGATGTTTAGCGTAAGCATATATCAAGAGCACATAGGTACGATCACAGCAACATGTAATACAGTTTAGATTAGCTGCTGCTTAGAGCAAGCATATATCAGGATTTAGCAGCCAGCCAGACCTGTGCTCTACCTCCATTAGGGCTACTTGTTCCAGGTGAGCAATAGCCAGAGCATATACACCAAAAAGGAGCACAGATATAATTGTAGCTATATGTAATACATATTTTAGATTAGCTGCTGATTAACCAAGCATATATCAGAGCCTAGCAGCCCCCAGCCCAGTGATCCACATTCATTAGGGCTAGTGATGTCAGGTATGCAAATGGCCCAAACTCAGCTAACCCACTGCAGTTCAGCATAAGATCATGTTAAAATCCAGCCCACTTACTTATATCCATTAGGGTTATTGGATTAAAGTGGGCCATAGACAGAGTCCAGTATGCACTACTTGTCAGTAGAAAGCATGCTAGCCCTTGTATCTATTAGGGCTACTGCTATCAGACCAAGCGCAGTGCAGGTAAACATATGATCACATTGTATGTAAGTAATTAGTTAGACTTCATTATACTGCAGGACAGAATATGGACAGGCTCCTTACCTGCTTCTCATTATGCCAGGCTGTAAGCGGACCCTTTAAAGCCACATATTGCAGGACACCAGATTCATTGTTAACACACAGGCCTCACAAGTTTACTGATAACAGCAGGACTTACCTGAGGCTGCTGGGCCAGAGTTCCAGTGTGCAGAGTTAGAGAGTGGGCGGGGCCATCTCCACTTGCTATAGCTGGCAGTTGCACAGGTAATTACCTGATTATACTCAGCTTGTGTCTGCACAGACAGAGTAATCACATAATTGTACTGAGTAGCAGGGGTGTCCAAACTTGGCCCTCCAGATGTTAAGGAACTACAAGTCCCACAATGCAATGAAGGAGTCTGACAGCCACAGTCAGGCAAATGCATTGTGGGACTTGTAGTTCCTTAACAGCTGGAGGGCCAAGTTTGGACACCCCTGGAGTAGGGGGTCACTTTAGCAGTGGAACCCGCTGATTAATCTCAGCTGCTGTCTGCATAGACAGGTAACCCAAAGCAACTGCTGAGGTTACACAGAGGCAAATTGAATAATTAGTGTTGGTGCCTCCTGCAAGGGCCCAAGTCCGTGGCCAAATTGGCTGAAGGCTATAGAGCAACTTTTTTTGTATTTTTTATAAACTACCTTCACTTTGGGAAAGTCTGTTGAGGGAGGCAGCTGGCCATGAAAACCCTACCCCCATAAAACACAAGAAAAAATAAAAGTAACAGGAGGCATGAAGGCTCAGGCCCCTAACTAATTAATGCCTGACTAACTGCCACCTCCCTCGCCCATCCGTAAAAATGGGGTGTAGGGGCCACATGCACCACTGCCACCAGACGTCTTTTGGACAGGCCCGGGAGGGCACACGGATGGGGGGACAAGCACTTGCCACCAAAAGCTCTGACAGCAATACAGAAAGGCAATTGAAACACCGGCAGACAAGGAGTAGCAAAACATTGCACGCCAGTGCCTTACCTGATCCAGGAGCTGAAGCACAGGAGACTCCCAAGATATGAGGTAGTGTGCTGGGGAACAAAAGGTCCCATGGACCAAAACCCCTGTCCCTAGGACGCCTTCAGGGCAGGCCTAATGCTTTCCCAAGGTTAAAAAGAAAACTTTACTTCCAATGGGAACAAAAGCAAAAGCAAAGGAGAAGGACAAAAAAGACGCCGGTAAGTGGGTGTGGTTGGCCTTTTAAAGGTTTGGGGAGGGTCCTTCTGATGGGAGCATGGGGGAGGGGCTATCCCAATGAGTACTGACATAGAGTTCGACAAGGGAAAAAATATGGACATGGATATAGCTGAACTACAAGTGTAAGCCCATTTATCAAAAACTTGTATTTGTGTGGTTTTATTTTTTTTTTGCCACAAAAAGACTTGCTTTTTAAAAAATCATCAGTTATTTGTTAAAATATCCTAAAATATAAAGCACAAGTGAATATAAATGAAGAGCAAATACAAATAATTAAACAAAAACCTTGAAACCCTCATTTATGTAGTATTTTTGTATATGATTACAAATGAAAAAAAAAACCTAAATGAAAAGAAAGATTTTACAATTGATAAAAGACAACTACCAATGACTTCTACATAACCTCGATAGCTTTTATATGGTGACATTTTGTATTAGTGTTCTTCCTAACTTTACACCTAATAAATGACTTTTTTCTGCTTTAGAGTACTTAGTAAAATGCACAATTTGTAGTACTATGATTCGAGGAAAAAATATGAATGTTAATAAATTAGGCCCTTAAAGCAGCAACAGTAAATGTGGTTGTAAAATCAGGAAAAGTAGATGACTTTGGATATTGCTCTCCACAACAGGAATTTTAAAATCTACGATATATATAGCTTGTGAATTTTCACCAGCGAAGGATCCTACACACTTTGTGCCACTTTGCCATGCAAAAATTGCATCTCTGTAACCTAATGTTGGTGAAGTTTTGCTAGCATTAATTATTAAACCAAACATTTCATAGCGAACTTTCTCTACCTTTCATTTTTGCTAAACTTTATTAGTACTTTAATGCTTAGGTCAATTTGAATAGGGCAGGTACATATAGGTCATATATATATATATATATATATATAATGCAGCAGATGACAGCACATCCAAGGAAAAACAAGGTAGCAAAGGTTCAATGAACAAGGGTTCATTGAACCTTTGCTACCTTGTTTTTCCTTGGATGTGCTGTCATCTGCTGCATTCTGTCTACATTTTTTCGGACTAGCACCCAGGCTTTATTTTTTCTTTTGGTGTGCGGAATATCCAGCTTAAATATATTGCAATATATGGACAAACAATCCCTGTTGTTTAAAGGGTAAGGCATTTTATAGTAGCTGAATGCACAGAATGTCTCAATGTCTTAAATATATTGATAATGGCTTGAGTGCAGAGGACCTCTTGTATTTGTCTATACAGATGCAGTCACTTGGATTTGTAAGTTAAATGCGTCGTGACTCAGGGCTAATTGAAGAAACTGTTATCCAAAGTTATCTTAACTCATTTAATGCATTTAACCTTTTCATTAGCATACCAAAGCACCATTGTTTTCAATGGTGAACTCTTTAATTGGATGGGATGATGTGACACAATATTCTGTGCTAAGTGGGATAAATGAGATAGATGAGTTAAGTCACGACGCATTTAACTTACAAATCCAAGTGACTGCATCTGTATGTATTTTGTGGTCACAGCCTCATTGCACCCCCGCCTAATGTTTTTAAAAATTAGTGGTATATATATGTCTTTAGTAGAGATGTTGGTGCAAATGCTTAAAGGAAGCAAAATAAAGACAAAAGAGATCCTCTAATGGCCTAGACATGAGTTACTTTTTGAAGGTAAATAAATAAATCATAAGTGTGAAAAAAGATGGTGTATGTTACAAGTAAGCCCCCTGTGGAATGGGAACTAGTAGAGCTTTCTATACTGGGAAAGGTAATTGTTGCAATTTAACAGTGAAGACTTATTGGAAAAGTTAAACTGTTGCAACATAGTTTCCCGGTTACTATGGCAGCATTCACACCTCTGGGTATATCCTGCCCTCACTTACTGATAGGACAGAAACTAAAAACATCAATTAGCCACTCTATATGACCCCCGCCCTCCTTTGCTCAATGTCTTTTTTCTGTCCTCGCTTTTGGGACCTTTTGATGGTTTGTTATATTTTTTTTTTATGGCTCACACGGACCCAATTTTGGGATCCTTTACTCGGGAAGTTGGCCTCTCTTCCTGGTAGGGTTAAGCAAGTGTATTTCCTCCCAGAGGAGATCAGCTAACCATCCCCGTTACTAGGCAGCCCGGGGTTCTCTCCAATTGCTCAGTATCTGTTTTGTGCAGTGGAGCTATATGTGGATATACCTGTGTCGCAGACCGGGTGCTTGGGCAGCACTTTATGCAGAGAAGAGTTCTATTTTTCGATTCCAATGAGTTTTAGCGTTCCGATGCGTTCCAGCGTGGAACGCATGGCGGCTTCCGGTTTCGTCACTTCCGGTTTCGGTAACTTCGGCGCGAACGCTATTTTTTATAAAAGGTAACTACTGGGGTTTTGCACCTTAGGCCTCCAGTAAGAGTGCTATCGGCTACTTGGGATTTGCCTCTGGTGCTACAAGCACTTACGGAAAAACCGTTTGAACCCATTGACGAGATAGAGGATATGTTTCTGACTATGAAGACGGTGTTTCTCACAGCCATAACTTCCTCAAGGAGAGTTAGTGATCTACAGGCTCTGGCCGCAGCTCCACCATATACTATTATCCAACCACATCAAGTGATATTGAGACCTGTTCCAGGGTATTTGCCTAAAGTGGTTTCGACATTTCATGTTAATCATGAGTCTGTATTGCCAGCGTTCCATCCAGAACCTAGGTCTGATCAGGAGAAGAGATGGCACACTTTGGACCTGGTCAGGTGCATTTCCAAATATTTGGACATCTCCAGGGAATGGAGGAAGTCAGATAGGCTGTTTGTAATACCTGAGGGTGCCAGAAAAGGGCAAGCAGCATCAATATCTACGATAAGTAGATGGATCGTCAGATGTATCCATTTAGCTTATGGAGCAAAAGGGTTGCAGTCTCCTAAGGGGATTAATGCACACTCCACAAGGGCTTTGAGTGCATCTTGGGCATTTAAGGCAAATGTCGCATTGGAGAAGGTTTGCGAGTCAGCATCCTGGTCGTCAGCGAAGACGTTTTTGAACCATTACCATGTGGATGTGTTTTCAGCGGATACAGCTTCCTTTGGCAGTAAAATATTGGAAGCGGTGCAATTTGCTAACAAATAAATATTCCTTTTATTCAGCTATTTACGTGTTGTGTTTTTAGCCCACCCTGTTCGGACTGCTACGGTACTGACCCAGAGGTGTGAATGCTGCCATAGTAACCGGGAAAATGGAAAATTTATATCATACTTACCGTAATTTTCATTTCCTGGTTACTATGGGCAGCATTCATGCCGAACCCTCCCATTACTAGCTCGGACGAAGACATTGAGCAAAGGAGGGCGGGGGTCATATAGAGTGGCTAATTGATGTTTTTAGTTTCTGTCCTATCAGTAAGTGAGGGCGGGATATACCCAGAGGTGTGAATGCTGCCCATAGTAACCAGGAAATGAAAATTACGGTAAGTATGATGTAAATTTTCCATTATACTAAGTAGCAAAGATATGCGATTAGTTTTTACACGAGATAGAGGGTAACCAAAGAGTTAAAAATTCTCTCTTGGCCCTGGCTTTTAATGAAGGGAAGTACGTCAATGATGACCGAAGCCCTGAATGCTTTTTAAACTGAGTGTTGAAATGTATTATTTGTGCCTATGATTACGTGTGGATACCCATGAAACGCGTTAGGATGATCTATGTTCGTGTAATAAAGCTACTATTTTAACTGCTCCGAGAGTCCCGTGAAGTGTGTGCCATCTCTTTTGGTGATAACATATTTAGACATGAGCCCACCCTAAAACAAATGTGACATACCCCTCAACAGGTTGGGACAAAAATTTTAACACAAAAATCTTTTTTTGTCTGTTAGAAATTTTATGACTTTCCAGCATACAGGAAATTATGTCACTGATATAATATTGAGGAGGATGTAGCTTCATCTTATCAGTTTTCCAGGTCTAACATGGCAAAGGAAACTCTGGTGGAAGAAGTAACATTCTGTAAAATTTGCACTTTACAATTTACAGAGTAATGATGGCTCTCTGAGCAAAAATGCACCTGGCAATAGGGTGCAAAACAGCACTAGTTTTTTTTTTTTTTTTTGCTAGAGAATTTTTGTCTTCGCCTGTTAGTAAATTGGCATGTCCTTGCCGATGGAATTTCTGTAAAATTTTTGATAACGATGGCCTCTTTGCCCTTTAATAAATCTGCCCCTAGTGCTACAATTCTCTATTGATAACTAACTTCTTAACATATTTCAGATATGTCTTCAGACTCTTCATCAACTTGCCTATTAATGACCTGGATATGGGCATCAAGTATTGTTTCTATTTTTGCAGGTGATACTAAATTGTGCAGAACTATAGGTTCCAGAGTGAGTTGGGAAACTGTGCAGCAAACTGGAAAATGAGGTTCAAAGTTGATAAATGCAAGATTATCCACTTTGGCAAAAATAATATAATGCAAGTTATACACTAATCGGCAGATTTTTCAAAGGTCGATGTGAAAATTCAAATAAAAAAAATTTGAATTTTGAGCTATTTTTGTGTACTTTGACTAGAGAATAGACCACATTCAACACAAATTTGCAAAAAAATTGAGAATACACATTCTTCTAGAATCCATCTATGCTTGTGTTGTTTGGTTTGCCCATAAACACAATGGGGCAAATTTACTAAATTCACTCAAAAATAATTTGTTTTTTCTCGATATTGGATTAGCATTCGATTTTCGATTGCTAATCGAATAGTTTTAGGCTACCCTTTTATTCGAGCTTCGATCACTGACAATCGAATAATGATTGTTCGATCGTCTGAATGAATTATTCGATCATTTGATTTGATCGAACTTCGATCTATTCATGTGAATTTAGTAAATCGGCCCCAATGTATTACAGTTATAAAATGTAATTGGAACTCCCCTAGGTCCAATGGAGAAAATGATAGGAGGAACCGGCACACAGGAATGCTTGCAAACGGGTTTAACCTCTTACGTGTTTATTAACATCACAAAAAATGCACAACGTTTCGGGGGCAAGCCCCTTCGTCAGGTGATACAACACAGTGTCCAATCAGTCCTTAAATAGCCCAATAGGCCCTCCCACCATGAAAAAAATCACAAAACACCGATTAGTCCATACTACTTTGAACTTCAGAGAAAAAAATATACCATGCAAAAATCCTTACTTAAATAGTTGAGTATATAATCTGTTTTAGGGAGCAAATTTACTACAATTTTACCTAATGTAGTCTATTCAATCTCAGTTGTTATCTGAAAAGTAAGGGGATAAAAAGTTACAAATAAAGTTTTCTAAAACGATATAACATACTAATATCAACTGAAGTGCAATGCAACAATGTTATGCAAAGACAAGATAAACTACAATTATAAATAGCAAGACAAATTGAAATCGTCATTAAGTCCTCTTGGTACTTGTGTCTGGAGTAACCAGATCTAATAACTTTCACGCTGTAACAATTTTTGTTTTACATTCTGTCCACTCCGAACCTCCACCTTTTCAAAAATTTGCCAACGTAATTGTGAAACCTTATGATTATTTTCATAGAAATGTTTTTCTAGATGGTTTCATATTTTTTTTTATTTATTGTCATCAGTCATTGGTTGAAAATTTTGAATCAATGATTCATGTTCGTTTAAGCGTGTTTTAATTGGTCTACCAGTCTGACCAATGTAAGCCAATCTGCATGGGCATTTAATACAGTAAATTACATTGCAGGAATTACAGGTATGAAATCCTTTTGTATGGTGTTTTGTTCCTTTGCAGGGATGTGTAACATAATCCCCTTTAGTAATTCCGTTACAATTGTGGGCACTGTAACGGAATTACTAAAGGGGATTATGTTACACATCCCTGTAAAGGAACAAAACACCATACAAAAGGATTTCCTTTAATTGAATACAGTTTCATTAATTGAATACAGTTTCATTAATATTTAAATTATTTTTAATAGACAAATTATGACAATCCAAAATACAGAAATACTGTACCTTTAACCAGAAAACTCCAATCAAAAATCTAATTTATTTACAATTTTTTTTGATTTGCTAAACTAAAAAAAAAACTTGAATGTTTGCTTGTTTATTAATAAATCCAAATGTAAAAAACTTGATTGAATACAATTGTAGAAAAAGAATACCTTGAATTTATGAATTTACATGCTCAAAAAACTTACTTCATTGAGTAAAAAAAAGTGAATGTTTGAGTTTACGAGCTCAGAAAAACTTGAAAATCTCGAATTAAAAAAATGGCTTGAATTTAGTCTAGGACAATTTCCGTTGACTTCAACGTGCACTCACAAGTTTGTAGATGCCAAACATTTCCATTCAAGTATTTTGAGTTTTTTGTGCTTAAATGAGAAGGAAAGGTGGTTTTACTTGGGGTACCAAGGATCACCAACTTCGTCTTTCTTAAAATTTTCTGGGGCAAACACATGCACAGTAGAACAAAATAGTCTGCTTTTTGATCAAAGTTGGGCTTGTTGCTACACTGTGCATGTGCAGCCTCTGGAAGACAGAAGAAGGTGGAAGACTATTGATCAGTGGTGCTCGCTGGAATAACCCTGGGCCGGTGCATTTTCTGCTGATAGGAGCACTGACCTGGGATGTCAGGTAAATAAATGGAATCACTTGGGGGTGCCAAACTTTTTGCACCCCCAAATAAAAAAATGCCTTTCTACTTTAATAAATACCAAACATGTCAGTTTTTGAAAATATTATTTGAATTTGGGATTTTATGTGTAAAAAAATTTGAATTGTGGCAACATTTTTCATTCAAATGTCAATAAATAAACCACCACCCAAGTCCAGAGCATTCTGGATAACAGTTCACATATCTGTAATCCATTCAAATGTGCTGGTTGTACTGTGCAATTTATTAATATCAACAAATAACATTCATAACTCCCAAAGCCTTATTTATGTATTCACTTTTTCACTTGTGGGGCTCATTTGCCTTTTACATCTTTTTCAGATATAATGCTCAATCAGCAACTGCAATTACAAAAAAATAACTCATTCAAATCCACTTTTCATTATCTTTTTTTTTATTTTTATAATAAAACTACTGAAAGCAGTGTGCCGTAGACTACAGCTGACTTGTTTGATGATCACCATTCAAGACAATATCTGGACAAAAACAGTAAATGGCACTACAGAATGCAAGGGTAGGTTCCAACACATATTATGGAGTAATAGCCTGTGTGTCTGATGATTATCTGTGACACAAAAAGGTAATTATAGTAGATTGTTTTTTTTACCCAGAATTCCACTTAGTCAATTCTCGCATATGTTTCCTCACAGGGGTAAGCACGGCTAAAATGTTCTGGCTTACAGCTATAGAATTTATGTAAACTCATTAATGTAATTGACAATTACAGACTGCCCAAAGCCTCTGCTTGAAGAACACCAGCAGCTCTGTAATGAGGATCTCAATGCTCTGGCTCTTGCATCTGACTTGTCCATTAATAGACTGCAGTTTATTTTTCTGTTTTTTTTAAAGGTATATACTTACATTTATATGCGTCTTTAATTTAAAAGATTAAAGAAAACACCTTATTACAAAATGCTAATTTTTTAGACATGATAGGTGTCAAATAACACATTTTTTTTATTAAAATCCACATCAACTCGACAGGTTCATCAACTCGACAGGTTGATAAATCTCAAAAATTGTTAGGTTTGTTTCCACAAAAAATTAAGATTTTATAGAAAAAAAATTAAGTAGGTGAAGTGAATATTCAAATAAAATTTGAATTTAAAAAATTTGAATTTTGAAGCTATTTTGGGCTACTTCGACTATTGAATACCCCAAAATTTGTTTTGAATAGGAAAAAAAATTAGAATTTTCGAAGTACTGGCCCTTTAAAATCATTCAACTTTGCCACTTCACCACTTTTAAAGCTGCGGAATTGCCATGGTAGCCTATGGGGGACCTCCTAGAACCCGTCTTGAATTTTTTTCTAAGTCTTAGGAATTCGAAGGATTTCGCACAAAATCCTTCGAATCATTTGTTTCGAACGATGCGATCGAACAATTTTTATTCGATCAAAATAGGTCCATTTCCGATCGGAAAAGCCCTGAGATGGTCACATTTCGATGTTTTTTCACTTCAAAATTCAACTGTTTTGCCCCAAAAAATTGGAATTTCAAAAATTTCCAAAAACACTTTTGTTCCAGGAGTTTCCCCATAGGCTAAAATAGCAATTCGGCAGGTTTAAGGTGGCAAAGGGTTGAATTCAAATTTTTTAAAGAGAAAGTACTTCAAATGGTCAAATCACACATTTAACACACAAATCCAAGTGGCTGCATCTGTAGCTTCTGAGGAAGTGGCAGTGGCAGTGTCGAAACGTGTCGAGCATGCAGCCCTTTGGGAATAGTGGGGCATGCAATTTATATTTCTGCTTTTAAAGATGATGGAATAAACTTCACTTTTTAAATGTTTATCGGTCTCCCTGGTGCTCCACTCAATTGACTACATTTCTGTTCGGATCACAGTGGATGTGAAGCACATGAAAGGATTGTTTGGTGACCGATAAGTGTTCCCACAACTGCCTATTTGTATCTATTCAGATTTTTGGAGGGATGCAATACTGTAATACAAAAATGAATCATAAAAATTATGAACAATTGTCTGCTTGATTTAATATCCCCCTACTCCCCTATGCTTTACATTTCTGAGTGGTTGATAGAGTCCAAGTTGCTAGAGTTGTATAGTTACAGTGTGAGGAAATCAAAATGAATTAAGTCAAACATCAGACATCAATCAGATCTTTTGTTACTCATATCTCTTCATACAACAAGACAGAAAGAAATCAAATGAAGACAACGAGGAAATAATTTAAATGACTATTCAGAAAAAAAACGTATTTTTCCAAAGCTGTTTTATCACTTGGCTTTGCAAATAATTTCAAGCAGAAAGAAATATGTTTCATGTTGATGATCACGCCTCTTTAACATCTTTGCTCATGGGGTTAGGGTTCTTTTACAACCACTGAATCTCATAAACAGGCTCCATAGCTGTTGTTGATATTGTTTGATGTTCGCTATAATGATGTGGTTTAAAACATTTCCTTTAACTGAAAGTACTTAAAGTTTCTCCTTTGAGAACAATGAGCCATTTTTCCTCTTTATTAATGCAAAATAATAATGGATCAGCACTGAATAAATGAATATTATTATGTCTTGATATGGACAGGAAAATAATTGTTTCAATTCTCTTAAGTCTAGACGATTCAGCCACTTCATTTTTGATTTATAAAGCCCTAAATCCAATTCATCATATATTCCTAGATTCTGTGTTTTTTATCCCTCTACCCAACTTACTAGTCTCACTGTGTTCCATGTTCCCTCCTAACATGACCCTGCTGAATTATGCCCACATCTATTTTAGCAAATAGTATAAATCCAGGTTCTAAGAGAGGTTCCTTTTTATATTGATTACCAAGATTTCTTCCAGGAAAAACTATTAATGAATATTCACATATCATATCTAAATATATAACATTTGTATCAACACTTGAGAAATGAAGACTTGTAAAAAATATTAAGCATACAATATTTTCTTAGAAAGAGATGTAATGGACCTTTTTTGAAACTGTTTTATTTTTGATCTACCACAAGAGACTAACGATGGGCGAATCTTTGCCATCAATTTCTTGAATTTAGCACAAAGTTTCCGAAAGAGCAAAAAATTTAAGAAAAACATTGAAGTCAATGGGCATTAAAATAATTTTGACACACAACTATTTTGATGTGAGTGACCATTTTTATACATGCGACTATTTTGTCAAAATGCATTAAAGTCAATGGGCATCGAATAATCCTGACGCTCAAGAATGTAATGCGCTCGACAATTCTGACACGCGACTACTCAAATACATTTGTGGTGCTGGATTTTTCACAGACAAATTTTCACCCCAGTTTCACAAATGTATTCGCTCACGGCGAAATGCGGAAATGCTGAAAATTCATGCCTGGTGAATTTATTTGCCCATGACTACTACTACAGAACACTTGCCTAATTTATTTGTGTACTCAGTTGTTCTGTTGTTTGAAGAAATACTTCTGTGGTGAAGAACCACTGGTGCCTAAGGTTACTGTCACGGTCGGCACCCAAACCAGAACAAATGCCAAGCACCCTGGTCACGGCTCGTGCTTCACCAGTAGTGTGACCGCCTTTGGCTTCGGGAGGAGCCCTCAGCTACTCAGATGCCACCTGGGCTTTAACGAGAGGTGCAAGGCAGGAGTTCTGGCTAGCAAGGGGCACGACTGTAGTCAGAGTCTGGAAAGGCCGAAGGTCACGGTACAGGCAGGAATAGGCAGGTTCCTGGTCAGACAGGCTGGGTCAAGGCGCGCGGAAAGCAAGGAGTAGTCAGGCAGGCAAGGGGTCAAACCAGGAAGACAATCGGAGGATTAAGCGGAATCAAAGTCGGTTTCAGGCAAGGGTCAGGTTCCAGAGATCAGCGTAGTCAAAACAGCCAGGCAGGGTCAAACACAGGTATAAGATAATCTAGAATCTTACAGCACAAAGAACTAGGCACCAGGAAACTAAACCTATAACAGGCAGTGCATAGCAGAGCAAAAATCCCTTTAATACTTTTGAATTTGGCGCCATTGCGCGCTGACGTTATCACGTCAGCGCGCCTGCGCCTTTAAATATATGCAGAAGTGCGCCGCGCGCACCTATAGGAAGCCGGCGCTGGAGGAAGAAAGATGCAGAGGGCGTCCCTGCCGAGGGGGTGGCAGGCGTCCCTGCTGTCCCCCCACTAGACCACCAGGGTAAGTTCCTTACAGTTACTTTTATGAAGAAACGTGTTTAGTGTTGTAGTTTAACTTGTTAAACCTCAACACATCTGCAAGGGCTCTGCTGAGAAAGGATGTTGCATTGCAATAGTGTTCTATTATTGAGTAGATAGGAAAATAAGGGGTTTAATGTGACACCCCCCCCCTTCTCTGAGGTTACATACTCACAGGGGGGATTTAATGAACAATGGAAATGATCTCTTGGAAAAAAAAACATGTTTTGTATGATACCTACATTTTAACATAAAAGCAGATTTGTTCCCCTGTACAGATTGAAAGATTAAGATTAACGTTTTCTGTTAATAGGATGCTTGGGGGGAAAGGGAGTGGTTGATATCACTACAACATGCAGTGCAGCAGTAAAGAGTAACTGAAATTTATCAGAACACAAGTCACATGGTTGATGTGTAACTATGTAACTATGTAACTACAACATGCAGTGCAGCAGTAAAGAGTGACTGAAATTTATCAGAACACAAGTCCCATGACTGAAAAGGATAAGTATTTGTTATTAACTCTTATTTTTATGTAAGGTGGTTTAGTTAAATACTGTTGTTTCATTTTTTATATATTTTCTTTCTGTATTTGGTGCTAGATATCAAAGTTTGGTGTGCTATTGTGCTTACAGTAAGTTTGTCACAACCTGCTTTACTCTGCAGTGAGTTTTCTTTCAGTTTGAGGGGGTGGGGTTTGATTAGTTGCACCTGAACAGACTGTATAAATAGAGCCCCTGGGACTCCAGTGGAGCTTGCTCTAGTGTTTAGCTGCTCTTAAGTGTTTGCTCTTTAAGTGGGGGCTTTGTAAGTGGAGTTGCAAATTTGTAAGTGGAGTTGCAAATCAGGAGTTACAAACTAAAGGAGTTTCAAACTAGGTCAAAAGTTTGTTCTAAGCCCTATTCTATATATATATATATAT
>CM044431.1:13059431-13201819 GCA_024363595.1 Xenopus borealis
CTTGATGGACTCGGTCTTTTTTCAACCCAATTTAACTATGTAACTATGTAACTATATGGCTGATGGTACCTTGCAAACTAACAACATGTCTAGCCCCATGTCAGATTTCACAATTAGTGATGGGCCAATTTATTTGCCAGCTGCAAATTTGTGGGGAATTTCATGAAATTTTCAGCAAAGTGAAACGGGACAAAATCACCCATCACAATTCACAATTAAATATAAAAAAATAAGTATGCTCTTTTAAAAAGCAGATTTCAGTGCAGAAGACCTTTAAAGGATTAGAGCCTATGTTTCTGGGTAACCAGTAGCAAACATTACAGAGGCTTGTGTTCAAACAAAAAAAGATTTAATAATGAAAAACTGTAAGAACATGAACATCAGATATTTGTACAAGGAGTAGGCAAAAACAAGCCCACACAACAGGAAATGGTCTGGACAGGCAGTACAGTAGAAAGTCCTAATAAAAAGTACAGGGTCAAACCAGGAAATCAGAATATTGGCAAAAAAGGCCAAAGAAAAGACTTAGTCACAGAAAAAGGGCTTAGTGATCCAGCAAAAGGGTAAATGAGGTGTTATGCTTAGTCTCTTAGTTGGGTAATTGTCTAATGCTAAATCTCAACAGTTTCAGCCAGAGAAAACAGAAGCAGGAGAAAAAGTCATTGACATTAACCACACTATCTCTTATGCCCAGTACAGCATGTGGGCCCCTGGTTCTCAACCTGACAAATATATTGGCAATATTTTCCCAATCCATATTTTGTATAGATAATTATAGAATATAATTAAACAAACTTTTCGTTAGATCTAGATGTTATTTCAAGGTAGGATATAATTCAATAATTGTGTCAATATTCATATATTGTAAATTAAAGATTAAAATTTTTATGCATTTCATGAATGCAATTACCACCGCTTATCCTATTTGTCAAAACTAGATCTAAATTTGCTGCAAATGTTGTTCCCTAAGATGTAAATGTAATGTTATGTTGGCAGATTGTTCATCACATAATTAGCTGAGAAGTAAAAATGATTGATAACAAATAGTAGTAGTATATATAAAGAGAGATAGAGAGACTGAAAACAGGGATGGAGTTGTAAATGACTGACCAAGTGGCCAGGTGGCAGGAGAAATTAACAGTGATCCCTTGGTGCAGACCTGCCTTGTATTGGAGTGCAAAAATGGAGCTGGCACTAACACATATGGATAACCTCCGAATGGCCCACTACCCGAAAGTATGTGCTGGGACCTTTGTGGGAGCTTTGGCTAGTGGAGAGGGCAGAGTGGCCATTCCTCTAATCGATCGGAGGAGCTCCCAGGTGGCGGTGGTGAGTGTTCCACAGCGTATTTGACAGGGGATTCCTACTGGGAGTGGTTCGGTGTAAATGCATAATTTACTTGAGATTTTTCTTGAGAATGCAGCTGAGGACTTGCTGTGTCCTTGAGGATGAACACTGACACTGATAGTGACTTTGATGCTATTTGGTGTTAAAGTGGACCTGTCACCCAGACACAAAAGTCTGTATAATAAAAGTCCTTTTCAAATTAAACATGAAATCCAATTTCAAATTTTTATTAAAACATTCATAGCTGTTTTAAGCTTGTTTAAAAATCTCAGCTGCCAATCAAACATTGTCTGCCACTCCTCTATGCATTAGGCATAGAGGCGGGGCAGATAATTACTTTCACTTTCCATTCAGCACTTCCTAGATGCCACTGCTCTCCACACATTCCCCCAGTTCTCTTAACCATTTAATTGTGTAGCCAGGACATGGGGATTGACATCAGGTCCCCCATTCTGGTGCACAAACAAGATTCTGAGATGATACAAGGCTTGCCTTAATAACAGTGTCCACAAAATGGCTCCTGCCTGCTTGCTATAATTATGAATTCCCAGACTGAAAGAAACAAGATTAAAATCATTTATATAGTGTAATTAATGTTCATTTTGCTTGACCAATGTGATAAAATATGATTTTGAATATTTTTTTGGGGTGACGGGTCCACTTTAACAGGGATGTAACAGTGACTAACACACAGGGAGAGATTTGGTATCAAAGGACTGGCTGAACATTCACTGTGGGGTGGTTTGGATATATATTTCTGCTAATTTTTTTGTATATTGTCATGTTTTTTATTTTATCACATATGATGTTTGTGTAGATGGTGCCGACATTAAACATTTGAGGATACAGTAAGCACATTGATTAAGATCTATTTAATATGGTTTTTACTTCAAAGTATCTATGGTGATTTATATATAACAATATTGGTGAGCAATCGCTAATGACAGGGCTGTCCAACAGGCTGTTTTGTACTTTAAAAGGACTGTACTATTTTATATGCCATTGTAACTACTGAACCCCATCCTATAAAAACTATGGTGCATCCCTTCTACAGTGAGTGGCACATAAAGGATTAAACCCCCACATAAATAAAAATGAACTAAGAATTCAATTACATCTTGAAGTTGAACACACTACAAGTCTGAATGCCAGTTCACTAACGTTGCCCTAGTGGTACTGCAGCCAAGTGGAAGATGTGTCCAGTCATTCAGCCCAGGGACTTATCCCTTATATACTGTGATCATTGGCCTCTATTTAGAAAATTGAGATCAGGAACTTGTATGAATAACAGGAAGTAATTTGTTTAAAATGTTTTTAATGCTCATACAGAATGGCAAGAATAAAAGTCAAACAACCACAATGCCCAGAGCAGAGAAATAAATAATTTCTACCAAAATAATTGTATTGTATTGATACTGAATAGCAGAGGTCATTAAAGAACATACAGGCTAAATTCAACTCATAAAGACAAGATCTCCACTAGGGTAAATGTGCTTTTAGGATTTCAGCTGAACTGCTGTTATGTTGTGTCACAAAAGATTAAAGCCACAAAAAAATATTTAACTTTGTATTTTGAGTGCTCTTGGACCTCTCAGTTCTGGGGAAACATACTGCATCCTGCTGAGTTTTCTGTTTGTTGAATATAATACAAAATATTGTACAGCAACATGCTTTCCTTTCTTTCCTGCCTTGCATTGGTTAAGTGTTTATTATTTTTATTTATATTGATTATAAATATTTGATTCATTGCTTGGTGTCTTTTATAAAACACTGCATATCATATAGAGCGCTCAACAAATCGAATGTCTGCCTTTAAAAATGCTTGTATTCTGTCTGAGCGAATATAATGTTCTTCCCTGCTGAACTAAGTTTTGAAACATGTAGGAATGGGACTTGCTGATTGCTGACTGTGGAAAGTATACCTTTGAATATTAGCCATGTCATGCATTGCCTGGAGCAATTTTTTTATTTGTGCAGAAATAGGGGTTGGTGAGTAAAATGTTGCTCGTGTGCCACTGGTTGGGCATCCATGGCCTAGAGTAGACCCTGGAGCCTGGAACTGGTGCAGTTTCTGATTCTGCCACAGAAAGCTCTTTAGGCCAAGTTTTGCAAATAATCTGGATAGGTTTTTCTAGTACAGCCTCAGCCTCCACTGTATTCACTTGCAAGTCTGTTTATAGCAGCTGGAGGTAATCCTTCAGTCTAGGATTTATATAAGCTTTGGTCATTAAGTTTTTATCTGGTATCTAGGGTTTTTTGTAGATAAAAAGTTAAGAGGGATATAAATGAGCTATAGAGAGTGCAGAGACATGCAACTAAACTGGTTAGAGGGATGAGGGAAGACTTAAATTATGAAGGTAGACTGACCAGGTTGGGGTTGTTTTCTCTGGAAAAAAGGCGCTTGCTGTTTGAACTCAACATGGCCATCCCGCAGTCCTTTTTGACATAGTACAGATAGAACATTATATCAAACATTGGTCTCTATTGCATTTAAAAATACTGGTAAACCTGGAGATGATCTGTTTTGTTTGCTTAGATAAAAGAGTATCCATCCATTAAAGAACGTGAAGCCTAGATTCCTGAAAATGTGCCCTGACTCCTTACTTGTTGCTAAGCCTGCATGACCCCAAAGCCCTTTCCCAGTGATAATGAGTACACACCAATTCAATATAAACAAGTTAATCTACTGGTGGAAGGTTTCTAAAAATACAGACAGCTTATGTTTGTAAATGGACAAAAAACACATCAGTAGGAGTCAGTAGTATGACACCTAATGGTAACGACAGCAGAAAAATGAAAATATTTATACAAGCAAAGCAATGTGTAAAGATAACCGGGATTTGTTGAATGTACAATGGCTACCCAAATATAAATGAAGCTAGCCAATTAAGCAATAAACAAATTATAGTGGTTGGACAGTTTTGGATAAATGTCCTGCCTAAGCTGCCGACTATGGAGCTTACATTCCGTATCAACCTCAGACCCAAACTATGGGGCAGATTTAATAAAGGGCAAAGTGGCCATCGCTAGTGAAAATTCAACAAAAAGACAATCTTTGGGGACATCGCCAATTTACTAACAGGCTTAGAGGACAATTCAGTGACAACATTTTCACTCAGGTGAACAAAGGTTTCAGTGGAAATTCATCAAATTGTGAATATTCCTCTGTTACCCTTTTCTCAAGTCTGTATCGTCAGGTTATACCCGGTGAATTGATAAAATGATGCTGGAGTTTTTTTTATATTTTAAAGTAGGATTATGTTGTAACTGTTAAATATATTTTGTTTAAAAAAAGTTTTGAACCATTTGATGGTCATGCCAATTTGTCTAGGACACTAGAGGATCACTTTTGTATTTTTTTGCTTCCTCTGACATTTTTAATAATATGTGGCTACTTCCATAAATTTCACCAACATCCCTAATAAAGACATAAATATGACCTATATGAACCCACCCTATTTAAATTGACCTAAGCGTAATTATGTTAAAGTCTCACTAGGAAGAACGTAACGCATCAGAAATCCTTGTGATGACTGACTTTTTCTGGTGAAACTTTGCCAGCGTTTTTTTTTTAATAAGCGTAATAATAATAATAATGTGCTGAGAAGCCTTCTGAGGTGAAAATTCATCCTTTGGTAAATTTCCCCCTTTGGGCCAGGTTTAGAGAAAGTCCCATCCCATAAAATATATTTGTCATGTATTACATAGATTTTTAAAAAGGCCCCTTTTCCCTATATCTGAGTGATAATGTAGCACTTTATAATTGAAAAGAAGGGTATTACATAGTAGTGAAGTATTTAGTGCATGTTTTCCATTGTGTTCTTTTTAGCACTTTTTACAGTTTAGCATAGAACTTAACCTTGTCTGAGGCAGGATTTATCTCACACCTTTCCTTACTTGCTAAAAGTGTGACCTGAATATCTTTCATGACTGATTCTAGATTACTCTTAATGGTTGTGTGTTCAATCCTTTCTCTGTGAAGCAATTACTCATAACCTTCGATTCCTCTGAAAAGTCAATGTAATTATTATTACATATTCATATTCTTAAAAATTCACTATAAGGGATACTTTTGAAGCCCAGTATTATGTGGTGCCGCTTTTACACTTGTTCTCTTCATAAAATGTATTTTTATCATCATAACTGATATAACCTTATCGATAAAATGAAAAGCACATCCAATATGTCCTGTTGAAAGGGGAACTGTAACTGCTGCAAAAGTGAACACTGCTGAACTAATGCCTTTAGAAACAGATATTATCATTATTCTTAACATGTATTTCTATAGCGTCAACTAGTGATGGGCGAATCGGTGGCGTTTCGCCATATAATTTGCAAATTTCCAATGATATTTGCGAAACGGTGACAAATTTGCAAAACTAGACACAAGCTGCAATTTCGTCACAGGTCAAAATAATTTGACGCTGTCGCATACTTGCTTCAGTATTCTTTTGAGGATCACTGCAATTTGATAAAACCCATCTTCTGTGGGTGTTTTGTTTGTGTCACCTTTTTCCAGCTTTGGGGCTACCAATAAAACATTGTCCCTTACTTTGAAGCTTTGTAGTAGACAGTGATAATTAAAGAACATGGTATCTTTTGCTTTGTGTCTGAATGTGCTGAATAGCATTGGAGTTAATGAGAAGACCAATTCACACACGTGTTTCACTTAGTACACTGCTACAACATGCCACCTGCATTGTTAGAGGACTCCTATCTTTTCAAAAGAAAAAAAGGCCTCCTATTTTGCCAATTTCTTAAAGTGGACCCGTCACCCACACACAAAAATCTGTATAATAAAAGTCCTTTTCAAATTAAACATGAAATCCAATTTCAAATTTTTTATTAAAGCATTCATAGCTGTTTTAAGCTCATTTAAAAATCTCCGCTGTCAATCAAATATTGTCTGCCACTCCTCTATGCCTTAAAGGGCAAGGAAAGTGTAAAATAGAATAAGGCTAGAAATACTGTATTTTGTATACTAAACATAAACATGAACTTACTGCACCACAAGTCTAATCAAACAAATGATTTATGCTTTCAAAGTTGGCCACAGGGGGCTGTCATCTTGTAACTTTGTTATACATCTTTGTCTGACACTGGCACTGCACATGCTCAGTGTGGTCTGTTTGAGTTCTGCATGGCTGGTAAGTAAGGCAGGGGCTCCCCCTGCTGTTCATAAGTGATTGTTTCCCTGCCAGAAGCACTAAATGAAGGGAGAATTTCACTGCATACAGTCAGGTTTCTTATAAAAACGGTACACATTTTAAAATTAAAGTATATAGGAGATAGATTTCTTTTTCATTAAAGAAAGTAAAAATGGGATTTTATTTCTTTGCCTTTCCTTGCCCTTTAAGCATAGAGGCGGGGCAGATAATTACTTTCACTTTCCATTCAGCACTTCCTAGATGTCACTGCTCCCCACACATTCCCCCAGTTCTCTTAACCATTTAATTGTGTAGCCAGGAGATGGGGATAGACATCGGGTCCCCCATTCTGGCGCACAAACAAGATTCTGAGATGATACAAGGCTTGTCTTAATAACAGTGTCCACAAAATGGCTCCTGTCTGCTATAAATATGAATTCCCAGACTGAAGGAAACAAGATTAAAATTATGTATATAGTGTAATTAATGTTCATTTTGCTTGACTATTGTAATGAAATATGATTTTAAATATTTTTTTGGGGTGACGGGTCCACTTTAAAAACACCTGTACTTTTTTTACATTACCTTTGGTTGACTGGTAATGGTATCTACTACTACTCTATATTGATGTTTAACCAAAAAGTACCTGTATTAATAGCTTATTAACACAGGCTAAACTATTAATAATTCACCTGAACACATATCAGGGTGCTGTGTATCCCACATTAAGATCAATAAACCATATATTTATGCCAATGAACCATATATTTATGTCTAATGTCACAGTCAGCACCCAACACCAGAACCAGTACCAAGCACCCTGGTCAAGGCTCGTGCTTCACCAGTAGTATGAATTCCTTTGGCTTCGGGACGAGCCCTCAGCTACTCAGATGCCACCTGGACTTTTACGAGAGGTGCAAGGGAAAGGTTCTGGATAGGCAAAGGGGCACGACTGTTGTTAGAGTCAGTAAGGCCAAAGGTCATGGTACAGGCAGGAATAGGAAGATTCGTGGTCAGACAGGCTCGATCGAGGCAGGCAGATAGCTAGGATCGTCAGGCGGGCAAAGGGTCAAACCGGGTGATCAATCAGATGGGGTGAGACAGAATCAGAGTCGAATAACAGGCAGGGGTCAAAACCAGAACATCAATCAGTAGGGTTAAGCAGATTCAAAGTCAATTTCAGGCAAATGTCAGGTTTTCAGAGA
This sequence comes from Xenopus borealis, assembly GCA_024363595.1. NCBI lineage: Eukaryota > Metazoa > Chordata > Amphibia > Anura > Pipidae > Xenopus > Xenopus borealis. The sequence goes on from CM044431.1 coordinate 13,067,131, forward strand.
TCAGAGTAGTCAAAAGCCAAGCAGGGTCAACACACAGGGAATCAAGATTAAAAACAGGGTCAGGAATAAGCAGGAAGCACGCTTAGAGCACCAGGTAAAGAACCTATCACGGGAAATGCTATAGTAAATAGTGTCCCTTTAAATACCCTTTTGAATTTCACCCAATGCACACTGGCATCATCACATCAGCGCGCATGCGCAATAAAGCCCCGCAAGGAAATGCTGGCAATAGAAGAGGAGCGGCTCGGCGGGCATCCCCGCCGCACCACTAGACCACCAGGGTGAGTGATCCTCACAAAGTAGTCATAATTGTGTTATATTATCCAAACAACTTCAAGTACCATATGAGTAGTAGTTAAATGAAAAATAAACTCCAAGTATACTGATTTTAACAAAACTTTGCAAATTTTATTGCATAAGCAATAGAAAAATATAGAAAAATAATGCACAAATGTGCAATTTAACAAAAATAAAAAATTAGATTGCAAGCGGGGGAGAAGGAGGAGGGTTCTGGCTCCTGCTGTGCAGCAGCTACTTGAACTCCATAACCTCTCTTGTCAGGAAGGCTACCTGCTGCACAAGGACTGGTAGGAGGTAAAGGTGCTGTGGCTGCTGCGATGGTGGTGGAGGTGCTGGAGGACCCTCAGGTGCAGCCGCAGGCTCTGCTGCCTCTTCCTCTCTGGCATCATCCTCATCTGCCTCTCCCTCTGCCCCTCCTTCATCAGGATCTTGGATCCACTCCACTGGAAATCAAAGAATTTCATTTTGAGTAATACAGCACTTCCATTTGTACCAAAAAAGGGGGATAGTGGGAACATTCTAAAGGCTAAGTAAAAGTATATTTAAGTATAATGGAAGTGCTACATACAAAGCACATTCCCTGGGTCCCTGTCTCATAAGTATAAATGCAAGTGCATATGTTTAAAAACAGGGGTTATTTTGTACAAAAATGTAGCCTTACAGAGCATTTGTTTTTTAGAAGGGGATGGCAAGAAAAAGACAAATAACTATAAATGATAAATAATGAAAAGCAATTGAAAAGTTGGTTAGAAAAGGTGAACCACCCCTTTCAGAGAGTTTTTTTTTGCAGCAGATAATCTCCATTTTACACCTCATGTACTTGTTGTTCTCTAACTTGTCTGCAATTATATAAAAGCCAAAGTCAACTGTCCCATTCCTAATTAAAGTATTCACTTAAATATATTTTCCCTGCAAAATAGCAAATCATTATAAAACAAGGTTTGACTTTATTGTAATAAACAAGATAATTCTGTTATCTTTTTAAATAACTCTACCTTCCTGGGTTCCTGTGGTATCAGGAGGGATATTATAATATCCATCCTGGTGGAGGTAACTGATGAGGTACCTGAGCTCATCGTGAGTCATATTACCAGGTAATGCCATTGTTTTTCTCTTGGAACTCCTACAAGTGGGTAGAGTAACGGGTAGAAATCAATGAATTCATTACTGTTACACTCAAATACATTGATTTTTTTTTTTTTTAAATGTTCATTTCAATGTCACTATATTTGCCAACCCTGCAGCAATTAGAAGTAGCATCATTAGAATTAAAGTTATAATTAGATAAAAAGGTAGGCCTGAAGCCTAAAGAATTACCCAGAAGATGTGGCATTATTGGAAGCCACATAATTTTAAGTAGACTTGGCAGACCCCATCCTGAAGAAATTGAACAAGCTTCTGGCAGTAGTAGCACCAACATAGAATTAAAATTATACTTAGAAGAGTTAGGCTTAAAGCACAAAAGAACCCTGAAAATGCGGCATTATTGGAAGCCGTCAAGTCACATAATTTTTAGGAGCTTTAGCGGACCCCACTTTATATATAAATATATTTTTAGTTGCACATTTCACACAATGCAAACCTTCAATAGAAGTATAATATAACACAACGCAAGCATTAGTTTGAAGAGATTGTTAATAATTTGTTATTTGTATGACTGAGGCAGCAGGACTTTTGGCAGCAGTCATTTTAGAGACCTCATTTCATTTGTGTACTTGCAGACATCTAACTTAGAGGCGAATTACACGAGGCAGGCCTTAAAAAGAAGACATTTGCCAAATGATGAGGCAGTAGTACCAACAGCATCAGGTTTTGAATCAACTACAATAGAACAGAAGAATTTAATGAGGCAGGCCTCAAATAAAAGACATTTGCCAAATAAGGAGGCAGTAGTACCAACAGCAGCAGCAGTAGTTTTTGAAAAGCGGGGATATCCAGCCTGACATTGCTTGTGCTGCACTGAAGCGTAACTGCGGGTACGCTTCAGGGGTGGCTCATCCATAGCAGAGGAGGACGAAGTGGGTGTGTGGGGTTCACCCTGTACCCCACGGGGAGGCACCTGTAGCACAAGGGGAGCACCCCTGCTTGCACCCTCCCCAGCACTCATCAAGGTGACCCAGTGAGCTTTGTAGGATATCTACCTCCCCTGACCATACCTGCTGGGGGGGGGGGTGAGCAGGCAAGCAGAAGAGTGAAAACAGTGAAATGAAATCCACAACCTCCACTTGCACTGACTCAGAGAAAAGAAAAGCTCACTAAACTAACTCCACTAGCTGAATAAAACACAAATCTCTCTCAAACCTACTCTCTCTAACCTACCTGAAAACGCAATGGCTGCTTCTGCACCTCCTTATATAGACAGTGGGAGGGCTCAAATCTGATTGGCTGCTGTTGGTGATGTTTCATTTGTCAAAGGGTTTTTTTTTGGATGCGTGTGCCTTCAGCGTCGATCTTGACACGTGTGAATTTTCAGCACGGTTTTGCAGAAAAAAACGCCAGCGGTGAAATACGCAAGTTCGCTGCGAATTTGACTTTTGCTAATTTTTTCAACCATCACTAGCATCAACATATTTTGTAGCACTGTTTGTGATGGGCAAATTTATCTGCCAGGACGCATTGAATTTAGTCATTTTGCCACTTGTGAATAAATTCACAAAACTCCAGAGAATATTCGCTGGGTGAAAATTCTCCGGCGTCGAAAAAACTGGATGCATGCAAAAATGTTGCTTGTGTCAAAACTGTCACGTGTCAAAACTACATACATGGTGGAGGGCCAATAATAGAAGCCAGTTTTGATCATGCCCTGTTTTAAACCATGCCCACTTTAAACTACACCCATGTTCACATTAATGGTGGTGGCATACTATAAAATGATATATATGGTGCTCGCAGGATATCACTTATCACTCATATGTGAAACAATTTTATTAAGACACACCCTTAAATCCATATGCCTCATACTCCCCTGTGGATAGCACAGTGATCCTCAGCATATGATTAAACACGCTGGGGACCACTTAACAAGTATTTCCAAATGCTAACAAACCCCCGCCAGGTTCACTTCCCACAGACACAGTATGACACACACAGGTAGCAGAGGGCAGCAGAGTATGGCACACACAGGGAGCATAAAGCAGACATAGTATGACACACACACAGGGAGCATAGGATGGCACAGCATGATACACACAGGGAGCATAAAGTAGACAGTGTATGGCACACACAGGAAGTATAGGAAGGCAGAGTATGACACACACAGGGAACATAGGGCAGGCAGAGTATGGTACACACAACGAGCATAAAGCAGGCAGAGTATAGCACAAAAACAAACAAGGAGCCAGTAGCATAACTAGATGTTAATGGGCAACACAGCAGATAAATTTTAGGGCCCCCAAATATGCAAAGGTTGTCCTGTTTTACCAATACATATAAAAATTGGTTAATTAATGATGGCTTAATGGGCCCCTATACCTCCTGGCCCCTTGCAGCTCAGGGTCTGCTTCCTCTGTAGATACTGTATCTGCAAGGAGGATAGGGCAGGCAGAGGATGGCATACACATAGCAAACAAGGGGAAGTTGTGCTCACCACTAATTTTTAAAACCATTGAGCGGGGGGTGCAATGAGACTGTTACCACAAAATACATATAGACAAATACAAGAGGTCCTCTGCACTCAACCCATTATCAATATATTTAAGACATTGAGACATTTTGTGCATACAGATACTAAAAAGTGACTTACCCTTTAAACAGAACAGGGATTGTTTGTCCATATATTGCAATATATTTAAGCTGGTTATCTACGTCAAAGTCATCCCATATCTGGCCAGTCCTACAATCAAAATATGGCATACACATTGGGCAGCTATACTGTGCTGCACTCAGACAGCAAAGGTTAGCCAGATTTTGGCAGGCAGGGATGCATAGGGTAGGCAGAGTATGGCACATGCAGGGATCACAGGGCAGGCAGAGTATGGAACACACAGGGAGCATAGAGCAGGCAGAATATGGCACACACAGGGAGCATAGGACAGGCAGAGTATGGCACACAAGGAGCATAGGGCAGGCAGAGGATGACACCCACAAGGAGCCAGTGACATAATTGATGTTAATGGGCCCCACAGGAAATTAATTTTAGGGCCCCCAAATATGCAAGGCTGTTCTGTTTTACCAATACATATTAAAATGGTTCATTAATTAGGGCTTCATGGGGCCACCCTATAGCTACTGAGCCTCCTGCAGCTGCAGGGTCTGCTTCCTTGTAGATATACTCCTGCAAGGAGCGTAGGGCATACACATAGGGAAGGCAGAGTATGGTACACTCAAGCAGCATAGGGTAGGAAGAGTATGGCATGTAGTGAGCATAGGGCAGGCAGAGCGTGGCACACACAGGGAATAAAGGGCAGTAAGAAGAGTATGGCACATATAGGAAGCATAGAGCAAGCAGTGTATGGCACACACAGGGAGCAAAGGGTAGGCATAGTATGGCACACACAGGGAGCATAGAGTAAAAAGAGTGTAGCACACACAAGTAGTGATGGGCGAATTTATTCACAGGAGCAAATTATCAGCAAATTCCCACGATTCGCCGCCAGTGAATAAATTTGTGAAATGCCAGTGGAAATTCCCCTGGCGAAAATTCGCTGGTGTAAAAAAAACTAGATGCGCGTCGATAATATCGCACTGCATGCCGAAAATGATGCAACATGTGTAGAAAATGCTGCAGCATGCTTCAAAAAAATGTAAAAAAAAAAAGCGACGCGACTCATTTTGCTAATTTTTTGCCAATTGCAAATTTCGCTGGAAATTCACACATTTTTCGGCAAAACGAAACAGGATAGATCACTACACACAAGGAGAATAAGGATGTGAGGGCTAAATTGGGACCAGATCTGCTTGTTTTGTGACGTTCTGATAACGTCACATTGAATATTTGGACATCTGTTGTGCTCAGACAGAAAACAAAGACAACAAACATATCACTTTCTGTCTTGTCACCTACTATAGATCTATAAAAAGAACTTTACCTTTGGCAGCATTGGTGGTGATAGGTAGACCCCCACAAATGCTTGCCCAAGCATGCATGTAAGTATGAAGGGTCAGATTAGACCGTCTGGGACCCAACAGGATTGCGACTGAAGGGCCCTCTTTCCAGCAGCCACTACTGAGTCCACTTGGAGGAGAGGCTATGTACTGGGCCATGGAGCAGGCTGGATTGCCAGGGGCCCGTGAAGGTTGTCCCACCGGGTTTTTTCCTGGTGTTCTGGTAGTGTGGTCCTACTGTTGCCACCAGGTCTGCCATATGTAGTCTTATTTCCATTTATCTTTATAGAAATGGTGACAGGGTACAATGCTTTTCCACAACAGTGGAGCAGTGATTAAAATGCCCTGTTTTCTGTAGTCCTTATGTGTGATTGGAAGGATTATAAAAACTGAATTTTTGTTTTAAAGGGGAGACGTGGCAGTCTGGGTGACCAGTTTTAAGGAGTTGGAAATACATTAAGAGGGTAGGATAAGACTGTTAGTAAGCAGAAAATATTCACTTTAAAGCAAAAGGAAGGGAAAGATGCAAAATGGTCTGGCATCAGTGACTAGAGGAGAACTGTAAACGTCAAAACTTGCCCAAAGGCAGTTTGCTATATAAAAAGGGTTATGTGCTTGTCTTTAAATGACCTTAACTTTTGCAGAAACCCCTACTGCCCATCAGAGAACACAATTTATTAAACTAATTGGTGAGAAGTGATTAATTATAACTAAATAAAAAGAATAAAGATTACTCTTTTTATGTCCATAATAACATGTTCAATGGATAAACAGCTCTATATTGGATTCAAATGCACATTTTTGCATTCGACGTAGCTTTTCAAAAGCAACAAAGAATTGGTAATCTCTGCGGGTTGAGCATCAAAACACTTATCTTAATTACTGTTCCTAGAACTGACAGCTTTCTGCCGCCTTCCTGTTAACTGAGAGCAAGAACTAGCTTGGCTTGGGGCAAGATACATTCTGTACTGCTTTGTATAAATTATAACCCAAAACACAATGTTTTATACTTAAACTGGTTTCTAATTATTTAATTTACTTGTAGGAAAATAAATATTTTGCTCATATAACAATCATTTGTTCCAAAGTTATTTTCACTTTGCAACAACAATTATTTAGTCATATATAAAATATACAAAATTAGTTTAAGGGGGTATTTTTATGGACATGAACCAACCTCAGATTCTCTGTCTATGACAAATTTTGATAATTTACAGATTAAACCATGATTAATTACAAGCTACTAAAATAGGCACACTTTTGAAAATTGATGCTACAGTTACCTTGTCGCAAGTGCAAGAACATTAAGGGGCACATTTGCTAAAGGTCGAAGTGAAAATTCAAATAAAATCTGAATTGTAAAATAAAAAAGTAATTGTGGGATACTTTGACTATCGAATTCGACTTTGAATAAAATTCTGCCCCTAAGGGTTGCAAAAGTTTTCGGCCTTATTGATTAAATGGGTGGTTAATTTAACTTTAATTTAAATTAAACTTTTAGGGCTGAATTTTAGAAGTAAAAAATGGACCTAGTTCGAATTGAACGTTTCAAACAATTCTCATCAACATCCTTTGAATTCTTGGAACTTAGAATTTTTAAAGGACAGGTTCTATGAGGTCCCCCAAAAACTTGCACACAAGTGAAAATCACATCGCATTCATTTTCAGTGAGGCTGAACATTCTCTCATGCTGCATCCCTTGTCTATAAATTGGTCAGGTCTGTAAGAAGCAGTTTTATTTATAACATGATTTTTTTATTCCCAGCAACATGGAAAATATGTTGTTAGAGAATATTCCCATAGACTTTTATACAGTTTTATATAACCTGACCAAGCTTTTGCTGGGTTCTTTCTGGGGAATTTTCACTTTGTTTTTTTCTTTAAAAAACACGGACCAGTTTGGCTCCCCTACTGGGGTACCAGAACTTTTCACAGTGGGCTGTAGCCTTAGTTAACCCATTGCCCTTTCTTGAGCACAGAGCATTAACTCTTTTCTATCTTTATCAGGTTCTGTTTGTGTTTCAGAAGACAGAATAGAGCTAGTTTAGGAGTATGAGGTCAGATGTACTGCCACAGATAAGCAGGAGAATGCATAGAGACAAGGGCTGGCATCATGAGTTTTCACAGTTTAAATGAGAGAGGAAGAGTCAATAGCTTCCTCAAACAAACATATAATATGGTCTGTAAACAGCAAAAGGAAAGAGGTGCCTACTAGGCATGCTCAATGCCTCTGCTCCATTGGAAATCAGGGACCTCTATGAGGTCTTCAATTAGTCGAAGAGAGAAGGAAAGCTCAGGGGCAGAACTACAAGTTAGACATGGACATGGAAATAAGACTCAATGCAGGAAGAAAGATGTTATTCTTGGGGATGTTTAGATCAATTTTACAAATAGGAATACATGTTTACTTATTCTTCAACAATGAAATTAACTTTTATACTCTACGGCATTTCTTAACTTTGCACTATGATAGTACTGTGGTGATACAGGAGAATCAGGGGGAAAAGACTGCTTTTCAATGAACTTATTCTATTTATAATAACCATTTATTTTCAGTGGTGTAAAAAGAGTCAAGTCAACATACAAATAAATGTTGTAAACCAATTTTAAAACTTATAGCAAATGAAGTAAACTAGAGCAGATGTGATTTATTCATCAAAGGCCCAGAGCATTTTATTTATCATTTTAAATCCATATTATTTGGTTTATTTTACTGAATGCCATAGAGGATTGAACATGAAAAAAAAACTTTTTTAATGTCTGCAAAGTATCTGTGTTTTATCTTCTACTTTTTTCTAATATTGATGCAGACAAGGATATGTCTGCATTGATGGGTACTTTCTATTGCATCTGTGTTGCTTTTGGAGTCATTAATCAGAGACTTATGGTGGCCAGCAAATAAATACACAGTAAGGAGGAAATTATGAGAAGTGAACAGCAAAATCCTTTACTTTATCAACATAAACTGTATTATCAATATACATAATTTCATATCCCACCTTCTCAAGCTTTAGCCTACGAACTAAAAATAAAATATTGCAGGTGATCTATGAGTATGTTGAGTTGCCTTAAAGTCTGAACTGCAGCTTCTCAAACAGACGCATGTTTTGTATGGACTAGCGATGAGAGAATTTATTTGCCAGGCATGGATTTGCATGAATTTCCGTACTTCACCACCTGTGATTTTTGTCTGTGAAATTGCAGCAGAATTTAGCCATAGAAAAATTTTCTGAAGCAAAACCGAGTATAAAAATTGCCACTTGTAAAAATATTTTTGACACCTGTTGACTTTGATGCATTTGTACGAAAAAGTCACCAAACAAAAATTGTCTTGAGAAAACTTTTTTGATGCCCATTGACTTTAATGCATTTGGAGTGAGAAAAAAATCACCCATTAACTTCAATGCATTTGGCAAATTTTTTTAGGCTTCACAAATTTTTCATCCGTTTCACAATTTTTTTGGTTTTGCAAATTTTTCGGTGAACAGATTTGCTCATCATCAATATGGACCCTTGCCTGCCTGCCTTTTATTTATGAATAAAATCTCACCTAACTTTTATGTGATCCAGAGGATGGTTAATAAAAATGTAGGTGTCAAGTTTCCTTAATGGATGGAAAAAAAATCTTTCCTGACATGGAAACAGCAATTGGGCCAGTCCATTTTATCAGCACTGTATTAAGAGCATGAATATACTTAAATAAAGAAAGCGTATATTATTTTTTATAATTCATGGTGAAGCTGTGAGTTATCGCTGAACAATCACTCACAAACAAATATGGTATAAATTTGATCAGTTTTTTGCATGTTTCTCGATCACTACAATATTTATTCAAACAATTCAAACTGGGAAAACTTGTTTTCGGAAAGTCACACAAAAAATACTCAACCACCACTAATATCAAAATATTTTGTTCATTTTTACAAATTCATAATAAAATATCAAAAACTAAACTAATAAATGAAGGCATGATTTAAAAAAAAAAAAAAAAAGCTTAAATGTTGAATATATACCTCCCATTTATGCAAAAGTTGCCAGGTTTTGTTTTTTTTTTATTCAGATTTTCAAGATTGCTTCTATTTATAAATATCAAAAATTGGAGTTTTATAAATATACATTTTTTTACTATCATTTCATACTCAAATTAGAATTTTAAGTAAATCAACCCCAAAATGCAGGCTTATTATTATTCTTATGATTATTATTATTATTACACTACTCATACTATATGGCACCATATATTTATCCATCGCTTTACTGAGATTGTACATTATTCACACCAGTTCCTTCCATAGAGGAGTTTACTAATGTCACAAGTTGATTTACGAGTGTCTACCACAATTCATACAACACACACACAAACACTGGCCAGTACCTAAACTGACATTAACTAGGTTTACATCAAAGCCATGAGTTTTTGAGACTAAAGCTGAATTTAATATTCTGGATAAAATCTTACTGTGTAAAACATTACCCTGTATGAATATATATTGTTGGTCCATTAAGTAGCCCACACATTGTTCTAGTCTAGGTCGGCCAAATTTGCCCAGCTTCATTTGCAACAATGAAACTGTAATACATTCTTTGCCTATTTGAGTGCGGTCTATAACTTGATAGTATATTGCAAACACAATAGTTGGTTTGCTTTAAGGGGCAGATTTATTAAGGTTCAAATGGTAAATTCAAATTTGAATTTTCAAGTAGATTATTTGGTCAAACTTCACAAATTCGAGTTTGGAAAAATCATACCTCGACCCTGGGAAAAATACAAATTCGACAGTATGCCACCTAAAACCCAGCCAAGTTCATGTAGAAGTCAATGGCAGAGGTCCATTGACCCATTTGAAGATATCAATTAAGAGACAAGCTACCAATTAGTTTCAAGGTTGTTCAAGTTCATTCAAGTTGATTTGAGGTAAAAAAAAAAAAAAACATTATCACTTGATCTTTGATAAAAATGTGCCTAAAAATAGGACTTTACCAAAAATATTTTAAAAATCCTGTAAGCCAGTATGTAAGCATAGAGAGCAAAATGACAAACCAACCTAGTCATATTTAAAAACCCGTTATGAAATGTCATAATGGGTAATTATTGAATTAAGGTTTTGTGATTTTACTGCCAATGATTATGAACCCTGTGCATGAAATGCATTTATTATTATTATTTTTTTGTATGCTGAAATTATCTATTTTCACATCACCCTTGCACTACACTATGTAAAACAATTCCAGCTATGAGATACTACTAAGTTGGTGAGTCTTGTGTGCGAGCTATAGATATCTCCCTAAAATACCCGGATCACATTCTGCTATCATTATGTGAGTACCTGTTATTACATACCATACCAGCATTTAAGCAATGACTTGGGGCATGGGGACCTGGATCATATCATTAAAATTGTTTTTATGATGTTGGATGAACTTGGATGAACAGTTTTATGTATGCACTGATATTGCTACTCTGTAAAGGATCAAATTAAAGGAACATTATTTTTAGGTATAAAGTCAGTCCTTTACTTTTTCCGATCTTCTCACAGTCTCTCAGCTGTATCCAAAAAAAATCCAGAAAGTTGTATGTAGATCAGTGCCTATGGTTAAAGAGAAAGCAAAAACCAAAAATTTAGATACTGCAAAAGCACTTTGTGTTGACAAATATACCTTTCAGGTGTACTTTCCCTTAAAATTTTCCATTTGTAGTAGTAATACATACAGCTAGTTATTCACATCCAATCTATTACCACCACCTTTTGGCTAAGTGTCCTACTCACAAGATGAATATTGGATATGTCGCCTGTAGTATTATTAGCAAATCCCCCCCTCTCTCTCTGGATCCACTCTTGTACTCCACTGAAGAGAAATACAAATCCAGAAATAGTGTGTAACATGTTTTTCAGCTCAATAACAGCCTTCCCGGACTAGTACCAATAGAGCACTGGTGTTTGCGCAGAGGAAGAAGAAGGAAATTGTGTTGTGCAATTACACATTCTTTTATGCTGAAAAATAAAGAAAGAGGGCACCAGATATTCTTGAAAATAACAGAACAAAAAGGGTTTATTGAACATCCACAGGCCTTATTCACTTCATAGTGGTTCAGAGACAAATGGTACGGGCACATCACATGCATAGCATAATACAGGATTACACTATCCTGGGACAGACTTGCGAGGAATGTCACTTTACCTCTGTGACATATCCCCATAGTGGTCTGGATCACCTCAGGGAAATCATCTATCCTGATTCACTCTCCACTGAGATCCCTACACTACAGGCAATATGGCCTTGGAGAGATACCTCCAATGTTGGAGCTCAGAACTGCTCTTTTTAGCTCAACCCTAACTGGCTTACACTACTAGAGTGCACTATTACGGGAGCTACACCTGTCCCCATAATTCACGGTGTCCTGTACCATGGCTTTACTGTAAAGCCCAGGCTCAGAGCACACATCCACCCTGTTCCTCGTGTGGAAGGTAAAGAGGAAGTGCCACTCCTTTCCGAGCACTGTACCAAAGAGAGGCAGAAATTGGTCACCCTACCTGCTAGCCAATAGCATCTATATGCAAAGGAACCGACACTGATACATGGGCTTTGGCCCAGCAACTAGGAAAAAGGAGGAAGTGTAGGGAATTAAAGCCACAGGGGCATATTTAACCCTATGAGCCCAACAAATGTAACACCATTTATTAAGTTAAAAAATACTGTAATACAAGTTTGCACTTACATTTGGTTGTTTGAAGTTAATCACATATGTTTACAAAAGTGTCACAGGTTAATCACTCCTATGAAGGGATCCTGCTGGTGTTTATGTCTCACCTTGTGCTTTCCCCTGCAATCGAGTGTGATGTCACTTCCTGTTTGATGCATTTCACCTACCAATCGGCTTCCTCAGAGGCATATTACTCTGCTTTCATGTTCCCCTCCTTTAAGGGCCTCTCATGAGCAGTTGTCATAGCGTCATCAGCACTCAAACTTCCTGTGCTTCCAAAGCTCATCTACTAGGCTCTATCACTTCTGAGTTTTCATGGCAACCACTCGTTTCTCCACTCTCCTAGCTCATTTATTCTTTGCTTCAGATTAAAAACATTATAAATAAGTTAAAAACATATTCAATTTGTACACTCCTGGGTTTGCATCTCTTTTTCTTAGCTATAAGTGTTTTGTGTGTGATCGATTGCTACATATAAGACCATTCTTTTAAAACCAACCTTACTTTATATCTCCATTACTTCAAACAACCAAATGTGAGTGGAAACTTGTTTTAAAATATTTTAGCTTAATAAATGGTGCTACACTATTTCTGGATTTGCATGTTTCTCCATTGGAGTACAAGAGTGGATCCAGAGGGGGAGTGAGATCTGCTGATAATACTACAAGTAATATATCCAATATTCGTTTTTTGAGCAGGAAATTTAGGCAAAAGGTGGTGGTAATTTAATGGGTGTGAAGAACTAGCGGCATGCTTTACTACTACAAATGGAAAATTTAAAAGGGGAGTACACCAGGTGCTTTCGCAATATCTAAACTTGCTGCACAATTTTTGGTTTCTGATTTCTCTGTTGCCATAGGAGCTGATCTACATACAATTTTTTGTAAAGGATCAACTGAGTTAGATTTTAAGAACCTAACAATAATAAAATCCTATGTATAGTATGTAAATGCTGAAGGTGCTCTACGCATACAACTGGCAAACACGGTATTAAAATTCATATAACAAACACCTTCATAGAGTTATCCATAGTTAGATAACATTATTGCTGCAAATCATTCAAATAGACAGTGTGCCTGCAAAAACAAAATGCATATTTTAAAGATATCTTGTAAAATCTAGGTCAAATATCTGAAATGCAGTTCAAATTCATGTTGCCAATTTTGTTCTTTTAGAGCGGGTTACAAATAACTGCAAAGATGCATCAATTTGAATGTCTGTTATGTAAGTGCTGAGTTCTAATTAATCATCACTTTTTTCTATTCTATTTAAAGAATAGTTTCAGCATAAAAACTTGTATCTGCTGGGAACTAAAAGATAATTAATGCTACAGTTTAGACAATATATGCCTATCAGATAATAATTATCCACAATAAGATTCTGATTCCCTGATTTTTGATGATTAATTAATCATTATGTTGTGACTCATGAGGGGTCATTTACAACCTCAACTGCCGCATGTGAAGTGAAATTTTGACTTTACTTTTTGACTCTGACTCCCTGACTGTCCTTGAATCTTATATTTCCAGCATCTTCCTTTGAGCTTCACCCTCCACTTTCAGATCCACCCACTCAAGGCATTTCTAGCATGTCAACTTTCCCATTTGTCCCTTTAAATCAACCTCTATCTCTCTTGGTTACACACCCAATGTTTATAACTCATTCATGTTCATAGCTCATTCATGTTCTCCTTATACTGTAAACAAAGGAGGGTTGTGGAAGCACTCTAATTGTAAGTAAAAATATATTTAAATACAATGGAAGTACTACTGATCTGGCCAAATTTATTACAAGCTGTCAAGGGGGCCTATCGGCTCCCAGTGGGGAGTAGTCAGGACCAAGGAAGATCACAGTACAGAAAGGGTTCAGGCAATATCATAATCAAAGTCCAGGCAGGATCAAAAGTCAAAGAATCAATATGCAATGAATAATCTAACATCCAGGAATGTTCTAAACAAACGCTATAATCGGGCATTGAACCAGTGTCCTGGGTTTTATTTTGAATTTGGCCCCAAACCTTGTGACGCCATCGTGCCGGCGTTCTTACACCGGCGCCACTGCTACCCACATAGTAGCACTGGGCACCGCCATTTTGACTTTGACACCACAGAGAATAGACCTGCCTGACAGAGCTCTGGGAAAGGCTTGTGACACAAGCAAACAAAAAAAAAAGGGGGGGGGGTGATCAATGCACATATGCCACCATGGTCAGTTTTGCAACATATGTCTGTGTTTTGCTAAATTACTGCAAAAATTTGCCATCTGTTTAGTTTTGAACATAAGTTATGATCATAAAGGGGGGTATGTGAATTGATCATTAACCCCTCTTTTTGGTATGTAGTTAAGCTAGATCAGTAGCACTTCCTTTGCATTTAAAAAGGCTGTAGGCCAAGCTTCCTTGTGGTCTGGGCAGTCTCTCTCTCTCTTAAAAGCTAATGGCGGTGGGAAGACAAAGCTCTCTGATTGAAACCAATGCCTAGGTCAGGAGTCTTATTCCAATAAATGCTACCTTGGAGGGAGGTGCCAGACTTTGAATACTATGACCAGAGTTAAATAGTTGGGGACTACCATATGATGTTTACCATGGCAAGATATGGTGGCTTAGTTATGATCATAACTTTAAAACTAAAAACCCCTATTTTTATAAATACATGCACTTGCATAAATACTAGATTACTTACAAGACAGAAGACCAATGAATGTCTAGAGTAGAGGGTGAGCCCAAGGTTAAAATTAGTGATGGGAAAATTTGTGCAGTTTTGCTTCTCCGAAAAAAACCCAAATTTGCTGTGAAATTCACAAAAGGATGGAAAATTTGCATAACACATTGACGTGAATGGGCGTCAAAATAATTTTGAAGCTCATCAATTTTGTCGTGAGTGTCAATTTTTATACGCGGTACTAGTACATCCAGTACATCTAGTTTTTTTTTACAGGAAAAATATATCATACTATGGGGCAGATTTACTAAAGGGCAAAGTGGCCGGCGCTAGCAAATATTTGTCAGGAATCCAATCAGCAGGGAGATTGCCAATTTACTAACAGGCACAGAGGACAATTCACTCGTGAAAGAGTACATTGTTAAAAAAGTCACAATCGTCACTCTGCAAATTCACTAAAGTGTGAATTTTACATAACGTTAACATTTCGCTAAATATTCCTTTGCCAGCTTAGACCTGGTAAACTGATAAGATGTACCTACATCCTCCTCAATCTTTTGTCAGTGACATCATATCTTGTATCCTGAAAAGTTATAAAATATAAAAAAAAAGCTGGCATTTTTTCATATTTCAAAGTGGGATTGTGTTTAAAAGTTGTAACTGTTAACATTTTTTGCTATAACATTTTTTAAACAATTTGAGGGGCATGACACATGTTTCATGGCTTCATGTCTAGAACATTAGAGGATCTCTTTTGTCTTTATTTTGCTTCCTTCGACATTTGTAATAATAAATGTCCACTTCCAGCCATTCCACTAACATCTCTAATAAAGACATATGTAGGGACCCATAGGGTTAATGTGCCCTTATGGCTTTAAATCCCTACACTTTCTGATCTCATTAGTTTCTGGGCAGAAGCCCATGTAGCTATTTGTAATTTGCATAGTTGTATTATTGACCAAGAGGTGACTACTTCCTGTCACACTTTTTTATACCGAGTGAGAAGGGGTGGAGCTTCCTCTTAGGCTCCTGGTGTCTGACCAATCCGGATGTTTCCAGGGAGCCTGGGTACAACAAGGCCCAGTAAAGCCAGTTTGCCCTTGAGGGACCTAAACCTCTAGTGTTTAAGTCAGGGAGCAGGGACCTCATGAATGAGGCTAGTGAGTAGCAGGAATAGAATTGTTTATCGACTCTCTAGGAGAGTAAGACAGTGAGGGAAGACAGAAAGCAGTTTTTAGCTTCATCAAGGAGGTATAGCAGGGAGTAGCTTCCCAGGCTGTAAGATTTGCATACAGTAAAGGGTCACAGGGGATAGGGTATCAGGCTTTAGGTTTAATGTTGCGGTAGCAAATTAACAGTTAGCAAAGTGTGGCGAAGCCTTTGCAGTTGAAAATTCCCCCCTTAATGAATTTGTCCCTATGTGTACAGCTGTTTACATACCCTGGCAGAATTTATGATTTCTTAACCATTTTTCAAAGAATATGAATGATGATACAAAACTTTTCTTTCATTCACCTTAAGTGGTTGGCTGGAGCCATTTATTGTCAAACAGCTGTGTTCACTTTTTTTAAATCATAATAACTACACAATCTAAATGTACCTGATCAAAAATGTACATATCCCAGTTCTTAATACCGTGCATTGCCCCCTTTAACATCAATGACAGCTTGAAGTCTTTTGTGGTAGTTGTGGATGAGGCTCTTTATCTTCTCAGATGGTAAAGCTGCCCATTCTTCCTGGCAAAAAGCCTCCAGTTCCCATAAAATCTTGGGCTGTCTTGCATGAACTGCACTTTTGAGATCTCCCCAGAGTGGCTCAATGATATTGAGGTCAGGAGACTGAGATGGCCACTCCAGATTGCTGTAGCCTTGTGTTTTGGATCATTGTCATGTTGGAATGTCCAAGTATGTCCCATGAGCAGCTTCTGGGCTGATGAGTGCAAAATTCCTCCAGTATTTTTTGATAACTTACTGCATTAAATTTGACAACAATTCTGACAAAATTTCGTTGGTTCTTACGTTAGTTCAAAGGGTATCATGCAGCACAATAGTCAGCTCGAGGAGTTGCATGTAGCGCAATTGGATCTGAGCACGGAGGGGCAGGGACCCATAACATAGGTTTCGTATTTAGTACTTTGATATCTTGCTAAGCAGTCGAAGGACCTTTCGTCCTTTTTCCCATCTTTCAGCATTTCCCTAGTCCCCTGATTCTCATTTCACCCAGCTTTTCTCTATAGACACCGATCACTGTGACCTGCACACCTGTTACTAAGGTGTGTCATGTATCGGCACGAAGTGCAGTTACGGCAACAAAAACATCCATGTGCGTGTAGTTATATATTTATATATATATATATATTATTTTTTTTTTATGTATCGGATTTCCCCACCTGTCTTCAATTTAGTAGCCAATTTTAATTTCCTTTGGATTTGTCACACATTGCCTACACCTCCTGTGGGGCTGTTGTTTTGTGCATGGTGTGGAGATGCTTTGTAGTTTGGGATTAAAATCTTAATGACATTTCTTTATTAAAAATATGAAAAGATCATCATTGATCCATTGATTATACACTGAACACGGAGTTCTGGAATCAATATAAATGTTGTGTAGTCGAGCAATATACTGTATATATATATATATATATATATATATATATATATATATAATTTTTTTCCCTTCTACTCTGTAACTTTACTGGGTTCCTCTGTTGGGTTAATGATAAATGTGTTTTCATATATATTTCACTAAGGCAATTAAATCTATGTGCAGGCATAAGGGTCATAGCTAGACTGTTAATAACATAGAAATGATCTATAACCTAGTATCATTAAAATTCATACATCATAACGCAGAGCATTTCACTAGCGGCAGAGTGTCAATTAAATGAGTAACTTGTTTTAACCCCTTCCCTGAACATCAAATAGCTTCAACATTAATGACGTGGTGTTATGGCCAAGCCAGTGCTGCAGCTACATGTATTTCTGTACCCTAATGATGAATGAGCCTTTTCAATTACTTTTCTCTCCATAAATATCAATACAAATAAAATGAAGCTCAGCTATGTATTGACGACAATACAAATTATATTATAAAATATTATAGATGTCATTTTTTTTACAGAATGATTTATGATTTAAATGGTGTACACAGTTCCAATGAAACATATAAGGTTCATTGTGTATTTCCTGGGATAGAAAATAATGACTGTGATCAAAGCTGCTTTGACAAGGGCATTAATATAAAGGAAGCAGTGGGGTCCACTTCCTCTATAGTTCTAAAGACGTTCCCCTTTAAGTGGGGATGGAGGATGCAGGGAGGCAAGAATATGGGCTGGCAGTAGACGGGGACCCATCTGTCCACATAAAATGTACAGTAGTCACACTCCATTTTTTATAGAAATTAAGATGCATCCATTCTTAAATGTGTGCATCTAATAGACGTGTATCCAGGAGTTGCCTCAGGATAAGGCTGAGCCACATCACTTCCAGGTTTATTTGCCTTATTGAAAATCCAATATGTTAATGCCTTTAATATTTTTGTATTCACAATTTATTCACTTTGGGGAGCTTGTGCACATGGGAATACAATAATTATGGAACAAGTGCAGTTTATAGCCATTTGGACTAACCTGAAATGAATTAATTAGGTGCATTTATGGGGGAAATGGAATATTGGTCACTAACAGAACAATTATTTTCTATTCATTCACAATGCGAATAAATGTTTGCAAAGTGAGCAATTTTGCCTTTGCTTAAACTTTTCCCCTCAAGCAAAAGTCTTTGATAGTGTGCAATGTCTAAAGTTGTTACATTTGCTCCAAAAGTCTACGCCACCTTCAAGTAGGTCTTAAAGGTTTGCAATGTGCAATTAAGTTTCACAATGCAATGAAAGCCTAATGAATATTACATTGTTACTTGCACATTTTTATACGCAATTTTTTATTTGCAAATTTGTTCTCTTTGCAAATTTCCTTACATTCCACCAGGGTTGGATCGGGGGCCCCGAAGCCCACCAGTACTTCCGCCCCCCGGGCCCCCCTCTGGCCATCCAGGGCCCTGAAGTGACGGACGCATGCACGCTGACATGACCACCGTGCGTCACTGCGCATGAGCGCGCGGGCCACGCATCAAACTTTTTTTTTTCCAAATTGATTGGGATTGAGAGAGGGGTCTGGCCCGTCCGACCCTGCATTCCCCTTAGAGTTATATTAATTTTGCACTCGCTTTACTAGCTCCTTCATGAATTATTGTTAGAAGTTCAGTTTATTTCTCTGCTTAAGTTGTTCTTGATTACCTCATGTGGCCATGTTTTTAGAAAACACATCTGTGTGGCATGAAAATATCATGATATGGGCTACAGATTTAATAAACCCTTACAGTCAGATAATTAGTTGGCATCTGAGAGTGGAGTTACCTACAGATGGAAATACCAGCTTCTGGTTGTTTGTGAGAGGAAGCCTAAGAGAGGACCAAGGGGCCTGTGGAACCTGAGACAAATGAATTTTGTACTAAGCCCAATTTTAGCACAGGGATGTCAATTCCACTGATTGGGGTAAGAAATATTCTTAAAACTTTTTTTTTAAAAGTTTTTTTAAAAGGTTTGAGGTTTTTAAATTTTGTATAGTTTTTTGTATAACACTATTATAATGTACTAGTAACATATAGCAAATGTTTAATTATGTATTATATACACATGTTTTTAGGATTGAAGATTATCCTCAATTGGACTACTTAATTTTTGGACATTGCACTATTTGCACACGCACTGGTTACACTTTGAGGATCATCATCATTTTGAGATTGATAGCACTTTAATTAGTATGTAATTGTCTTTAATTGTATCAATCATTAATTGCCTATTTATACACCATTTGCACTGTGTTATGCATGCTTGAGAAAGGGGCGTGCCCCCGAAATGTTGCATCAGCAATAAACACGCAAAAGCACTTGTTTGCATGGATCCTGTGTGCCATTGGATTTTTTTGCTGGGTTTTTTTGCTGAACCTGAGACAAAGACAGTGCGTGAGCCTCAAGAGAAAGAGAGTGTCAATGGACCTGTGACTGTGCCTGGAGAAAAGCAGTGATTTGAAAACAGGCTATGTTCTAACCTTGTGGTTAACCAGAGTCTGGTTGAGGACCTGAAATGTGTATGTCCCTGTCTCTTCTCTGCTCAAGACACCCACTTGCCTACAATTTAAAAAGAAAATCTTCCCACAGGGGCATATATACTAATAGGGCAAAGAAAATCCCATCTACAGGAATATTGCCAATTTACTAACAGACATAGAGGATAATTACAGATAGAGTCACTTGGATTTGTAAGATAAATGCGTCGTGACTCAGGGCTAATTGAAGAAACTGTGTTATCTAAAGTTATCTTAACTCATTTAATGCATTTAACCTTTTCATTAGCATACCAAAGCACCATTGTTTTCAATGGTGAACTCTTTAATTGAATGCTGTGACACAATATTCTGTGCTAAGTGGGATAAATGAGATAGATGAGTTAAGTCACGACGCATTAAACTTACAATCCAAAGTGACTGCATCTGTAGCTAGCGAAAGAGACCTTTTCTAGAGCAGTCTTGCGCCCTATCATCAGGTGAATTTTAACTCAGGGAAATGATCATTACTCCTCCAATTCACTATAGTGTGCATTTTACAGAAGTTATCTCTTTCACCAGAGTTTCCTTCACCACCTTAGACCTGGCCAAATGATAATATGAAGCTACATCCTCCTCATTTTAATATACAGTAAGTGACATCATATCCTGTATGCCAGAAAGTCATACAAATTATAAAAAACACTGGCATTTTTTATATTTTAGAAGTTGAAACTTTTTTTAACCATTTATAGGGCATATATTGTGGTATATACAGTATACGACCTACAGTATATGTACCCTCCCTATTCAAACTGATCTAACCATAAGAGTACTAGCGAAGTTTCATAAGGCAGAAATGAACATGGCTAAAGTTCTCTATGAAATGCTTGCACTGACAAATTAACGTTAGCGAAACTTTGCCAGCATTCAGCTGCACAGACACAATTTAGCATTTTAGCAAAATAGCCTATTGGTAGTGCATTTGTACATGACGAAGTGGCTCAAATTGTGGTGATGCCTTATCAGGCGACAATTCGCCCTGTAGAAAATTTTCCAAACACTGTATAGAGCTCAATAAGTCAGTGACAATATTTCTCGCATACAAAAGTGTTAAACACAGATACTGTATACGTTCTTTTTTTCACCATAATTTCATATTTGACTGACATGGTGAATCCTAGTTTTTTTTTTTTTTACCCAATTTTGTAATGATGACCAGTTCAGTACTTTTATTTTAAGGAAACATGTTTAGCTTATCAATGGTTAATGTTTCTTAAAATAACTTTATTTTTCAGTAGACAGTTACTGTTAAATGCATTAAAACAGGTTTCTTTTTAACAATATTTTATTGCAGATGCTTTTTAGTAGAGTGAAAATGTTGACATACAATTTACTGGAGAGAATGACATGGATTTGACAGCAAACCGCAATTTCATCTCTTGGTCAAGAAAAAAAAATATTAGCTGAGGATGACTCAAGACTGGAATTTTAAATCCACTTAGGGCAAGTACACAGTAACCTTTATTGCACAAAACATTTGTAGTCTCATGATGGTTTTGACACTTTTATTTTGTGAGACGCTAAGTGACATATACTGGATGAGAGGGGAATTGAAAAATCGAGAAAGGTTTGCTAAGCAACTTCTCAAAAACAAGTGACTAAGAAAAAGTAATTGAGAGTGATACATTCTGTAAGTTGAGAAGGATATTTTATGTTATAAACCTTCATTTAATTTTTGGAGTATTTTTTTGTCTTCATCATCTTATTCTTGGGCAATTCTACTACTGTACATTGCATAGTGGATAGTGCTTTTTCCTGGTACTCTGAAATCCTACAGTGTTTTGCACCTTAAATGAACAGTTCAGGGTAAAAATAAAAACTGGGTAAATAGATAGGCAGTGCAAAATAAAAAATGTTTCTAATATAGTTGGTTAGCCCAAAATGTAATGTATAAAGGCTGGAGTGATTGGATGTCTACATAACAGAATGCAACACAACTGCTTTTTCAGCTCTCTAAATCTGAGTTAGTCAGTGACTTGAAGGGGGGCAACATGGGACATAACTGTTCAGTGAGTTTGTAATTGATACACAGCATTCAGCTCAGATTCAAAAGCAACAGTTATGACCCATGTGGCCCTCCCTCAAGTCACTGATTGGTTACTGCCTGGTAACCAGGGTAACCAGTCAGTGTAAACCAAGAGAGCTGAAGAGCAAGAAGTAGTGTTCTGTTCTGTTAGGTTAGACTTACAGTCAATCCAGCCTTTATACATTACATTTTTGCCTAACTAACTACAGTATATTGAAAATATTTTTTATTTTGCACAGCCTATCCATTTACCTAGTTTTTACTTTTATACCAAACAATTCCTTTAAGATATCTATCTATGTGTGTAGAGGACTGATACATGTATCCCTGTTTACTTTGCATTCCTGCATAGATTGTACCCAAAGGGGTCCCTTAGTCTAAGGAAAGAAATAATTCTGCATATACAGGGTCAAAGTATGACCCCTAGCTATCCCAGGTTTGCCAGCTAGGTCGCGAGTTGCTATAATATAAATGTCTGAGCCATGTGGGTTCAGGAGGAAGTTTTGCAGATGATTCTGCCAGAGGCTTTAGCCTGAACCTCTCCTAGATGGAGTTGAGTCTACTGTGGAGTCATCATTAGTCAGGGATAGTAAGGAATAGCTAGACCCTGTAATAGTCTCTCTAGGAGAGCCAGAGAGATTGAGGCTATATATAATTAAGCAGCTTTGGCTCCACCAAGAAGTGATAGAAGGGATTACATCCCAAGGGCATTGTTGCCCAGTCAGGGAACCAGAGACAGGGCAATAGGAGCTTAGATAGATTCTCCCTGGGTATCCATGATGATGTGTCCCCAGAGGAAACAAGACAGAGAACGTTATTGTTGTAAAGCTTGTAGTTAGATTACTGGTGTCACTCAATTTACTATAGGCTTGCACATGTATTCAAAAAAAGACCTCCAGGTTCAACCCTTCACACATACAGTGTGAAAAAAATACTATTTTTAAGGAGAGTCTTCCATGCTCAGTAATGTGCTGCTGTCGATAGATTTGGGTTGAGCTCTTCTTCTGCTCTCTCCACTTGCGACCATACATGCC
This sequence comes from Xenopus borealis, assembly GCA_024363595.1. NCBI lineage: Eukaryota > Metazoa > Chordata > Amphibia > Anura > Pipidae > Xenopus > Xenopus borealis. The sequence continues at coordinate 13,090,061 of CM044431.1, forward strand.
CAGCTTTTGCCTCAGACAGCCCCAATTTTTAGATGCACACCTTTCCCTGCCCATTTTCATGACATCACCAATTCGTGAGTAGGTGCGGTGGAGGCCAGCCGAGTTTAGGTTGGGTGTGGGTTGAATTTATGTTCACCCACACATCACTAATATATACATAGGGGCACATTTACTAAGGGTTGAAGAGAATTTTCAACATATAATTTAAATCTTTAAAATTCAAATTTCAAATAGCCCAAAATTCGAGTTGAATTTAAAAAATCCAAAAAATACGGATTTCCAAGTACTGTCTGTTTAAAATCCTTCTAATTCGACCCATCGCCACCTTAAAGGAAAACTATACTCCCCGAATACCTACAGGCCTCTGTAAAAAGATATTGCATAAAACAGCTCATATGTAAAATGCTGCTTCATGTAAATAAACTATTTTCATTATAATATACTTTTTAGTAGCATGTGCCATTGGGTAGTCATAAATAGAAAATAGCCATTTTAAAAAATAAGGACAGCCTCCTGGGATCGTATGATTCAACGGTGCACACAAACATACCAAAAAAACTATAAAGTTAGGTCACATGAGCCAATTAACAGACAGAGTTCTGTCTTTTGCTTCCACACTTCTTCCTTTTACAGTTAGAGTTGAAATATTTCTGGTCAGGTAATCTCTGAGGCAGTACATGAAATGGTTAGTGATGGGCGAAACGGCCGCGTTTCGCTTCGCCGAAAAATTCGCAAATTTCCAGAGAAATTCGCGAATTTTTCGCCGATTCGCGAAACGAGTCGCGTGTCGTTTTTGACGCGCGTCGCGTCAAACACGATGCGTCGCGTCGTTTTTGACGCGAGGCGCGTCATTTTCGGCGCGCGTCGCGTCGTTTTGTTGGCGAATTTTTTTGACAGTTTCGCGAATTTATTCGCCAGCAGCGAATCGCGGGAATTCGCCCCTGGCGAATAAATTCGCCCATCACTAGAAATGGTGGCTCAAGGCAAGAGATGTAAAAGGTCAATATTTACTTGGATATACAGATGCAGCCACTTGAATTTGTGTGTTAAATGCATCACGACTCAGGCTTAATTGAAGAAACCGTGTTATCTAAAGTTATCTTTACTCATTTAATGCATTTAACCTTTTCATTAGCATACAAAAGCACCATTGTTCACAATGATGAATGCTTTAATTAGATGGGATGCTGTGACGCAATTTTCTGTGTTAAGTGGGACAAGTGAGAAATCTGTGTTTAGTTAATCTCTGTCAAACACACAATCCAAAGTGGCTTCATCTGTATATACCAGTTTGGTAAGATTCTTTAATTTGTCACTTAATTTGATGTAAACTACAGTATCTGTTGCTCAAGTATTCATTTTTGGGGTATAGTTTTCCTTTAAAGCTGCCACATTGCAATTTTAGCTTATGGGGACCTCCTAGAGCCAGTCCTGAAATGTTTTCAAAGTCCTAGGAATTCAAAGGATTTTGGTTGAAATTTTTTGAATCAATCGAATAGAACGATGCATTTGAACGATTTGAACTATTTGAATTTGATCGAAAACTGACCTATTCGGTCCATTTTCAATAGAAAACAGACCTATTTGGTCCATGTTCGATCAAAAATTGCCCCCCAAAAAATTTGATGGTCAAATTTTGAATTTTTTTCACTTCGAAATTCGACCATTAGTAAATCTGCCTCATAGTTTTGTGGTTCCAGTATTCTTCTCCTTTTTCTTCTGGTATTCTGCAAGTGATCTGCTTTATCTTTCATACAGTGTTTCATTGGGAGAAATACCAAGTTTTAATGTTCCCACTTAAAGGGGTTGTTCATCTTTGGGTTAACTTTTAGTATAATGTAGAGAGTGATATTCTGAGACAATTTGCAATTGGTTTTAATTTTTTATTGTTTCTGGTTTTATAGTTATTTAGCTTTTTATTCAGTAGCTCTCTAGTTTGCAGTCAGTAATTTGGCTTCTAGGGTACAAATTACCCTAGCAACCCTGCATTGATTTTTATAAGAGACTGGAATATGAATAGGAGATGGACTGAATATTATGATAATTAATAAAAAGTGTCAATAACAATATGTTTGTAGCCTTACAGAGCATTCGTTTTTAGATGGTGTCAGTGACCCCCATTTGAAAGCTGCAAAGAAATAGAAGAAAATTGCAAATCATAGAAAAACTATGTAAAATAAATAATGAAGACCAATTGAAAAGTTTCTTAGAATTGGCCCTTCTACAATATACTAAAAGTTAACTTGAAGGTGAACCACCCATTTTAATATACTGTTTAAGTATGTCTTTCCTTTAAATCCCTTTAATCTTAATCTTGTGTTTTCTACCAAGATAACCCTTCTTCATTTGAAAAAGAGGTACAGGTATGAGACCTATTCTCCAGAATGCTCAGGGCCAGAGGTTTTCTGGATAATGGATCCTTCTGTTATTTGAATCTTCATACCTTAAGTCTACTAGAAAATCATTTAATCAATAAATAAATCCAATAGGCTGGTTTTGTCTCCAATATGGATTACTTATATCTTAGTTTGGATCAAGTACAAGGTACTGTTTTATTATTACAGAGACAAAGCAAATAATAAAAAAAAAAAACTTAGATTATTTAGATTAAGTGGAGTCTATGGAAGATGGACATCCAGTTATTCAGAATGGATTTCCAGTAGGGATGCACCAAATGCACTATTTGGGATTCAGCCTAATTGACATATCCTTTGTGAAAGATTTGGCCAAATACGAACCAAAATCCAAATCATAATTTGCATGTGCAAATTTAGGATGCGAAAGGAAAAAGTGGGGAAAACTATTTTTACTTCCTTGTTTTCTGATGAAAAGTCTCATTGTTTTCCTTCACACTTCTATTTTACATATGCAAATTAGGATTTGGTTCAGCCAAGCACGCCTGAAATCAAATCCTGCTGAAAAAGGCTGAAACCTGGTCTAATCCTGAACTGAATCCTGGATTTGGTTCATCCCTGGTTTCCGGACTATGGATTTTGTACCTGTACACTTACAAAACATAGTCAACAAAGCACTAAAAACATCTCCCATTACTCTAACAAATACTTCCCCACTTCATTGTATCCAAATCCATATATTATTTCTTTGTTATGCTCATTTTTATTTTTTAGTCATGTAAAAGCATATTTTTCACACTACTTAAGCATCCATTGCACCACTGCTCAGATAAATGTGATTACAGTGTCAAGGTGTTGTCTCTCAGGGGTTATTTTTAGTGATGGGCGAATTTATTCGCCAGGGGCGAATTCGCGGCGAATTCCCGCAATTCGGCGCTGGCGAATAAATTCGCGAAACGGGCAAAAAAATTCGCCAACAAAAATTCACCGCGCAAAAACGACGCGACGCGCGTCAAAAACTACACGTGACTTGTTTTGCGAATCGGCGAAAAATTTGCGAATTTCTCTGGAAATTCGCGAATTTTTCGGCGAAGCAAAACGCGGCCGTTTCGCCCATCACTAGTTATTTTAAAAAATGTCATTCAATGCCAACTTTTCATGGAAAAGCATATGTCAAGTACGATGATGAGGAATTTCTCTGTGATATTTTTTTTATTAGGATTTTACTCTACAGGGAAATACATGACCAAACAACCTGTTATTTGTTAATTTAGTTAATATAATATGTCACTTTTCTATTACATGTAAAATATCAAACAATCCCAAGGTACAATGTTCCAGTTTAGTGTCCTACAACAAAGGAAACTGTTATAAATATAATTATGATATCATATAATATTTGATAAATATCAAAGCACACACACACCTCAAGTCAAGCAAAGTAAATCAGAAACAACGAGGCAGCAGTAGCAAGAAAGGAGAGGAGGACAGCAAGGTTCTGGTCATTGCTCCTGTTTCTGCAAATAACAGCCGGCTGTCATGTCAGGAGGAGCCCTTTGCTACTCGTATGCTGCCAGGTCTTAAAGTGAGAGAACCAAGGCAAGGGTTCTGGGCAGGTAATGGAACAGGAACATGTGATGAGAGGAACAAGGAAAGAGTAAGCATAGTTGTGGAACAGACTGGGGTCAAAACCAATCAGTCACCAGGTAACAGAATTAGGATCCAGAAGTGTAATTAGCGGCACGCAAGAGAGGAGGTAGTGTTCATCCTGCCAGTCAACATTAAAGGGTATTGACCCCTGTTGTTTTCTGCTAGGCTTGAATCTGAGACCTGGCACTTTGTAGCCTTTCCCCCTTTATCCTACAGTGTATTGGCTTTTTTTATATGAAGGTCTTTCTATTCCAGTCTACAGATGAAGCCACTTTGGATTGTGCATTTGACACAGAAAAACTTAACTCATCTATCCCATTTATCCCACTTAGCACAGAATATTGTGTCACAGCATCCCATCCAACTAAAGAGTTCACCATTGAAAACAATGGTGCTTTGGTATGCTAATGAAAAGGTTAAATGCATTAAATGAGTTAAGATGGCTTTAGATAACACAGTTTCTTCAATTAACCCGAATCATGACGCATTTAACTCACAAATCCCAGTGGCTGCATCTGTATGTCACAAGTTCTACCAATTGTTCCCAGCTGCTCTTTATTAATTAAAAGATGAAGCTCATTTCAAAGACTTCCCAGCAACAATTCCCTGTATACCCTAAACTTGCACTGTACCCTTGCCAGTCCTTTGTTCTACCTTCCAGATGGTCACTCTGCCCCAGGCAGGTGCTTCAGTTACATTGCATCTTATCTCTAACTTTGGCCTATTCATGACTCTGCTTGATCTCTAGCTGCCCAGGCCCATTCCCTGGACTTTGCCAACTATTTTCTGATTTTAGCATGGGTACTTCTGCATTCAGCTTTCTCCTTGGTCCCTACTTAAAACGCTACAACCAGTGTCCCCTGAGACACTGTTGTGGCAAAATAGTCATAACTAGTCATGAGCTAAATGTTTCACCAGGTATGGTTTTGCAGTAAAATTCTGCATTTTGCCATTGGCCTATATTTCACTCATTAAACTGTAGCTACCAGAATGTACTGTATTTCGTGAGAAAAAAGTCACTGCAAAAAATATAGATAGACTCCACTGTATTCTGCATGGAAAAATAAATCATGAAAAAAGAAGTCTCAAAAATGTAACTGACTCCAAAAGTTGCTGTGAAAAAAGTCAAAGTGAAGGAACAGCCATTGACAGTATATGCATTTTGCTAATTTTCTCATGGTTTCTCAGTTTTTTTTGTGCAGTGAATTTGAACAGATTTGCTCATCAAAATCCTAACAGTGTGAACTGACAACTAGTTTTTGACAAACATCAACTACATGAAATGTCTGCTTTGATTTTTCTCACGTCACCATTTTTTTTTTGTTGTCATGACCAAAATATCATCACAATGTGTTCTTCAGCTGGGATCATGAAGGCATTCTAAACTTCTGACAGAGAAAAATTTGTTGATATGTTGCTAGATCTTTGAGAATCTTCTGCAAGGCATTGAAATTCTATTGAAATAATGGGATTTCAGTAACATATTGGAGCTTTGCACTTAAGAAAGCAGGTTGTACCTCCAAAACATTGTGTGGAGATCTTCAATAAAGCACTTAGGTTTTAGCACAGTTGCTGAAGCATGAGACATCTGATTTTTTTATTTTTCACATGAAATATTTATGCAGCAAGGTTTCTGGATAGAGCACCACAACACATTTAACACAGTTTTTTAAACTATTGTATATTGATCTTTGCAAATGGGACTCGCACATGAAGTTTTCCATGTGTTCCTCTATCATATTTTATTTTGAATACCCATGAAAAACATACAAATAGACCATAGTGTGAAAGACACATTGGGTCAATTATAAAGTTCACACACACATACTGTATGTATCCACAAATGGTTGAATAGATATACGAATAGCTATAATAGATATAAGATAAAAGAATAGATATTATTATGGCCCAGCAAATATTTTTAAAATAACAGGCACAAAGTGACCTCTTTTTTTTGGGACTAACATGGGACCAACTCTTGCAAAATATAGTGCAAAGAGTTTCACTGGATTTGAATATAGTGCCAACAGTTCTTTCCAATACTGCATATAACATAGATCAGAGGTTAGAGGCACACAAGGTGTCGCAAACACTCTGGGTGGCGCATGCTGTCTCTTCGGCGTTGCTCCCAAAATGGCGTGGGTAGCGGCGCTGGCGTAGTGATGTCATTGCGCCACTCATCGCAGCGCTCGTTTTGGTGCCAAATTTAAATATAAAAGGTTACCAAAGACCCAGGTTGAATACCCAAATATAGGTATTGTTTATATACATTCCTGGGTGTTCTTTGACCCTTGCCTGAATTTGACCTTGATGCCTGCCTTTGAACCCTTTGCCTGGATTTGACCTTGATTATTGCCTGAACCCTGCCTGTAATTTGTTCTGAACTTTAACCCTTCAGCTTCCTCCTTGGTTCTGACACAAGACCAATTGGACGCATTGTCTTCAGCCCCACACATTACATCAACTCCAGACCCACTGAAAACTGAAATAGAGTCGCTGAGCAACAAGGAGGGATGGAAGGTAACAGGGTGCAAAATGATTAGCATAAGGTATCATTAATGTCATAGTAGTAACTGTCCCTATACCTTAAAGGTAATGGGAAAGTATCACCTGTTTCACTAGAAATAAAAGAGACCCTTTAAACATTACCCTACCATCCATGAACTTACTCATTGTTTTACCAGAAAATGAGTATAATGAATGCCCCATTGGGACACAGTATGTATTTTTGTTCATAAATTAAATGGTTACTTTTGCAAAATAAACACATTATAAAGAGACGGAGCTAACTGAAAAATTGGACCCGCAAGCGACGAGGAGCAGAAAAAGTGGGACCAAAAGTAGATTTAGCTACTGTACATTTCACCTGGGTGGCTACTGACAAGCACTTGAGAAATTTGAACTGATTAAGAAGCAATTAAGTAGATTGACACAAGCCAAGAGGTGCCCTGCAGCCCTGGAAGGTAGAAACAGTAACGTCTTATGATTCTTCTTGCTGATATTGTATTGCAATTTGATTTATACTGTTGTGAAGAAAGCTGGAGACTGAAGTTATGATTTAAACTCCAAGAAAGTTGTCTAGAATAAATAGTTTTATTTGTGATATAATATGTATGTTTGTATGTATGTATATTTTTTATTTGTATTATTTCCATATTTCTGGTACTCTATGTGGCCAATATACAAAAATATGTGCTAAATTACACTAGTGCAGTTGCTTACAGCATCTGATTAAATCTTTAATTTCAGTTTCTAAGCAGTTGTGGACCAATCAAAACTAATTTCTTATTGGTTTTTAGAGGCAATGGCACTGGTGCAAATAAGCACCTATCTTAGTAAATGAGATATATAGAACATATTTCTGATCATTCAAAACTGCACACTGTATAATAAGAGTTTTGCTATTTTTCAGCTACTGTATGTGGGGCCTATTTATATTGCCGTGTACAATTATTTTATCCAGAAACATAATGTAAAATGAATTGTTAAATACATAGTGAACAAAAATTTACAATGAAGAATATTAGATTTCAAACCATAGCTGATTTTTTTAAAATGCTTTTTGATAGAACTATAATCCATTTTTTAAGTAAGAGGTTATAATACTCACACTGGTGGAGACTATAAAATGTTCCATATCCAACTAAAGATTCCTAAAATATTCCTTTCAGGACCACACAAGCTATACTTAATACACAAGATGAAATTATTAGTATTATACATCAAGGTACTGTATGACAGATTTTTTGGGCAAAATTAAGTTGAATTTTGACTGCAATGGGCAAGAGGGTAATTGTGTATTTTTCTTTACAGGTATGGGATCCATTTTCCAAAAACCAATTGTCCAGAAATCTCTGAATTACAAAAAGGTCATCTCCAATAGATTCCATTAGAAGCAACTAATTATAAAATAAAAAAGTATTTTGTACTTGATCCAAATTAAGATACAATAAAGAAGTATTGAGGTAAAAGTGGCCCAATGAGTTTATTCAATGCTTAAATACGTTTTTGGTTGACATAAGGATTAGAGATCCAAATTAAAGAAAACTCCCGGTCCCAAGCATTCTGGATAAAAGGGCCTTGTGTTGGCATGATATTCTTTCTATTTACCATATCTCTTCTGTGCATGATTCTCTGCTTTAAACATCTCATAGAGTGAAAGCTGCAATGTAGTTGAAGGGGTACTCCATCTTTAAAGGAGAATCAAACTCTAAATGAATAAGGATACAGAACTTAGTGCACCAGACTAACATTTGAGCATCTCTTTACATTAATAAAATCTTCAAATTTGTGCAGAGGAGCTCCCCATCTTGGATTCTGTTAGGAGTGTCAGGACATTGCATATGCTCAGTGTTCTTTGGGCAGCTAAGCTTGGGGGTTGTCACAAAACATTCAGCAGAAAATGCAGTTCATCTATCACAAAAGCTGATGCAACAGGACTGATTATTAAATTCTAATAAAAATTGCACTGGTTTCTGAGCTGCCATGTAATGAGAATCTAAATGACCACTAATCAGTCTTGTATTGTGACTGTTGTATTGTATAAATACAGTATATTGTGGGTGGTCAGGTAAGTGACAGCAGTCCAGAGCATGTATAGAGAATCAGCAGAATGATAGGAGTGTGCTACCAGGGGCATCTTCAGATTTTCTTTTTATTGAGCTTTAGTTCTCATTTAAGTTATATATTATAGATTGTTAGAGTATATCATTGGCAACTTTTTTTTACAGTTTTCATGGTTCGTAATTCATAGTTTTTTTTAAATATTTTTTGGCAAATCACTTTCAAGAATCAACACTGGTGTCCTCTACCACTAGGGTAAAGTTTAATGTTTTCTGAAATGGATTGTTTTATTTCCCCTACACATATCTATATTATTTTCCACAGTTGGGCTTTTGTAAAAAACAGAAAGCTTGTGATGCAGGGTGAGGATCATGTGAAAACTCTTTAACAGTTGAGCAGGCACTCAAAGACCAATCCTCCACACAGATGTGTTAATAAAACAAAAAAGTATTGTATTTGTTATTAATGACAATGCCTTACACACTTCGTATCTCTTCAGCCACTCAGTCATAGGCTACTGTGTGGAGGATTGGTCCTTGAGTGCCTGCCAAACTACAATATGGTTTGGATCTGCTCCCCTAGCTGAAGTTTCAGGGCTACGCCCCTGAACCTCCTCCTATATTTGGTCAGTAAATACTTGAGAACTTTTTGTTTGGATATATATGAGGATCATATGTGTTCATTTGTAAGTGGGTGACATAAAATTGACATAGGCTTTCATTTGCCTCTTGATCGACCACAACGTCGAGTTGAGTTGCAAATCAGATTGCATTTGATTAGCTGATCATAGCTGATATTTAATTCAGTGGTTGTGTGCAGACGAAAGCTGCAGGAAGAAGCACGGCGAGTAGCAATCAAGAAAAGCAGTGTGATTCTTGTAAAAACATGGACCAGGGAACAAGCTGCAATGCAGAACAGGTGCAGATATCAAGCAGTTTCCTGACACAATCAGGCAGTCTATCCCTGACAACCAGGCAAGAAGATAACAATCTTAACTCATTTAAATACAGAGAGAGGAAGGTACTGGGAAATCAATTCTAACCAAACATGGAAATAGTCATTAAAAAACAGAGCATTTGGATAAAATGTGAACAGAATATTCTACTGTGTTCAGACTAATACTGCTTTTATAGGGAAGATACATTTTGGCCAACTTCCACCTATACCGTAGACTATTGATTTTATTAACTGATCCACTAAAACTAATCCTGTGAAAGTGCAAAATACCAAATGCATGCAAACAGTTTTTTATATGGAATCGTTCTTATTATCACAAAATAAACAGAAAACATTGGAATGACCAATCTATAGCCCTACAAGCCTCCATCAACTTACTGTAGCAATTTCAAAAATGTATAGTATGTTTAATGTGTATTTTAGATAATATATTTTTGAGTCCTCTGTAGCCGGAGTAAATGCTCTCCGAGTGCTCTGAGACCCTAAGGGGTTTATGTAAGATGGCTTGTGCTTTTCAGCACAAGCAATCTTTAAGGAAACCCCCATATGAGTTTCCTAATTCACAATGCGTTTTTGGCCACAAAAAACTCTGAAAACCTTGGCAATTTTGCCTGAACAAAGAGAAACGTTGGCAGCTTTTGGGTGCCAAAATACATGAGCAATATTAAATCCTACCTGTTTAACTGAGGGTTTATACTTTTGTAAATGCCATAATATAAATAATTAAAGTAAAGCAAAAGCACACTTCATATACCAATTTTGGGGTATAATTCTGACAGCAGCAGCCACTAAAAGACACTGATAAAACAAGTAATGGGTAAACACCTATAATCACACTCTGTTCTCAGGATTTAAAGTTGGTGTAGCTCCCAGTTTACTAAATCCACATACACAATTGCAGTGCCATAAATGTTGATGGTGGAAAGGTTTTCCTAAAATAATGGAGTGGGTAGGATCAGGCTGAAAGAACTGTGGGCAACTCTGAGCATTGGTACATCTCCTCCTCTTTTGCTTACTTCTTGGAACCCCCTACCTTCCTGGTTTGGAAGTTGGTCATGTATCAGGAAAAGTTTCAGTTTTGCATATATTGTTGGAAACATGCCAAGAAAAGCTTTATTAGAAATATTGTGTTTTTACAGTTGATTTTTATTCAGCAGCTCTCCAGTTTGCAATTTCAGCTAGTTGCAAAGGCCCGAATTGATTTGAACAAGAGACTGAGTATGAATAGCCCAGCTAAGTGATTAAAAGTAGACATAGCTAAGTTTGCAGCCTTACTTAAATTTTTTTAGATGGGTTCAGTGACCCCAATTTAAAAGATGGGAAGAAGTTGGAAGAGAAAGGGTAATAATTTAAAAACTAAAAAACAATGATAGCCAATTGAAGTTGATTAGAATTCGCCATTCTAACAGTTGACTAATGTCTGAGTATCCTATTCTTTTAATAATCAATACTATGGGGGAAATTTACGAAAGGGATAATTTTCACCTTGGAAGGCTCCGCCACACTGTAATTTCATCAGATTTTAGTTCGCAGAAAATATGCTTATTGAATTAAAAAGTGAAGTTACTTCGAAGCAGAAAATTCATCAGCGCAAGCTTTTCATAGCAAACTTTCACTAGCGTTAAGGTGGCCATACACGGACAGATACGCTCGTTTGGCGATGTCGCCAAACGAGCGGATCTGTCCCCGATATGCCCACCTTGAGGGTTGATCTGGGGTGATCCGATCGTGGGCCCTAGGGCCCAACGATCGGATCAGAATGGCACAGATACGGGCGGTCGGATCGCGGGACCGCATCAACGAACAGATGCGCCCACGATCCGACGGGATTTTTAATCCTGCCCAATCGACATCTGGCCGACTTTCGGCCAGATATCGATTGGGGAAGCCCGTCGGAGGGCCCCCCACACAGGCTGATAAGCTGCCGACACAGTCTGTCGGCAGATTTTATTGGCCTGTGTATGGCCACCAATACTTTCTGCCTAGCAAAACTTCATGAACACACTTATACTTTGGTCAATTTGAATAGATTGGGTATATATAAGTCATATATATGTCTTTATTAAAGATAATTGGTGGCCACTTATTAAAAAATAAAAAATATACAGTATTGAAGAGCTACAAGATTTTTTTGGCATACAGAATGTGATGTCATTGATATAAGATTGAGGAGGGTGTAGCTTCATCTTATTAGTTTGTCATGTATAAAATGGTGAGGCTGACTCTAGCAAAAAGGGTAACGTAGTGGAAAGTTCGCACTTTGATGAATTTGTGGAGTAGCGATCATTCACCTGAGTGAAAATTCACCAGCCGAAAGGAAGCTCTTTCTCTATCGAATTGTCCTCTACATCTTTAAGTAAATAGGCAATGTCACTGCAAAGTGTGGTTTTGCCAAATTTTTGCTAGCGACAGCCACATCGCTCTTTAAGAAATTTGCCCCTATATATTGTGCATACAGTCAACACTGGCATGGAGTACTCATACAGAGACAACTTATTTTCTGTCCTAAAGTAATTATATCGAAATTGTATAGCCTTCCCATTGTGGTATGAGTGCCAGCTGGCAAGTGTGTCATATAATTTAATATTTTTTAAGATCTAGAGTTTTCTGGAAAAAAAAAAACACGTTTCATTGTGTTTAGTACAAATGCAGGTTTATGTTATAGCTAATCATATTTTATGCAAAATATATTTCCATCTGTGGTTGGTATGTACAACAAGATACAGTACTCCCATGAAACTAAATAGGAGCCAGCTGGTCAGTATTATTTCACCCTCAAGGTAAAATTGGTGGTTGCCTTGCCAGGGGATTTGTTTGGCTTTTTCTGCTTTAATTTCCAGTTATGATAATCTGGTGTTCCACTTTTTCCCCTTAAATTGAGAAGCATTTGATTTCTGCATTTGAGATAATTCTCAGCTGCAGCATTTTAGATAGATTCCTGACATTTTATTATGTGCCATCTCGAGGTGCCAATTGTCTTCTATCAAATGACACATTCTCATATCCCTTCAAGATATTGCAAAGGAAATGAAAAGCACATTATTTCTGCTTCATGATTGCTTACCTCCCACAGAATAGAACATATAACACAAGATGTACATTTTATAAACAAACTCGGTATACTATGTTTAAACAATTGTGTGAGAACTTTCTGCCGCTCACTGGCAATCAGATTAATGAAGAGGCAGGTATAAAGATATCTGTATGCGGGCTTACATTGGAACAGATGTGACTTACTATTTAAAAGCAACTACTGGACATTTTTCTTTTTGTCACTTTCTTTTTTGTCAGACTAAAGTAAAAGAAAAACTCCCATTGGGATATAAACCAGGGTGATCCCACCATAAGATGGGTATTTAATGAGGACTGTATACCTTTATAATATAATATTGGAATATCAAATATAATTTTTTGTAATAACATCATTCATAGGGCTCCCTGTTGCACAATGTGCTTATTAACAGTGTTGTTCTTTATTGTATGAAATGTGAAGAATATTTAACAGGTCGATTAACTAAAATGTGGCTTTTAAATAATTTTTCTAAAACTAAATATTTCAGATTTATCAATTGTAAAAAACACGAAAAAGGGGAATTCACTAAAACTCAAATTTTCCTCATTTTTATTTTTAAGAAACCACAAATAAACTCATTTCCATGAATGGCAGTCATCAAAAAATCCAAACTGAAAAGGCAAGAATGGGAAAAAATTGCATGATTCATGCAACTTTTTTATAAGGTTACAGTAAATAAAAGCCAGTATCCAAAATAGAAAGATCTTCCACTTGTTAAATTGACATCTGCCATTGACTTGACATGATTATCTGGAGTTTTTTCAGATTGGAATTGGAATCTTAACCTTTTCATTGGCTTTCCAAAGCACCATTGTTTTCAATGGGGAACTCTAGTGATGGGCGAATCTATCCCGAGTCACGGCGTTGCGTAGTTTCTGAGGCATTGCGTTGTTTTCGGTGTGTGTTGCGACATTTTTCATGCGTCATTTTCGACGCGTTGTTTCCGATGCGCGTCGTGTCAATTTCGTCGCATGCCTCGTTTTTTTTTTTTAATTCCTGCGATTCACCGACGGCGAATAGATTCACGAAACACCAGCGAAAGTTTGCCTGCCGAAAATTTGCTGGCATTTCGCGAATCTATTCGCCGTCGGCGAATCGCGGGAATTCTACGCGAATTAGCGCCTGCTGAATAAATACGCCCATCACTAGTGAACTCTTTAATTGGATGGGATGCTGTGACGCAATATTTTGTGTTAAGTGGGATAAATGGGATAACTGGGTTTAGTTATTCTGTGTCAAACGCACAATCCAAATTGGCTTCAACTGTAGTAAAAGGTTTTAGAGGTATTATTGTTTTTTCCCATTACTACTTATTCTATTATTTGGATCTTTTAATAATTTTCATGGCATTCAAGGTTTTAGAGAAAATAAGTTTAATCATGGCTTGAAAAAGCTCTTATAACACTAAGGGGCCGATTTACTTAGGGTCGAATTTCGAATGGCAAAAAAATTCGAAATTCGCCCAGGGAATAGTGGGGAAATTTGAATTCCAATTTCAAATTCAAATTTTTTTAGCGCAATTCGACCAATCGAATGGTCGAATAGGGAAATTTGATAGAATTCGAACGATTTTTAAACAATCGATCAAATTTTTCCCCATTTCGGTAGGTTTAATCTGGCAAACTAGGAGATCGAATTTAAATTTAAAGGGGAAGTATTCGACCATTGAATTTTCGAATATTCGAATAAAATTAAATTTGAATATTCAAATCATTCGAATTCGAATATTCGATGGTCGAATTTGGTCGAATTTGCCTAATTTGCATATTCAAAATTCAAATTTGAATCTTTTTTAAAATTTGATACAATTTTGAATCCTTCATGTGAATACATGTGAATTTTGGTAAATTTTGTGGTTAAATCTAGACAGAACTGTTTATTGGCTCATGTGAGCTAACATGAATTCTTTGTTTGTTTTATTTTTTGTTCACTGAATCAAATGACCTGAGGAGGCAGCCCTTATTTTTTAAAAAGACAATTTTCCATTTTGATTATCCAATGGTACATACTACTAAAAAAGTATATTATTGTGAAAATTGTTTATTTACATGAAGCAGGGTTTTACATACTGTATGAGCTGTTTTAGGTAATATATATTTATAGAGACCTACATTGTTGGCGGGTATACTTTTCCTTCAACATCCACAAATGGCTCAAAAGATCTCTGGCATTGACTTGTACATGAACTTGGCAGGTTTTAAGTGGTGCATATTTGAATTAGGACTGTTTCCATAGTCAATGTGTGATAAATCTCATATTCAAATTAGCATTTGAATGGAGGATTAAAACTTGAATGTGTGAATTTTTAAACTCAAATATTTGGTTTCGAAATTTACCATTCGACCCTTGATAAATATGTTCCTTAATTTATCGACTGTCCAGACTAGTCAACAAAAGTGAATTTTTCATGAATTTTGAATAACTTTGGCCCATCCAACAATGGCAACATAGAAGCCAAAAAGAGAGTGCTGATAGGGGTTTAGGTGGGGGGGGGGCTTCTATAAACAGGTTTATCATTTCTATTCTCCTGTACTAAGCACAAAATTATCTAGAGGCACATTAAAATACTCTGTTACTGCATTGACTGTGGTTGACTTTATATTTTATATACTTTAACATACAGGTGCAATTAAATAGGCATGAATAGAACATTACATGTATTGTCCTTGTGTTTGCTTTTAATTTGCATGTATAAATATATATATATATATATATATATATATATATATATATATATATATAAAATTCCATCAGGCATATAATTTCAACAATCAGCAATGATTTTAATCACTGTCAAAAAGAACCCTATAAACAATCAAAGGTATGCATCTTCTCTGACATGACCCTTAATCATTGAAAATAAAAAGCTGCTGCCCTTGATTAACATTGTGCTGCTGAATTTAATATTCGACAAATGCCATTGATCATATACTGCATCAAATTAGCAAGAACTACTACTTTTTTTTATCTTGTCGCATGAACGCTGATGATATATATCAAGAAAAGAGTTATAAAATTAGCATCTATCTGTTATCTTTTTTAATCTTGAGTCAATAACCATTTCATGACTTTTTTTGTGGTGACTTTATAATTTCACCTGGGATTTTATTTGTGTTGCAATGGAGAAGTCTATAGTGCAGTATCCCTGTAATATTCATTCAGTGACTGTGAAGGGGTATATTTATCAAAGGGTGAAATTAGAGCAGACTCTTTATGATTAATATGTCCTTACAAATCCTATACAAGTGAATAGAACTCTGTTGACCTCTATTTTTACTCTGATAAATATGCCTCATGGGGGATCATTTATGAATTGAGTCTGGAGCACTTGGTTTATTTTTCTGGAACAGGACACAAAATGTTTCCCAGGGGTCGCTGGTGGGGAGTAGCCCACTGCATTAATAATAAATCATAATTATGTGAAATAGTAAGTACAAGTTACTGAGACGAGTTTAATGGAAAGTAAACTTAGGGGCACATTTACTAAGGGTCGAATTGATTCAAAGTGAAAATTTGAATCAAATTTGAATTTAAAAAAAATTTGGATTTTGAATTAATTTTGGGCTTATTCAACTATCGAATAGCCCAAAATTTGATTTTCAAAGTACTGTCCCTTTAAGAAAGAAATCGATCAACAAACTCAGCAGATTGAACTTACCGAATTGCTATAGAATCCTATGGGAAGCTCCCAAAGAATTCTTCTAAGTTTTTTTACCCTCGAAATTCAACCCTTAGTAAATGTGCACCTTAAAGTTGGCATACAAGCAACTATAGACCTACACACAATACCAAACTCCTTGCAGTACCAAATCAAGGATTTGTTAAATACTTATAGGGTGCAGTATTAATTGAATCACTAAATATTTAGGGGAGCAGCCATGTAGTAGCTAAGGAACCTCAACCTCTTAACCAAAATATATAAATGAGAATAGAATGAGCAACATAGAGGACTTCATAGAGGTCCATTTATTAAATGTTGTATTTGCAATGCAAACTTAATTATTAAAACATTTTATTATAAAAATTACAAAAACCTTATATATATATATATATATGTATGTATACATAGCTAGTACCTTTAAGCAAAGGCCGTTGAATATACAGAATTCATGCAATGTATATCCCAAAAAAATCATTTTAAAATGCAGAACCCATATTATCTATTTTTCTATACAGCAAGATGTCTCTGTCTTCCATCATAAACACCACAGTGAGTTTACCCGGTCATTTTTCCTATTAGGGCATCCATTACGTTAGTTACTTCCCCAATTTGGTTATCATGCAAAAGTGTTAATTTTTTAGCAATTCTGTGTAAATCTATTAATTTATATTTAAGTAAATTTTCGGTTGTAATATAAACTTATTTTTACAATTCATGTTTGTGTTTATTATTAATTTGTAACTGAAATCTGTAAACAAAATCATTTTATTAATAATCTGTATATATAATACATTTCTAAATTCATTAAATGTTAAAGTGCTTGTGTGCTCTGTGCAATTATCATATCAATTTTAAGATAAGATATTTTTGATTTGTTATTGTTATAAAAATGCTCTAAGATTTATATCCATATTTAATCCCTGTGGGGCTAGGGTTTGCATGTTATGGATCCACCTACTGTCCGCTTATAGTGTTCTTTTAATTCTATCACTTCCTTTCCAATTATTTGGTATTTCAGTAATGCCCCAGAATTTTAACCCCGTGGCACTTTAATTGTGGAATTGTTTAAAATGGTTCTATACATTATGATTTTCCACTCCTTTTCAAATATTTCTAACATGTTTATTAATTCTTTCCCTCAAACTTCTATTAGTCTTCCCTATTTATTGTAAACTACAGGGGCACTCCAAACAGTACACAATAGTGTTGGTGGTACATTTGATACAATCTTTAATCTTATATGTCCTATTTGTAACATTGGATTTAATTTTTTTCTTTTTCTTAGCATACCTGCAGGCTTTGCATAGGTCAAAGGGGTAGAATCCTTTCCATTCTTTTTTTTGTTTTTTATTTTGTGTTCTTTCTGTGGGGATATATTTAAGCACTAGTATTTGCCCCAGATTCTTTGCTTTTTTTTTTTTATTACACGGAGTTTTGATGGAAGTTTGCTCTTTAATTGAATATCTTCTTTTAGGACATGCCCTTCTTAGGGGCAGATTTACCAAGAGTCGAATGTAAAAAAACTTCAAAATTTGAATTCAAAAAGATCAACTGGAATTAAGTCGAAATTTTTTTATGGTTGAATGGGTCCGTATTCGATCAAGTTCGATTCAAATTTTTTCCCAAAAAAAACTCCATCAATTCAATCCAAATAAGTTCTAGGAGGTACCCCATATCTAAAAGGTTTTAGATGGCAAATGGTTGAATTCTAATTTTTAAAGACACAGTACATGATAAATTAAAATTTATAATTTTTTTTAAATTCTAATAAAATTTTGGACTATTCCTTAGTCAAAGTACACTAAGGGGCAGATTTATCAAGGGTCAAATTTTGAATTTAAAAAACTTCTAAATTTGAATTCAAAAAGATCAACCATAATTAAGTCGAAGTTTTTTTTATGGTCTGTATTCAATCAAATTATATTCAAAGTTTTACCTCAAAAAAGTCTATTTTTAAAAGTCCATCAATTCACTGTAAACAAGCAATTCAGCAGGTTGGCAAATGGTTGAATTTTTAAAGAGACAGTACATTTTTGATCCTTTATCTCTGATACAGCAAAGCGAGTGTGGGAGCTGCTTAGCGAGTGTTGCATGTGATCTAAGTGTTGCATGTGAATTAAGTGTTAAGCAGCATCAAAAACCTTAAGGCGTTGGTGTTTGCTGTGCATTCTGCGAGTGCTGGGTGCAAAGAGGGAGTAAATGCAAATAACTGCAAAGTAAGTGCAAATAACTGACTGCTGTGTGTTCTGAGAGTTTCTAACTGAGACAAACAGCTTTTTCTTTTTCTGTTTGGGGTAAACTAGTAGATACATTTAGTGCATTTATTTTCTCTTTGTGTGTTTTAGCCTGAGTGTTTCTAAGGGGAACATTTAAAAAAAAAAAAGTTAAGGGTTTGTTTTACTGCTGGTAGCAAACAGCATTTTTTTCTCTTCTCTCTGTCTATTAATTAAGGGGGAGGGGTTAATCAGGTAAATTCTGATCAGGTTTTGTAAGTGGCTTGATCCTTTATCTCTGATACAGCAAAGCAAATGTTTTATTAAAGCTTTAATAAAAATTAATGTAAACAAGGCTCCCGGGCCTCATGGTATACACCCACAGGTTCTAAGAGTTTTAGACCAGCCCCTATTTCTGATTTTCTCAGATTCGCTTTCATCTGGTATAGTGCCTATGGATTGGAGGAAAGCTGATGTCATCCCAATATTTAAAAAGGGATTACAATCTCATCCTGGCAATTCGACTATCAAATTAGAAGGTTTTTACCGCAATTCGATCAAATGATCGAATAAAAAATAATTGATCGAGCAATCATTCGAATTGATTGATTCGAAAGATTTAATTGATCAATCAAATATTTTTTATTGATCAAAACGAATGATTCCCAGTTTGTTAGCTTGGTTCTGGCGAAGTATGTGGTTGAATAAAAATTTAAAGGGCAAGTAGTTCGACCATCAATATTCGAATATTCAAATAAAATTTTATTTAAATATTTGAATTATTCTAATTCGAATATTCGATCAAATTTTATAAAAATTTGATCAAACTTCGAATTATTCATTTGAATTTAGTAAATCTGCCCCTTATTGACTTGCATTTGGACAAAATAGTTGCACATAGAAAAATTGTCACTTGCACTAAAATTTATTTTTGCCAATCAATACTTATTAGGATGCCCATACCAACTATTACAATTTATTTTAAATGGCCTTTATACATATTAACTTAACGTTGTGGTTGAAGTTCAGAATTAGTAAATTTTTTTACTGAGAACATCAAAATGATGGTGTATGCAGCTTAAATTAAAAAGGACACCAGGAAAACAATTATCGATGCTGTATTAATATTCACAGTGAATTAATCACTTCTATCATGTAGATGCAATTTTATTTATGGGATAAAAATGTTTTTGTTCTTGTGGTTGCCACTGAATAATGAAAGTAAATACAATTTATAATGACAAAATTTTACAGAAAATAACACAACATGACAATGTAATAATGTAAAAGTTCCTGTCAAGTAATGAATGTTATTATTTAAAAAATAATTGTTATAAGGGTTATTTAAACATCTAAAACATTTTAAAATGCAAACGTGTGTTTATAAATCTGTAATAATCTATTGCACTTTATTGCATTTTATATGCGACCCATTCTAAAAGTTGGCCAAACCGGTGAGTGAATAGTTCATTAATTTCATTTTTTAATATTTCTTGTGGTTGAATTAAGCTGGAAAGGTTTCTAGTGTGGGCAAGAAAGGCAGAAAACACACGTCAAGACCTCTTTAAGAAAACACACGTCAAAACATTAGTGTGCCTTCTGAAATAGCGTTAATAAGCTTCAATACAGACAAGTACAGCTACACGAGCCAGCTGTTGTTTCCAGTTCCTAATTGTGATTCAGCCCCAATTAAAATACAAATTACTTTGTTGAGGATATGATGATGATAATTATGAACTTTGTTTTGTGGATGATGAACAGCACTGGCTGGTGATTAATACTTATCATCCTGTTCCCAGACATCATGTGAGATATTTACAGATGCAGCCATGTTTTTCTTAAATGATGACTGAATATGTTTCCAAATGCGTGATAACTTAAGCTATGGTACCACCTAAACATTAATACAGTAAATGGTTTTCCCACATTGTGAATTTATGTTTGAAACATTTCCATCACTATATATGTTCACATCAAACACACACACAGTGGCCTCGCCCATCTCATTTTCAAAACAGTTAGGAATAATTGCATCTATTAGGAAAAATGGCCACCGATTTGTAATATTTAAGGATTTAACAAAAACACTCATATGCAAATAAAAATGCATGGTGCAAAGTTTATGTGACCGCCACTGTGATCCTATAAACACCCCCTGTCATTTTATTACCTTAAAGGGCATGTCAACCCAAAAATGACTTTTTGCCTAATAAAACACAATTATAAGCAACTCTCCAAAATTAATGTATTCAAAATTATTGATGCTTTAAAAGTTATTTGTAAATGTAATTGCTATTGAAAGCAGCATTTGCATAATTCTTGTTGTTACATTTTAAACAATGATGCAAAAGCCAGTCTCCTCCAGCAAGACAGGTCTGTTAATAGGTTGGATTATGTTACATTGTTTCAAAAGCCAGAGCCACCAGTACAGAGAAAAGAAAGGGACAGGCAAACGCTGGTTTCAATAGCAACACAGTACATGTACAAATAACTTAAAAACCATAGAAAATGTATAATGAATGTATATTGCAAAGTTGCTTAGAATAATGTTTTTTGTTTTTTAGTAGGCAAAAATTATTTTTGGGGTTGACATGTCCTTTAATATACTATATTTAAAACCAAATATTTAGTTACATAACTGGTGTTCCGATTTAAAAAAAATAGATAAATAGGGACATTACAGGGAAGATTTATCATTGGTCAAATTTTGAATTGAAAATTATTCGAAAGTCGACCATGTGAATAGTGAGGGAAGTAAAATCCTTCAAATTCAATATTCGAATTCAAAGGATTTTACTTCCCTCGATATTTACCACTATTCGAATAGTTGAACGATCGAATAGGAAAAATTAGATCGTTTGATTAAATATTCGATCGAACGATTAAAACGAGTTTAACCCTTCGATGGAATTTTTCCTATTCAATCAAACAACTTTAAAACACCTTTGGGAGCTTCCCATAGGGTTTTAAAGCAATTAGGTAGGTTCAATCTGGCGAACTGGCCTATCAAATGTTTTTTTTTAAAGGGGAAGTACTTCGACCATCGAATACTCCAATATTCGAATACAATTAAATTTGAATATTCAAATTATTCTAATCGGTACGAATATTGAAAATTCGATGGTCGAATTTGCCTCATTTGCATATTCGAAAATTCTAATTCAAATATTTTTGAAATTCAATCGAACTTCGAATCCTTCATGTGAATTTAGTAAATCTGCCCCTAAGGGAGTTATTAAATTTAAAGATGTCAGAGCAAACTAGAATCCAGATTTGGCCTTATTTATTGTTAAAACAGCTTAATTTAATCGGATCGGGGAAACTTCATAACAAAAGAGTGAAAATCTAAATTGTCTGATTTTTCTGAAATGTCAGAATTTTTGGGATTTTTGAATGAAAAGCCCAAATTAGTTGGATTTTTGGGCTAATTCTAGCACAGACCACAGAAACCTCTCCCATTGACATAATGTAGCTACAAGCTCTGCAGGTCTGATATGAAGGATTTTTGGATTCAGACTTTTTCCATTCTCTGGCTATAATAAATCCCCAAAAAGTTTTTTCTCTACAAAAGAATTCAGATTTTATAGTAGACTAAACACACATTTTTCATTATTTTACCATTAGACTTTAATAAATAACCTCTTAAAGGGGTGGTTCACCTTCAAGTTAACTTTCAGTATATTGTAGAAGGGCCAATCCTAAGAAACTTTTCAATTGGTCTTCATTATTTATTTTTCATAGTTTTTTAATGATTTGCAATTTTCTTCTGTTTCTTTGCAGCTTTCAAATGGGGGTCACTGACACCATCTAAAAACAAGTGCTCTGTAATGCTACAAATGTATTGTTATTGCCACTTTTTATTACTCATCATTCTATTCAGTCCCTCTCCTATTCATATTCCAGTCTCTTATTCAAATCAATGCAGGGTTGCTAGGGTAAGTTGTACCCTAGAAACCAAATTGCTGACACGGCAAACTAGAGATCTGCTGAATAAAAAGCTAAATAACTATTAAACCATAAACAATAAAAAATGAAAACCAATTGCAAATTGTCTCAGGATATCACTCTATACATTATACTAAAAGTTAACTCAAAGGTGAACAACCTCTTTAATATTGACTGTAATCTCTAAGGCAAGTGTGAAGTCGGAAAATAATGGAATAAAATACGACGGTTAAGAAGAAATAAGCACCTTTAAAAATATTGCAACAAGTTCTTCTAAATTATGATTTCCAGGATTGTGATGGTTAGCATCAAATCAAAATAAGGAGCTAAACATATTTTTATAAACCAAATTATTTTAAATACTTTTTCATGAAATTTTTCCAGCACAAATTATTTTAAACATATAAAAAGACCGCATTAATAAGAGCACTAGTCACAAAAGACAAAATAGAATCTGTATCCTTTTATGTTAAAGTCTCATTCAAATTTATTGTACTTTTAATTGCAGATGCCTTTAACTGGTGAAACAGTGCAGTTGGGGGAAGGGCAATGATATGGCTCTCTGTGGTGTTTTTATGAATGGCATGCATGTGCCACTGTGCACGAGTTATACTGTGCATACACAGTACTTTCTGTACAGCTTGAAGTGTTAGAGTTGAAGTTCCTGTTGAAGTGTAATGGCTGCATGAACCTTCTAATAAAGCACTGTTATACTCTATTCATTGGGGATTAATTTTACTTCTTTTGTATACCCTTTTACATCCCTATTTTAGCTTGTTTCAATTTAGTTACCTACTGTTTTAATAGGGATGCACTGAATCCAGGATTCAGTTCAGGATTTGGCCTGGATTCAGCTGAAATGAATCAGAATCCTAATTTGCATATGCAAATTAAAGTCAGGAAGGAAAAACTGGAAAAAAAATTACTTCCTAGTTTTGTGACAAAAAGTTACTTAATTTCCCTTTCTGGCCCTAATTTGCATATGCAAATTAGGATTCTGATTCATTTCAGTATTAGGCTAAATCTTTCTTGAAGGATTGACCCAATCTGTAATACCGTAGTGGATTTTGTGCATCCCTAATTTTTAACTTTGTGAAAATCCTTTCCCAGTTAATATGTTGCAGAGATGCCCTTAGAAGTTTGCACGTCTAAAATTTTGTGTTTTAGTTCCTCCCAAACCTGCTAGCTTTTGCTGATTTGTAAAAGTAAAAGCTTAAATTTTTGTCACTTATACAAGGTGGTTTATAGCATACACCAATGATAATTTTCTTTGTAAACTTTTGCCCAGTTTAAATCTCTACCCAGAGGAATTCCACACCCTCACTGGTGCCATCAATAATTATTTATTCAGTGCATGGCTTTACTTCAGGCTTTACATAAAGACACACTCCTCCAGCCTTTTTAATCCCTATGTCCTTAAAAAGGTTTAACCATTTAAATTCACAGCCCAGTCACATGATACAAAAGGACTAAGTTATTTAAATTATATAATAATTTTCAGCACATACAATTAACTCCAACACTCCTAATTTAACTGACAGACTGTGCATTTACCAGCATACATTGGAGGATATTACTGTTACATTATATAATGTTACAATTAGTCTGTTTTCTTTGTAACAGAGGGATAGCCCTTGCTTGTAAACTGTGTACCCCCTCACTCGTCCCCCATGTCTTCTAACTAATCCCTAACCTAGCTTCCCCATAATACAGCTCACCCCCTCACCATGTTTAAACATGCCTCCAACTTTGTAACTATTTGTTCTGAACGAAGCACAGTGGACCCCCTTCCACTGAGGTGACATACGTTATTAGTAACCTCATTGCTATGACTACCCTAGCGTCCTCTTACACTAGCTCATCCCACCCCTTGTCTAAACACTCCTCCAGCCTCTTAGCTATTCTTTCCCTAGCACTGCAGACCCCCTCCCTTTAAGGTGCAATCCATTCCCACTGCTCTAGGAACCCAAAACCTTCCTTCCTATTCCAAAACTTTAAAAACAGATTTAGCATAACAAAACTCTTGCCAGTGCAGAGTTCAAAACAACCTCTTAAAAACAGTACAGACTTCTAGGACACGATCAACTGTGATGAATTAAAGCTTCTTTATTTCTTAACAGATGTAAATAGCATGTCAGTTTCAACACAGTGCAATAATTCTCTGCAACTGACGCGTTTTGTGCCACAGGGCACTTCCTCAGAGTATAGCATTTTTTTACCCAACACACAACTTTATTGAAATACCTTCTACACTCATATTTTCTTCCTGTAGATGTACTTTTGAAAGTACAGCTACAGGAAGAGAATATGAGTATAGAACGTATATCAACTGTAAAACCAGTAACGTGATATATTGAGCATGCATTTGTGGATGCCAGTATGTAGGTAGGACTATGCGGAGAATGAAGGACAGAATCCTAGAACACCTAGCTTCTTGTGTGGGGAGAAAAGATGTATCATGCTTTATAGCTGAACATATCTTACTTCTATATAATGGTTATGATAATTGTATATCTTTTCAGGGCATAGAGCATGTCAGATTAGGTAAGAGAAAAGGAGAATTGGAAAAACGAATGAATAAAAGAGAATCATGGTGGATGTTCACATTAGGGACTGAAAAGCCTATAGGTTTTAATAAAGATTGTGAAATTAAATATTATATTGAATGGGAGAGATACTGAACTGACATAAAGGGGAAATCCATGAAAAGTAAAATGTTTAATGGTAATATGCTAATACATTAAAGTTAATGTAGAATACCCTTGTAAAAAAAATAATTGTAAGTGTGAAAGCATACTTTGTTATACCATTGTTTATAGCTATTATTGTTTTTAAAGATAAAAACTGTTTTTTTTAATTAACACTAATAGTATAGTAATATTAAATAGAGGGAGTATCCCTTTAAGGGTAATTGAATGTAATTGCCAGTAACTGTGGATAGGTATAAAGTTGTGTGTTGGGGAAAAAAAGCACTATACACTGAGGAAATGCCATGTGGCACGAAACGCATCAGTAGTTTTCCACTGTGTTGAAACTGACATGCTATTTACATTTGTTAAGAAATAAACAAATAAATATTCATCACGATTGAGCGTGTCCTAGAAATCAGAGCCCAGATCCATCAATTGGTTAGAAGGATGGAAGACTTAAATTTTGATGGTAGTTGGGGTTGTTTTCCCTGGAAAATAGATTTTCTAACTGTTACCCAGTTGACTGCTCATCATCCTGCTTCTGTTTGCCTCCCCCAGATTATCTGATCACACTAGGCCCTGCTCAGTAAGCAAGAAACTCCTCTCAAAATTGTCAATTGGCCATAGTGTTTCACTATGTTGCAGAAGTAAGGACTTTGGAAATCTTGTTCCAAATCTGCATACATGAGTTATACCTTCAATCTTGCTTGCACTCATTATCCCAGTTACAATGGGGTTTACCTTGTTTTAAATTAATTTGAAACTCTGTATCAGGGCCGGACCATGGTATTTTGGCACCCTAGGAAAGTGCCTTGAATGATGCTTACTCTGTAGTAGTCCCACTTCATCATGCCCCACCTTCCCATCTTTAATTAAAAAAAATATCTTTCAACATATTCATTAAAGTACAAAAGCGCAGCAGCCCTCCCCAGTCGCAGCACACATAACCTCACCAAACATTCCCAGTACAGCAACCCCCCAGTCAGAGCAGGCACATATCCCCCTATTTGGATAACTGTTATGACAATATCATGTCACACACTGTCTGACTGTCAGTGTGCCTAATCTTTGTGTAGTTTATATATCTTTAAATTCAGCCTTAGATCAAATGAGCATGAAAAAAGTACCACCTCCTACTACCTCCTCCTGAAATGTCCCCATGTTGCAATACCTATCTTCCCATACTGGAAGCCAACAGCCATCTTTAAATAAAAAAAGAAAAGTAT
Organism: Xenopus borealis; assembly: GCA_024363595.1. Classification (NCBI taxonomy): domain Eukaryota; kingdom Metazoa; phylum Chordata; class Amphibia; order Anura; family Pipidae; genus Xenopus; species Xenopus borealis. The sequence continues at coordinate 13,116,393 of CM044431.1, forward strand.
TTTTGGCGCAAGCCACACCAGCACATCAATTCTTGTCCTTATCCCATTGCTATCAGACCTCTGAATTGAGTGTGCCCATGCACCGACACTGTACTGTTGAATTAGGAGCACTGAGATTAACAAGTAACGGGACAAGTAAAGTAACTGTAATAAAGCCTTTTATTAAAAAGTTTTTGAGAAAATAAGAGATTTTCATCAATGCCCTGGCTTAATGCAGTGCAAGAGAGATAGTGTACTGTATTCTCTTCAGATACTTTCTCTTATTAGAACAATCAGCACCCTCCCAGGATGCTCAGAGAAGAGTAGAGGTATAAAAAAAAATATACAATTTTTTTTTATTATTGTACATTTTATTGTTTAGTCCCAAAAAAATGAGGCATCGACCCATCATAATAACCATATTTGTCTTTTCAGAGCATAGACAGCAGCATAGTAAATTTCAGATTAGAGTCTATTCAACTATTTATGCATAAAAATTGTTCTTTAATGCACGTTTGCTTTCATTATTGAGTAAATCATATTAAAATGCTCGAGTGGAAAGAAGACTGAAATGTTTAATATACTTTTAAAGAACAATATGGTTGTTCAATTTATTTGTTTTGCAACTGAGGATATTCATTTATTACCGTTCCAAAGATGAGCAAATCATTGACTAAATCAAGTTCATAAATAACTGCTGTATTATTTGAACACTGTAACAAAAAAATGTTATACTGTTTACTAAATATATATGGTGCAAACTTATGAACACCCAAATTTGTCTTTCTAGGGCAGAGTTATCAGGGGTCAAAATGAAAATTTAAATGAAACAAATTTCAAGCTATTTTTGTGTACTTTGACTAGGTAATAGTCCAGATCCGATTCAAATCAATATTTATCATGCACTGTTTCTTTAAAAATTCGACCTTGATTATTTACCATCTAAAACTTTCCGAATTACTATTTTAGATGGTAAATGATCAAGGTCGAATTTTTAAAGGACCTCTTAGAACTTATTTGGAGTCAATTAAGGGACTTTGAAAATTCAAACTTTTAATCGAATTTGATCGAATACGTTGTTACTTTGATTTTTATGATATGAATGAAAAAAAAATTTGATTAATTTTGGTTGGTCTTGTTTTATTCGAATTTCGAAGTTATGGCAGTTCAAAAAACTGTGTTCTGTACTTGGAGTGGTAAAACTGGCTAAAATAAATGATCATTTGCACAGCAAGAAGTGGTGAAGTGCTTGCCTTTCCTAAGAATTTTGCTGAATGTTGACGTGGCCGTACGTCTAAGGAACAGCACCACAGTCTGCAACAGCACCAGAAGAGTGTAAGTAGTGCTCCCAATTAGTGATGGGCGAAACGGCCGCGTTTCGCTTCGCCGAAAAATTAGCGAATTTCCAGAGAAATTCGCGAATTTTTCGCCATTTTTTTCGTCATTTTTTTCGTCATTTTTGACGCGCGTTGCGTCGATTCCGACGCATCGCGTCGTTTCCGACGCGCGTCGCGTTGTTTTCGGCGCGTCGCGTCAAAAACGACGCGCGACTCGTTTTGACGCGGCGAATTTTTGGCGGCAAATTTTTCGGGTCGTTTCGCGAATTTAATCGCCAGCGGCGAATCGCGGGAATTCGCCGCGAATTCGCCCCTGGCGAATAAATTCGCCCATCACTACTCCCAATATCTCTCATTATAAAAAAATTATGTGCCAATTATCCTTTATTTTAGCCAGTTACTTTGAAATAAAAAAAGTAATATTTAAAAAAAATATAAAAAAATCAAAGTTTTTTTTGGTGGGTGAGTAGACCATTTTCATTAGAATCATATGATGCAGATGGTGGTGCTGTCTAAGGAACAGCACCACCATATGCAACAGCACCAGAAGAGTGTAAGTAGTGCTCCCAATATCTCTCATTATAAAAAAATTATGTGCAAATTATCCTTTATTTTAGCCAGTTTTACCACTCCAAGTACAGAACAAAGTTCAAATAAAAAAGTAATGTATAAAAAAAATCAAAGTTTTTTTAGGTCGATTTCAGAGTCCACTAATTGAGTCCAAATAGGCTGTAGGAGGTCCTGCATAGGCTAATACAGCAATTAGGCAGGATTTAGATAGAGAATGGTTAAATTTGAATTTTTAAAGAAACAGTACATTATAAATTTCGAAAAGTCTATTTATTAAATTTGAATAAAATTTGGACTTTTCCCTAGTCGATTTACACAAAAATTACTCAAAATCTGAATTTGTTTTCATTCGAATTTTCACTTCGACCCTTGATAAATCTGCCCCTTAAAGTATTACAAGATTAACTCAAGGAGTGGATCAACTTGAGCAAATAACCATACGTGGATAGAGGATGTAACTGCTTCCAAAAAAGTAAACCTAATTTAAGACTTTGATAAAGCCTGAAATACTAATAGGCAAAGTGTTATCTTTCCTATCATTAGGATATGTAGTAGTATACACAGAATTGAGGTGGCCATACATGGGCAGATTGAAGCTGCAGATATCGGTCCATTAGACCGATGCGGTCCTTTCTGCTCTAATTCGCAACTCTGAAATCTGATCATTCGGCCCCAGGTCTGAACGTTCATATTCCCACAATATTGGCAGCGTTAGTAGGCATATTGGGTTAAGATTAGTGATGGGTGAATTTATTCGCCAGGGGCGAATTCGCGGCGAATTCACGCGATTCCCGCTGGCGAATAAATTTGCGAAACACCAGCAAAAAATTGGCCAGCGAAAATTTGCCAAAAAAAAAAGGAGTCGCGCGTCCAAAACAACGCAACGCGCACCGAAAATGACGCAATTTTCGCTGGAAATTCGCTAATTTTTCGGCGAAGCTAAACGGGTGAGATTCTCCCATCACTAGTTAAGATCCTCGCCAAACGAACAGATCTAATAGTGTATGGCCACCTTTAAAAGCAGCTTTCTCACTTGGTGGGTGAGGCAGTAACATCATCTTTCCACCAATATTTGTACATGTTCTACATATTGAGTGGACCAGGTGGTACTCTAGGAATGACTTTGACTAAACCTTGAGAAAAAATCAGTAATGTCTACAAGTAGTGACCTGCTTTCATTTCTCCATTTAAACTATAAACTATGACAGTGAATGCTGATCTAGCTGCTCAGATTTCGGCCTACCAAAAGGAGAAAATAGAGAATTTTTTAGATTCCAAGGTACAGTGAAAAGCAAAACTTCATCAGATGCTTTATAAACAAGAAACATAAAAAGTGATTATTGCATAGATATAATAGGAATAAATTTGAAGGTTTACCTGTGGCCTACACAATGAGATGCTAAAGAATAGAAAATATCAAGAAACCTTCCACAACATTTCTCACTCACAAACCTGTGAGACAATTTCTCACATTTTAAGAAATATCAAGTGTTTGCTGTTGTGCATGTGATTTGCTCAGAAAGTTACTTCCACGTGTTTTCTCTGTCATTGTTTCTCTGTTTAATATTTGGCAATAAGAGTTATAGTTTTTTAAGACACCCCTTGTCATCTGAATGCATTTAGTCTATGTGATTATAATAAATGCAAAAATAAGAGTGTTTAGTCTCTGCTTAACATTTCATAGGAACAAGAATATCAACTTCTAATATTCATTAGATCTGTCTTTACTCCTGGGTGTTGCAGCATCATGCTTGACATATATTGCTTACACAAAGATGTCAGTTCTAAAGCTTTTCAGCTGTTGTTTATCTGCAACTCCCAGCATCTTCAGGGAAACATTTCCATTTGTAGTTGCTGAATATTATAGCTGAACAGCTGGAGAAACTTGCAAATGTGTTTTCTACACCTTTCTTACATATTAGTTGAATCCTTTTTGTTTTAGTATTTCTTTTTGAGTAGAAGTTTGTTGATTTTTTGCTTCATGTTGGGGTTCTCTGATTTTAAAGGGAATAACCTTTATATTAAGGGGCAGATTTATTATGATTCGAATTGTGTTTTCCAGGAAAACTTGGGTAAAAAAACTCCCTGAAATTTATTGAGATGTATTATACCCAAACCCTCTTAGTAGCTTGAATCAGAAAATACACTCTAATCTAAATCTAAAAACTAAAACCTGTTGAGGTCATGTAGGAGTTAATGACAGTGGTCCATTGAGCCATTTAAAGATTTTAATAGCCTACATTATGTTTGAGTTTTTTTCAGATGGTTTTGCCTGAAAACTTGAATTATTCGAGCCTAGGTTTTTTTTCACCTAAAACTCGATTTAAGTTTTGCAACTCAAACGCTCATTCTATGGGGTATGAGGCTTATGTTCAATTACGGACTTTAAAAGTAAGCCACATAGACTGTGTGTGCAGACTCAATGTTTGTCAATGAATTAAATGTGTTCTATGCCTGTTTTTAGGCTAGTCAGACGAATCATATTGATTCTAGCCATGGTTTGAATGAGGATTATTGTCTGTTAATGAAGAGTGTGAAAGCCATTACAACTGCAGAGCATGATGTCCGTAGTGTGCTGCAAAGGATTAACATCAGGAAAGCGCCAGGGCCAGATGGTATTACTTGGTGTTTGTTGCGATGCTGCGCTGATCAGCTGACTGGAGCTGGAGTTTTTACAGTACATCCATCTTCAATGAGTCCTTGGATCAATCTGTGGTCCCTAATTGTTTAAAAAAAAAATCTATTATTGTCCCAATAGCAAAAAATAATTATCCTTCCGGCTTAAATGATTACTGGCCTGTTGAATTAACGTTGATGGTTATGAAAGTATTTGAAAGTCTTATTAATAATTATATTGCATCTGTCATCCCTAGTAATGTTGACCCACTACAATTTGCTTATTGCTTAAATAGATCAGCGGATGATGGCATTTCTTATGGTTTACATTTTACTCTCAACCACGTGGACAAAAAACTTGAAAATGATGTATGGCCACTATTTATGGATTATAGTTCAGACATATAATTATAGTTCAGTTCAATAGAAATTGTTCACTAAGTTGATAGATCTGTAATAGATCTCCTCTATAACTGGTTTTAAATTATTTAATGGAAATATCACAGGTGGTGAGAGTTGGTTGTTGTCTTTCTAATACTATCATACTAAATACATGTGTTCTACAAGAATGTATACTAAGGGGCAGATTTATTAAGGATCAAATTTCGAGTTTATGGATGTTTCTAAAAACTCCCACAAACTCCCATAACTCAAAATTCAGAAAAAAAACCCCACTGATTAATTTAAAATTCAGATGAACAGGATGGACCTGCAAGCTCAAATCGAATTTGAATAGAATTCAATTCGTCTTTTTTGTTTACATTTTTAAAAGTCCACCAATACATTCTAAATTGGTTGTAGGAGGTCCCTCATAGACTAAAACACAGAATTACATTTTTCTTTTAAACTCAAATCAAATTTTAAATTTAAAAATTAAAAATTTCAATTTGACCCTTGTTAAATATGCCCCTTAGTCCTTTAAACTGACTCTATTTCTTTAAACACATGATTATATGGCCAAATCCAACTCCAAAATCCCTTCTTTTTCAATGCATTCAAAAGATCTTTTAACCTAGCATGTGTCCTCAAAGGCTATCCCCAGACAGAGTGTAAAAACAAAAATTCTTCACTCATGGCATCCACTGACAAGTCAAAATAAAACCAAGAAACAAAAAAGCATCTTCTGAATCCTTTGAAACACATTAAAATCTCAGAACAAAAATGTTTCACTTTACATTATTTCTGTATTTAAAAATTATTAAATAGAATGCTGCTGTCTTCACACCTTTATGACCAGGATACAAGTTTCACTCAGATTTCAAAGAATTTCTGAGCTACCAAACTATGAAGCTACATGTAAGCCTGCACCCTGTGCACAAATATTTAATTTTATTAGAAAATACCTGGAACTTGCAAACAAGAGCAAGTCAGCAAGAAGACAGCAGACACATCTTTAATGTTAAAACCAGTTGTACTTGAACATTATTCATTTTCTTGGAAAGATCAGACTGGACATTGGAGCAGATATTATTACTTAATCAAACAATGGTGTATTCACAGATAAAACTCCAGCTCACAAGATGGATCGGAATTCAAGGAAAGGAAAAAATGTGTATTTTTATAATCACTCTGTCTTCAACATTTTATTCTCATTATTGGTTAGTCTTAAAAGAACTGTTAAGTGGAAAAATAAAGCATGTTTTATTTTGCACAGCCTATCTATTTACCCAGTCCATTTTTTACAATGAACTATTTATTTAAAGGCAGAGAGTAGTTATGAGTTAATTCATAATAAGTTATTAAAGAGGTGCATATCCTATTTGTAATTACCTAACAACTTCTTGCTTTACAGAAAGCAGATATTTTAAATGGACAGTGTTTATGGAAAAAAGCGTAAAAAAAATTTAATGTAGAAAAAATGACTTTATTCTTGAATTGTGCAAGGTTCCCATGGGATTCATTTTAAATATTGACCTGCAATTTAAAAAAAAAAAAAAAAGTTCTGCTACTGCTTCCAATAGTTTAAAAGGTTTTCACCATTCATGAGATCTTTATCCAACAAAATTTTGGTAAAAAAATAGAACAATAATTTTTTAGACAAGACCAAGACAAGAGGTAGGGGGTGATTTATCAAACGTTGAGTTTTAGAGTAATGTTAATTTTTTAAAACTCTAATAAATAAGATGCCATTCACAATTCGAAGGGTATGTCATTTATGGAAAGAAAAATTAATGTATAAAATCAATTTAGATAGTCCCGACCAGAAATGTTTTTATCAAATTTTAATCGAGTTTTCCTATGGAACATCTTTTTGACGTGCATATTTTTTTTCTCTGTTTGGATTCTAAGGGGTGTACTTTTTAAAGTGAAACATGACAACATTTTAATTCATCACCACTATTATCTTCAAATATTTCGAGGGACCTCTGCCATTGACTTCTACATGAACTGGACAGGTTAGTGGCATTAGAACTGTTTCAAGGGTCCAGGTGTGATAAATCTCACATTTGAATTTAAATTTGAGTTGATGGTTTTAAATTCAAATTTATTTGAACCAAAACAAAATTCCAAAATTCAAATTTTAATTTACCATTGGAACCTTAGCAAAGATCCCCCTAATTTAGAAAATTTGCACTTTAGGGTTTAAAGTTCAGTTTCCTGTAGCTTTAGTGGCTTCAGTTATTGGTCCTGGCAAAATTCAGTGTTTTGGAGTCTGTTATGTCATTCATATGTCTGTATTCTATCTATAATTTCATTTTCCAACATTTGCTTTCACATGTGTATGGAGTTTCTCCATTTTCCAATTTATTGCTGTAATATGTAGTGGTAAATAAAATAATATATTATTAAGTGGCTTTAAACATTTTCTGTAGTTATTGTCTAACATTTAGCAACTCTTTTTAGGACTTTCCATTTATAAAATTCATAAAATTCTCCCATACTCATCACTTTATGGTTAGAATCAATGGCCCATAAACCAGAAAATGATTGATTTTTCTCCATGGCAGTTTGGAGATGCATGTCTGATGAACGGGGTTGCCCCCGAAACATTACATCTGACGAATAAAATTTAAAGGGTTTGCCCTGCTTGAATTGGCCTGTGTCTACATTGTTCCTGTATTTTGGAGAGTGGCCGATCTCTCTAGCCAGTGACCAGGCCGACCTGTTGGAGAGGCAGTGTGAAAGTAGGAAATTGTGTGTTGCAGTCGAGTTTGGAGATGCATGCCACTGATTTTATAATGTGTATACAGCTAATTGTACACAGTGAACATTTTCTGGCTACAACATGGAAGTGCCAGCAATATTATGCATTTCCCACTAAAGTGAATGGGATATAAATGTATAGAGCCACCTAGCACATTTCCTATTTATCACAATGGGAAACTGAGACAGGAAACTCCAAGAACACATAGCAAGGACATGTACCCAAAAATGCATTATAAGAGGAGAAAAAACTGTCCTTGAAAAGATTTTTCACATGTTCTAACTTACATCAAAGGCATATTAACATATGAAAATAGAGTGCATTGCCCTTTAATTGACAATTTATGGTCTATCGACAACTTGCTGCTGATAGATCTGAATTGAGTGAATTAATATGTCATCAGGGCAGTCATCTAGTCTACTGCCTTCAATTTGTAATGCTTTCCAGGCCATCAAAATGATCATTCATTTTCCATTTTAAAGTTATTAAAGGAATAGTAACACCAAAAAAGTGTATTTAAGGAAAAACATTATGTACTGTTGCTCTGCACTGGTAAAACTGGTGTGTTTGCTTCAGTAAAAACAATTTTAGTTTATATGAACAAGCTGCTGTGTAAACATGGGGACAGCCATTCAAGCACAAGACAGAGTAGATAACAGATACGTTCTGAAGAATTCCGTTGTATGCTATTGACCTTACCTGCTATCTGCTAAGTATCCTGTGCCTTTTCTCCTTTTTCAGTTTTTAATGGCTGCCCCATTGATACACAGCAGTTTAATTATATAAAATATACTTGTGTTTCTGAAGCAAACATACCAGTTGTATTAGTGCAGAACATCAGTACATTATATTTCCATTACTTTAGAACAATTTTATTTTTTGTTGTTACTGTTCCTAAGAAAAGAGAAACTCTCGAAGCTTATGAGGGTGTTGGAGATTACTCAACAACTTTGGGATCTTTGGGATTTGTTTTTATTCGATCTAAAATAATGATTCCCAATTCGGTAGCTTGGTTCTGGTGAAGTAGGTGGTCGAATAAAAATTTAAAGGTCGAATTTTCCTAATAGGCATATTCGAAGATTCAAATGAGAATTGAATTAAAATTCGATCGAACTTTGAATTCTCCATGTGAATTTTGTAAATCTGCCCCTTCATGTCAATATTGGAACTTTTTGTCTTGCTGTTTTTGAGAACATTTTTTATAAAATTATCATTTTCTTAACTTTTTTTTTAGCAGTTAGCCACCTTGATATGGTCTTTAATATCCAGGCATTCCAAATCACTGGTTTATGTAGAAATCCATTTTTTATTGGAAATAATAATTATCATATTGTAGACTTATCATCAGGTTCATTAACTTTAACTATGTAATAATAATATACGTGTATATATGGTGAACATTTAAACATAATAATTTTACAGCTCTACCTTCTATGTATTTTGGCTATCAATGTGAAGTGAAGCAGAAAGAAATACAATACTTTCACTTGTATATATATATATATATATATATATATATATATATATATATACTGTATATAGATATATATATAGTAAAATTCAGTCCTGGAGAAACCGAGATATTTTTAATACTTCATCATTACATTGATTTATTATGAGCCATAGGAAAGAATACATATCCTTCTTGTTTAGAGACATTTTTCATATTTGTTTTATTTATAACCATAGTTGGGGCAATGTTTTACTAATTCTAAAATGTAGGCTCTGGCATTGCAAATATATGAATTATAAATAAATCTTTATTTATATTGCATTATTCATCAGAACAGCACGTTATAAAAGAAGAAAATAAAACATTAAGATAAGTGCATTAGGCTCTAAAAGGAATAGCTGTATTGAGAGCCTATCACACTCTAGGCTATTAATTATATCAAGAGAGATGGGATGCTATGTTCCTATGTAGAAATGGCAGGTTACTACTATATATTTCAATACTTTTGACTCATAAAGATTCAAAGATGTATGAAAACAACACACTTGCCAATGAAAAATAAAAAGTGGCAGCTCCTGTTTCAAGGAATATACTGTATAACCCTTTTTTGCAACATTTCCAGAACTAGGATTGGAACCATCAATTCTACAGTAGAGTGTTGGATCTCTTTGCCAGGACAATTTTGAGAACTCAAAGGGGGTTATTTATTAAAATTCTGAATTTATCTCATTAATTAGTATCAAAACAGGATAGAGACTGCTGCCATTGACTTATACACAACCTCAGTGGGTCTGAGATGGTGGCTTTTCAGATTCAGGCTTTTTGTAATCTGAGTTTTGCCCCAAAAAGCCAGACCAGACTTTAGGAAATAACCCCCTTAGTGTGGGCAAGCAATGGGTTCTTTGATACTATTTGTATCGCTCACTGTATCCATCTAGGGATTAATCTCAATATAAATGATTAATCAACAAGTACTTAAAAAACAAGATAGGTGAAGAAAATAACAGGCTCTATATAACAGCACACAGGACATTGTAGAAAAAAAAACACTTTAGTGGTCATTTATGGCATTCTAGGAAACATATATCAGGACTGTTCTATAGTCATGAGGGGTCCCAAGACCCGCTATCCTTAACTTGTGTGTCAGTCAGACAGGCAAGTTGGGGAGCAGGAGTAGCTGCAAACTGCAATGGGGTCTTGTTATGTGCCCCAAATCCTACTTTGGAGTGTTCTCTTCTGTTACACAGTGATCTCTCAAAAAGTTGCCCTCACTAAATAGACAATGCACTTTTAATCTTGTTTATCATTCCTTGGTTAACTTTAACCAAGTATTTCAAATATAAAAAATTCCATGCAGAAAATAATAATAATAATACAAATCTTTCTCTATGTAGATAATATATAAAAAAATATTCCAAATCCTACTTTATCAAGTTTGTCGAGCAAAATAAACTTTAATTACACTATTTAATTATTTGAATCTTGTTTGCTTCGGTTTGGCCAATTCATAATTATAGTAAGTAATGACACTGTCATTAAGGCAGCCGTGCATCATCTCAAAAGCTTGTTTTTGAACCAGAATGGGGTACCTGAAATCTACCCCCATGCTTTAGTTACACAATTAAATTGCAAAGAGAGAGGAGGAATGTGGGGAGTACAGTGACATCTAGTAAGTGCTGAATGGAAAGTGAAAGTAATTGCCTGCCCCTCATCTATGCCTAAGAATATAAAGGACTAATAAAAAGAAAATGTTAAACAATCTGAAAAAAAAATACAAATATCTCAAAAACCTCTAAATATTTCAGTTTTTCTGACACGTAGGGGCATATTTATCAAGGGTCGAAGTGAACATTTGAATTAAAAAAAAAATTGAATTTTGAGATACTTCCGTGTACTACCACTAGGGAATAGTCCAAATTTGATTTAAATTTGCAAAAAATTAGAAAATACGAAATTTATCATGTATGGTCTCTTTACAAATTCTACTTCAACCATTCACCATCTAAAATTCTGTTGAATTGCTGTTTTAGCCTATGGGGTACCTCCTAGAACCTATTTAGAGTCAATTGGTGGACTTTGAAAATTCAAAAATTCATGAAAGTTTTTTTGGGGAAAAACTTCGAATTGAATTTGAATGAATGTGCTATCACTTCAATTCATACAATTCGAATTTGATAGAATACGAACCTATTAGATAAAAATGGACCTATTTGATAAAAAAAAAAATAAGAAAACACAAAACAATTTCGGTTGGTCTTTTGAATTCAAATTTCAATGTTTTTTGCAATTCAAAATTCAAACCTTGATAAATCTGCCCCATATTAGTGAAAACAAATCTGAAAACCTCTAAAAGTCTAAATGGCTAAAAAAGGGATCATCCCACCTCCTATTGACTTCTATGGGACCCTGACTGCTTTGTCTTGATTAAGTTTTGTATTACAGTTTTTCCCTGGCCGAACTCCATGTCAGTACTCATTGGTATAGCCCCTCCCCATGCTCCCATCAGAAGGACCCTCCCCAAACCTTTAAAAGGCCAACTACACCAACTTACCATCATCTTTTTTGTCCTTCTCTTTTGCTTTTGGCTTTTCCCCATTACAAGCAAACATTTTCTTTATAACCTTGGGAAAGCATCAGGCCTGCCCATAAGCCATCTTAGGGACAGGGGTGTTGGTCAATGGGACTTTTGTTCCCCATCACACTACCTCATATCTTGGAGTCTTCTGTGCTTCATCTCCAAGATCAGGTAAGGCATTGGTGTGGATTGTTTGCTACTCCTCATCCTCCTGTGTTTCAGTTGCCTTCCTGTATTGCTGTCAGAGCTTTTGGTGGCACATGCTTGTCCCACCATCCGTGTTCCCTCCCGGCCTGTCCAAAAGACGTCTGGTGGCAGTGGTGTATGTGGTCCCTACACATCTTTTATTTTTACGGAAGGGCAAGGGAGGTGGCAGTTAGCTTAGGCATAATTAGTTAGCAGCCTGAGCCTTACTGCCTCCTGTTACTTTGTTTTCTTTGTATTTATGGTTCATGGCCAACTGCCTTCCTCAATAGACTTCCCCAAGGTGTGGGCAGTTTAAAAAAAAATAAATAAATAATAAAGTTGCACTATAGCCTTCAGCCAAAATGGCTGCAGACGTGGGCCCTTGTGGGAGGCACCAACACTAATTTGCCTCCGTGTAACCTCAACAGTTGCTTTTGGTTACCTGCCTATGCAGACAACAGCTGTGGATAATCAGCTGGTAAAGTGACCCTCCCATTGAGTACAATTATGTGATTGCCCTGTCTATGCAGACACCAGCTGAGTATAATCAGGTGATCCCTGTTCAACTGCCAGCTATAGCAAGTGGAGAGGGCCCTGCTCATTCTCTAACTATGCAGACTGGAACTCTGGCCTAGCACTCTCAGGTAAGTACTGCTGTTGTCAGTAAACTTGTGAGGTCTATCTGCCTGTTAACAATGAACCTAAGGTCCTACAGTATGCGGCTTTAAAAGGTCTGCTTGCAGCCTTGCATAATGAGAAGCAGGTAAGGAGTATGTCCATAGTTCTTTCTACAGTATAATGATATTTAACTATGTGCTTGCATACAATGTGATCATATGTTTACCTGCACTGTGCTTTGTCCTGAAACCAGTAGCCCTAATAGAAATAAATACATGGGCTAGCATGCTTTCTACTGACATAGTGTATGCTGGATTCTGGTTAATGGCCCACCTTAATCCAGTAGCTCTAATGGATATAATTAAGTGGGCTGGAGTTTAACATGAACATTTTCTCCAAAGACAGCACTCCAAAAATTTCTTGAACAAAATCGCCTTTATTTATTCATCTTGGGCAGCAAAGTATGCAACGTTTCGAGTGGCACTCCACTCTTTATCAAGCATGGGAGTGCCACTCGAAACGTTGCATACTTTGCTGCCCAAGATGAATAAATAAAGGCGATTTTATTCAAGAAATTTTTGGAGTGCTGTCTTTGGAGAAAATATCTACAGTGGTGAGACCTTGGTGAACAGGCTCTTGTGACGTGCACCCATACCCTTGAAGTTGGACAATAGAGTAAGTGCAGTTTACCCTGGAACTACACGAGTTTAACATGAACATTAACATGACCATTTGTGCAGAACTATAGGTTCCATGCAGGATGCTGCCACTTTGCAGAGTGATTTTGTCTAAGTTGGGAAACTGGGCAGCAAACTTAAAAATGAGGTTCAATGTTGATAAATGCAAGATTATGAACTTTGGCAAAAATAACATAAATGCAATTTATACACTAAATGGCATTGTGTTGGGAGTTTCCTTAAGTGAGAAGGATCTTGGGGGTTTTATAGATAACATAATTCTGGGCAGTGTCATTCTGTAGCTATTAAAACAAATAAAGTTCTGTCCTGCATAAAAAAGGGCATAAACTCAAGGGATGAAAACATAATTATACCTTTTTATAGATCCCTAGTAAGACCTCATCTGGAGTATGCAGTGCAGTTTTGGACTCAAGTCCTTAGGAGGGATGTAAATGAGCTGGAGAGAGTGCATAGACGTGCATATAAACTGTTTAGAGGGATGGAAGACTTAAATTATTATGGTAGACTGTCCAGGTTTAGGTTGTTTTCTCTGGAAAAAAGACGCTTGCGAGGGGACATGATTACACTTTACAAATACATTAGAGGACATTACAGACAAATATCAGGGGACCTTTTTACCCATAAAGAGGATCACCAGAGGCCACCCCTTCAGACTAGAAGAAAAGGACTTTCATTTAAAGGAACAGAGTAGGTGGTTCTTCACAGTGAGGACAGTGAGGTTGTGGAATGCACTGCCGGGTGATGTTGTGATGCTGATTCTGTTAATGACTATAAGAGGGGTTTGGATGATTTTTTGGACGGACATAATATCAAAAGCTATTTTGATACTAAACTCTACAGTTAGTATAGCTATGGGCATATATGGTTTGTGTGAAAGAGTGGAGATGTGTTTGTATGCTGGGTTTTAATTTGGAGAGGTTGAACTTGATGGACTTTGTCTTTTTTCAAGCCAATTTAACTATGTAACTATGCAACTATGTGTAGACAGGCATGTGATATGAAAAAAAAAAACTATATGAGGATGGGCTTTATATGCTGGGGAATAGTAAGTAAATTGCTTTTCTTTAGGGCGTGAACTGCACCATGGGTCAAATAAAGAGGCTTGCCTCATAGTTTGTTGAAATACAGAGGATAAAGCGTGAGCTGCTCGGTCTAAAGAGGGCATTGATCTGTCCATTGTTTGTGAGTAAATAAGATTAAAATCTCCCCCCACTAGTCTGTAGGAGCAGTGAACTGTTGTGTCTTGGAAAAAAATTTTTTGCAAAACTTGTGGAATGCACTGCCGGGTGATGTTATGATGGCTGATTCTGTTGATGCTTTCAAACGGCACTTGAATGATTTTTTTGGACAGAAATAATATCAAAGGATATTTTGACACTAAACTCTACAGTTAGGGGCCGATTTACTAAATATGTGTGAAGCATTCAATTTCGAATTTTGAATATGCAAATTAGGTCTCTTCTACCATCGAATTTACAAATTCAATCGAATCGAATAGATCAAATATATCAAATAAAATTCCATTCGACTATTCGATCATTCGATGGTCGTAGAGTTTGCACTCTAAATTTAAATTTGACTGCCTAGTTTGCCAGATTAAAGCTACCAAATTGTAATAGAAGCCTATGGGAATCCCCCATAGCTTTTAGCCCTCGAATTGGTGAATAATAATAAATCTGCCCCTTAGTATAGCTATGGGCCTATATGGTTTGTGTGAAAGAGTGGAGATGTGTGTGTGTGTGTATACTGGGTTTTAATTTGGAGGGGTTGAACTTGATGGACTTTGTCTTTTTTCAACCCAATTTAACTATGTAACTATTTGCTTATCTGCTGTGTGCTGAGTTCAGGCCATTTGCATACCTGACTTCACTATCCCTAATAGGTATAAATTTTGGGCTGGGTGGCTGCTAGGCTCTGATATATGCTTGCTTAATCAGCAGCTAATCTAAAATATGTATTACATAATGCTGTGATTATATCTCTCTGCTCTTATTTTTTCTTCAGCAGTATCTGCTCTGACTATTGCTCACCTGAAACAAGTAGCCCTAATGGATGTAGAGCACAGGTCTGGCTGACTGCTAAATTCTAATATTTCATTGCTCTAAGCAGCAGCTAAACTAAACTATGCATTACATAATGCTGTGATTGTATCTATGTGCTCATATTTCATTCTACAGTATGATATACTCTAAACATCTGCTACCCTAAACTACGCATTACATGTTGGTGTGATTGTATTTGGAGTACATTGGGGTTTAATACCGATGAGTACTGACATGGATACCTACATCTGAATGTCTTATTATGCCAATGCATTGCTCCTATTATAGGGTATGGCTTAATCAGTTGAGCAGGGAATTTAATTTATTACATTGCATGTTTCTCCCTGTGGTAGGTAAGTCCACATATTGTCTTGATAAACACAGCAGGAGTGTATGAAGATAATGCTATGCTAGTCTGCATGTTATATAAGCAATAATAATGCAATACTGGTCAGCATTTTCTGCAAACAATGATAATGCTATGCTAGTCTACATGTTATGTAAGCCATGTAGTACACAACAACGTGTTTGATACCAATGAATGTAAATTTTACCAGATTCAGTAGCCTGAGGATATAGATCTCTGCCTGCATAAATGGAGGGCCATGCAATTGTTGCAGTGAAATGTGCAGTACAATTATTATCCATTGTTGGGCATTGGGCTCTGCTAGAGCCAGTATCTCAGGGCCCTGACCGAGGCATATATAATAATCTACTATGATAAAGCACACAGTTTAATACATGCTAGCACCATGGCCCATACCCTGCATGGGGATTCTCATGGATAAACTTCTGTTTTGCTCCAAAACATTTCAACCCTTGATAAATCTTCACATCCATAATAAATATTGATTTTTTACAGAGAAATTGAAAAGAAAACAATTTTTATTTTGAGAAAATATGTGACCCATGGAAAAAAAAGGAAACCTGCATTTTTGTAAATCAGCCACTTAATGTCAAGGGCCACACTTGCAAATAACTTGCAGGCACAATGTAACACATTAAAGTACAAAACATAAGGATCAGAAATCACCTTGGAACAGCAGTGTCGGGTGCTCAATCTTAGAGCGGTGGGGTACAGGTAATATGAAGAAAGTCCATTGGAGAGCAAGTCTGATTCAGTGTTGTGTTTATTGAAGATGCATAAGCACTACATGTTTCGGACCTCTAGGGTCCTTCCTCTGGTGCAGTTTGAAAAATTTTAAGTGAAAGGAGCCTATTTAAGGGCTCCTACCCCCACACAGAATCCACCTTCCTATTTACATATTATAAAAAAAAAAAAACTTTCACCAAGTGTACACTAGCTCCATCTTCTGGCCAGGTGTAACTATTTACATTACTGAAACTACCACATGGTCTATCAAAAACTGACACAGTAGGTAACAGGCAGAGTCTAAACATTTAACAAATCCTAGCATCTGGTGAGAATCAGTGCATGATTAATGTCCATACAGTATACTTCAGATGGTAGGCTGTCTGTGAAACAAAGTTATTTATTAGTTATACTTTAAGGTAACGATAATTATACTTTAAGTGGTAACTTTAAAGTAACATATTTACTTGTAGCAATCAATTCATCAATTTAGGTGGTAACTTTAAAGTAACATATAGAATTGTAGCAATCAATTCTAGAGAACCTTGTTGCAGAAAATCATAAAAAACATTTTAAACTCCATGCCTCATTCATGCCTTTCGGTTTTATGGTGTTAAGTTTCTCAATCCATTTGGCTTCGGACCCGAGGAGTAATATTTTTCTATCACCGCCCCTATTGGGTAAATCAATATGTTGGAGAACCATCCAGTGAAGGCTTGTGGCATTATGCTTTTCGTTAAAAAAAAAAATGTCTTCCCACTGGAATGTGTGTCTTTATTTTGTCAGGGTCATAATTTGTGATTCTTATTCTCACTGTCTGAGAAGTTTGGCCAACATATAATGTGTGGATGTGTTATATTGTCACCTTTAATAATGGAGTTGCAGTTTCCACAATTCAAACAGGGGAATGTGCCATTTTTGGGTTTTGTAAGGAATCTTGTTTTTCTATTCATCCTTAATTTCCTTACTTCTGCTTTTACTACTACATTAGCTATGTTTTTCCCTCATTTATAGCAAAACAACGGTGCCTCATTAAACAGTTCCCAAATGTGTAGTCTTGTTGTAATATGGACCAGTGATTTTTTATAATCTGTTCAATTATTTTACTTTGTGGGCAATATTCCATCACAAATGGTATTTTCTCATTACTGTTATGTTTCATTTTGGTACTCAGTAGGGAGTTACGTGGTATGTCAAAAACTTCCTTTCTGATTTGTTCTAAAAAAAATTTATAGTAACCCCTAGCAGTAAATTTATCAATTAGATTATCAGAGGCCTCCATATACTTGGCATCATTGGAGGAGATTCTCTTAATACGTAGGAATTGCCCTTTCGTTATCCCTCTGATGGTGCTAGGTGTATGGTAACTTTCAAACCTTAGTGTGTTATTTCTTTCTAAAGGTTTGGTGTACAATTCTGTCATTATTGTCCCATCTTGATTACTAATTTGTACATCCAGATAGTGTATTTTGGTGTTACTATATTCAGCAGTGAATTTTATTGTTGGGTGTTTTGAGTTTAAATAACCAACAAAATTTTTTAATTCTTGTATCGTGGATTCCCAGATAAGGAAAATTTCATCCATAAAGCGTAAGTAGCACGCAATTTTAGAAAAGAAAATGGGGTTCTCAAATGTTAGCTTATGCTCTATGGCATCCATAAATATGTTTGCATAGCTGGGAGCTAAATTACTTCCCATGACTGTCCCCTGTGTTTGTATGTAATGGTCTTGATTAAACCTCAAATAGTTTTGTTTGAGAACCAGTGCCATTAGATCAAGTAAGAAATACATTTTGGCATGTGGAATCTTTTCAGGTAACAATTTGTTTTCAACATATTTCATCCCTTCCTCATGGGGTATGGATGTGTAGAGCGATTGTGCATCAATACTGCATAATATGCAATCTTTTTTTATATTCCTCAATTCAGACAATCTAGTTAGAAAGTCTGTAGTGTCTTTAAGACACTGGGGTAGTTTCATTACAATTTCTTGTAGAAAAGTGTCAACATATTGTGATAACGGTTGCAGTATGGATCCCATCCCAGAGACTATGGGACGTCCTGGTGGGTTGGTCAGGCTCTTGTGGACTTTAAGGAGCATATAAATAAGCGGGTTCCTGGGATGTGGTGTAATTAAAAATTCCTTTGTTGTGGAATTAATAATCCCAAATTCAAATGCATAATTTATTGTGTCATCAACTTTTTTCTTTATTGTCAGGGCCCGAAGGCGTAGTTTGGAGTGCGGACCAAGGAGGAAGCAGCACGAGCCAGCAAGTCGAGGTACCAGGGGTTGAGGCAAAAGAATAGTCGTTATCCAGGCAAGCGGGTCAGTCCAATCAGATGCGGGTCAAAGACGAGGAAACAGGCCGAAGTCAAACACAGAAAGCAGTAGTAGAGTTCAAGAATCACACCCAGGAATGCAGTAGCAAAAACCTATAATTGGGCAAGGATTAAGTGTCCAAATGTTCCTTAAATAGGCAGTAATTGGCGCCAAAAGGGTGATGTCATCAGTAGGCGTCAAGTTCCTGCATCAGCGCGTCATTTCCGGCGCGCGGGCGCGTCGCTTCCGACGTGGGCGGCTATTCTGACGCGCACTTCCGGCGCGACCATCCTCGTGGAAGCCGCCATCTTGGGAGGACCGGAGCCGAGGACCCAGGTAAGTGGATCTCCTGACATTTATCCCCCAAGTCGGATCATGGTCAATATGTTTGTAGTGGCCTGGGATATTGAATTGCCTATTAGCTTCTGTAATGTAATCCCCTTTATTTTGAATAACAATGCTACCCCCTTTATCTGCTTTTTTGATCATTATATCATCATTATTTTTTAGTGATTCCAAGGCCTCTTTTTCTCCTTTAGTAATATTGTGTTTGTATGCCCCTTTATGCCTATGTTGGTTTTCCCAAATGTTCGACACTTCATATTAATATTCTGGAATGTCTCAATGGCTGCACAGGTAATGTCAGGTATGAACTCACTCTTGTTTTTCAATTGTTCACTCTTGTGTGAATAGGTGTCAGGATGTGGTTTTTTATTTATAAACAACATTTTTAGTTTTAACCTTCTAATGAATTTATAAAAGTCCACTTTCCATTGAAAGTGATTTGGTGTATAGTTAGGTATAAAACCCAGTCCTTTGTTAAGTACAGCCTTTTCATTATCTGTAAGTGTGTAGTCTGACAGGTTAACAATCAAATCATTAGACTTACACATTTTGTCTCTGATCGTAGTGGTGGTCATGGTCTGAGAAACTTAACACCATAGAACCGAAAGGCATGAATGAGGCATGGAGTTTAAAATGTTTTTTATGATTTTCTGCAACAAGGTTCTGTAGAATTGATTGCTACAATTCTATATGTTACTTTTAAGTTACCACCTAAATTGATTAATTGATTGCTACAAGTGAATATGTTACTTTAAAGTTACCATTTAAAGTATAATTATCTTTACCTTAAAGTATAACTAATAAATAACTTTGTTTCACAGACAGCCTACCATCTGAAGTATACTGTATGGACATTAATCATGGACTGACTCTCACCAGATGGTAGGACTTGTTAAATGTTTAGACTCTGCCTGTTACCTACTGTGTCAGTTTTTGATAGACCATGTGGTATTTTCAGTAATGTAAATATTTACACCTGGCCAGAAGATGGAGCTAGTGTACACTTGGTGAAAGTTTTTTTTTTTTTATAATATGTAAATTTGAAGGTGGATTCTGTGTGGGGGTAGGAGCCCTTAAATAGGCTCCTTTCACTTAAAATTCTTCAAACTGCACCAGGAATGACCCTAGAGGTCCGAAACATGTAGTGCTTATGCATCTTCAATAAACACAACACTGAATCAGACTTGCTCTCAAGTGGACTTTCTTCATATTACCTGTAACACAATAAACACTTAGGGGTTATCCCCTGTTGCATTTGCCTTTGTCTGCTGGTACCTTGTCTGTTGATCTCACTGGATCCAGGGGAGGGTGTCTCCCTAAGGACTGTGCACCAGGCTATAACTCTGCTTAGGCACTAAGGCGCATTTCACTGGTGTACCATAGGGATGTACCTGTATGCCCTTACTTGCACTCTGTTCAGTAGGTGCAAGAGAGGAGGCTTTGTGCACAGCATGCTATAGCCCTGCACTGTAGGAACAGGCACAAGCACTGAGTTTATTGAGTGCTACTCTTGTGCTCACGGATGCCTTTAGCACTTGAGTCATTCTTTTATATAGGAGATGTATTATTTTATATTTATGTATTGTCCTTGTGACTTTCCAGTTTCACTTACACAATATTAAATCTGGTGAGCCATGTGCATCTGGCAATTTTCTAATTAATTTTATTCATGCAATGAATGGGAAACCCAAGAATTCTGCTAATCAAAACTAAACAGAATTGTATTTCTTTTTTAGGGTTTACTTCTGCATTTTCTGTAGCTCTATCCTAACAAAAAAAAAATCTTCATTTGCACTTCATCCCTTGGGCAAATACAAGTATATTTACATGAATCCATAGAACCAATTCAGTTTCCATTTTATGGTTCAGAATACATTTCCTCTCACAACCCACCCAAGGGATAGAAAGATATTTGCTATATTGAGTGAGTGAAAGAAAGAAAAAAAAGAAAGAAATGAAACTACAGTCTGCCACTTTCAGATTACATTTCTGTTTTCAAGATTTTATAATATATTTTCAGAACATCTGATGCTTATTTGTTTGAATATTTAGCTTTTGCCTTGGAATACAGAAATTATTCCATATGTGTTACCTGAATTCTGGATGGGTAACAAACAGGGTAGGTTTTAGGTAGTGATGGGCGAAGTCAACCATTTTTATGCCCGCCAATGGCGAATTTATTGGCCCATCACTAGCTTTAGGGTAGGCCAGAGTAGATTTTTGTGCAGTGGTCCCCAAGATAAACAGGGCAATTTGGGCAAAAGTGTCAATAAATATATGAAGTATATGTTGCATTGTGTAACAGTATTATCTATGTAAGTGCAACTTAGTTTGTGCATGAGTACATAACCTTTCTCTACCACCATATTTGAGCTTGTGGAGAAATAACTGATACTCTTTCTCCCAACCTTTCTGCTTTCAAGAAATCTCTTAAAACGCACTTCTTTCGAGAAGCCTACCCTCACTCTTAACTACCAAATGCAACACTACATACAGTACCACATTTCTCACCCAATTAATTCGATCTTGCCCATTCCCACATGTTATGTGTAACTCCCTTACCTTTAGATTGTAAGCTTTTTCTGTATAGGGCCTTCCTCACCTTTTTAATCTGCATTGACTGTGATTGAATGAAACTCCATATGTATGTAATTCATGTGATTTAGTTGTATAATCACATTTACTTCAAAACTCTACGCTATAGAAATACATGTTAATAATAATAATAATAATAATAATAATAATAATAATACAGAGCACTCCTGCTATTAATATGAATGAAAAACTAGAATATTTTTTTCTATCAACATAGGTTTTAATGCAGTTTAGTCATTTTAATAACAAGAGGTACTGTATCGTTTTCTAGTAAACCGACATTAACCATTTACAAAAGGGCTTGTTTACTAACAATCAAATCGAAGGTTTTCTGATTTCTTTTTTTGCTACTTATGTCCAAAAAACTTGAATCATTGAGGTTTTAGAGGTATTTTTTTTTTTGCCAGATCATTCAGCATTATTTGCGTTCATTATTTTCGTATTCGGAGCTCTTAATAAAAATCATGGCATTTGTGGTTTTAGAGAAAGTGAGTTTAGACGTGGTTTAAAAAAATTCTAAAACCGCTAACATTTAACAGGCCGAATTTTAGTGGAACTCTACTTACTAAAGGTTGGATTTTAATGGTTTTAGGGGTTTTTGAAACTACATCTAAACTCACTTTTTCTAAAACAATGCCATGGAAATTATTAAAAGGCCAGAATAAAAAAAAATAGGAATGGAAAATAACACTGAACGATTTTTTCTTGCAAATAATAGGGAAAAATAAAAATCTTAAAATCTCTGAAAGTCCGAGTTTATTTAAAACTATCCAATAGGATCAGCACAGTTCTCATTGACTTCTATTGGACCTCAACAATTTTACCTCTTGAAGTTTTGTATTAGAGGCTTTTCTGGTTTTTACACTTAAAAGACAAGGAAAGTTAAACTAAAGAAGTAGGTAGAAATGTTGTACATTATGTTTTGTGCTTCTGTACTAGCCCCAGGCAACCACATCCCTTTAGCAGTAAAGTTCTGTGACTCCCCAGGAGATCCTCTAGTAGCTCCCCATCTTCTTTTCTGATTCACTGATTCACATGCTCTGTGCTGCTGTCACTTACTGAGTTTAGGGACCCACTCACAATATACAGTACACATAGAATAGAATTATCACAATATAACGCTGATTAGTAATTAATACAGATAATTACTACATGGCAGTTCAGAAACCAGTGTAACTATCATCAGAATTTAATAATCAGCCCTGTTGTATCAGCTTATATTACAGTCCAACCTAATTTTCTGCTTGATAATTTGCGACAAGCCCTAAGCTTAGCTTCTCAACAACTGCTCAGAGCCCACTGAGCATGTGAGTGTCACAGACACTTTCCAAGATGGTGACCCCCTGTTACACGTTTGAAGTCCTGGGTCATTGATGCTATTGGGAAGCTGAAACTTTAGGCTGGTGCAATAAGTTCATTATGTAAAATGTTTAATAAATCTTGAATTTTAGAGCTTTTTAAGAAATAGTAAAACCACAATTTTTGGAAAAAACTCAAGATTTGATTGTTTTACTATAAAATACAAATTTTTAATGAGAAAAGCCCAGAATTTTTTGGTATTTATTATACCCCGAAAATTTTTAAAAGTCTGAATAAAAAAATCTGGCATCTCAGACATGCAGAGGTTGTATATAAGTCAATGGGAGAGGTCCCAATACTATTTGAAAGTTTCTGTGGTGTGTGCTGAAATTAGCTCAAAAACCTGACTATTTCAGACTTTTTTGGGCAAAAAATGGAGCAATTCGGGAAAACATTCTTGTACAATTCAGGTTTTCATGTGATTTTATCAAGGTTGTCCCTGATTCGATTAAATTGTGTTTTTTTTAATAGTAAATAAGGTCCAATAGTGGATTTTAGTTTGATTGGACTTTTTTAATTTCAGTAAGAGAAGGAAGATTTGTCTGTTTATCTTGTGCATCTAGAAATAGGCCTGAGACTGCTGATTGCCGTGGTGCAGTTACAGACGACGAGTAGTGATGGGCGAAACGGCCGCGTTTCGCTTCGCCGAAAAATTTGCGAATTTCCAGAGAAATTCTCGAATTTTTCGCCGATTCGCGAAACAAGTCGCGCGTCGATTTTGACGCGCGCCGCGTCGTTTCTGATGTGTCGCGTCATTTTCGGCGCGCGGCGCGTCGTTTTCGGCGCGGAGCTCTTAATAAAAATCATGGCATTTGTGGTTTTAGAGAAAGTGAGTTTAGACGTGGTTTAAAATATAAAGTACGCCACAGGCGTAGAAGATTCTATGGGAGATGCTACAAGTGCCAAGGGAGTTGTAAGACTTACAAAAATTCTACAGTACAGAAGTCTTATTATGAGCCTTCTATCTATGAGAGTGACTCCCCTGAGGATGATATGGTGCTGAGTCGAGAGAAGACTACTGTGGAGAACCCTGTTGGCATGAAGGTGGTCCCTGAAACCTCTGATACCCCTGATAGATCTAAAGAACTGAGTCTGGGTAAGCACAGGTCTTCAAGGAAGGCAAATGTTAGGGTATCAGGTAACAGTAGTGAAGCAAACATTGACTGTTTTACTGTTCAGGCATGCCAGCTCATACGGCAAGCAATGATGTTGCAGGTTTGTCCAAGAGGAGAATGTAGGGGACAAGAGGAATCCTTCCCCTGTTTTTCTGCCTGTGACATTATCCAGCCCAGTTACAGGCTGAAGAGCGATCCGATTGGTCGAGCACCCCAGTTCATCTTAGGGAGAGAAGGTGTGCCAAATCTACAGTGTACTTTGGAGCCAAATCTACAGTGTCTTCAGGAGAGCTGAAGAGAGTAGCTGTAAGACTGTCAAATAAGACTGCACTCAACCCATTATCAATATATTTAAAACATTGAGACATTCTGTGCATACAGCTACTAAAAAATGCTTTACCCTTTAAACAACAGGGATTGTTTGTCCATATATTGCAATATATTTAAGCTGGCCAACTACGTCAAAGTCATCCCATATCTGGCCAGTCCTACGCTCAATTTTCATCTGATTCATTAAGAATTCCATTACTTCATTAAACATTTTACAAAGGGACTAAGTTTTACCTGCAACTTACTTGCTGCTTTCAAAGTAAAACTCCCAATCATGGATGCCCTTTTATTAGACACCAGTGGGATCACCTGACTATAGCTGGGAAGGGTGGGGGCTACAACAGAGAGCTGGTCACTGCTCCAGTATAACTACAACAAACAAGAAAAAGTTGTGCTCACCACTAATTTTTAAAACCATTAGGCGGGGGTGCAATGAGGCTGTGACCACAAAATAAATATAGACAAATGCAAAAGGTCCTCTGCACTCAACCCAGCTTAAATATATTGCAATATATGGACAAACAATCCCTGTTGTTTAAAGGGTAAGGCATTTTTTAGTAGCTGTATGCACAGAATGTCTCAATGTCTTAAATATATTGATAATGGGTTGAGTGCAGAGGACCTTTTGCATTTGTCTATATATATATATGTATACAGTGTCAGACTGGGATGCCAGGGGCCCACCAGAAAACCTTAGACCAGGGGCCCACCAGAAAACCTTAAACCAGATGCCCACCAGAAAACCTTTGAGCAGGGGCCCACCAGAAAACCTTAGACCAGGGGCCCACCAGAAAACCTTAGACCAGGGGCCCACCAGAAAATCTTAGACCAGGGGCCCACCAGAAAAACCTTAGACCAGGGGCCCACCAGAAAACCTTAGACCAGGGGCCCAACTTTCCAAACTATTATTCCTTCTCTCCTCACTTAACTTCTTCATTCTCCTATTCTTTTAGATCTTACTTATATTATAGATACTAACTATACTCTATACTTCCATTATTAAGCCTCTTTTTCCACATAAAGAAATAGGGAATGAACATGAAATAGGCCAAATTGTTAGGAGCAAGAGGGCCCACTGAAACCTGGGCCCACGGGAGTTTTCCTGGTATCCGTGTGGGCCAGTCCAACATTGTATATATATATATATATATATATATGCAAAATCAAGATGTTCATTTCTTATGCAGAGAAAATGCTAAAAAATAATGAAAATAAAAATGATCTGTTGTTGACATAGAACTTTATCAGCATGGCATTGCCTTATGAAGCTTTGTGGATAACAGGTTATTGGATACTAAATCCAGTACAGTTTTTTAAAAACAAATTACAAGCAACAATATAATTTCCATCTTCCCATCATGTGCCTACTGACTATGCCTTACAATGTGCACTTTTTCATCTCCAATTTGTACTTGTATGTTAGCCACCCATCCACTTAGACTGTAAGCTCTAAGCTGCAGGGACCTTCTTCCCACTATGGGGTAAATTTATCAAAGATTGAAGTTCCGCCACTAGAGTGAAATTCTGCCGCTCTCCATTCATCGCTATGGGATTTTGCAAGGCATATTAATCAATGGGTGAAGTGGAAGTTCACACTTTGATAAATACGCCTTTAAAAATCCCATAGAAATGAATGGAGGGCAGAGGAGTTTCACTCTAGTGGCAGAACTTCACTCTTAACTTCACTCTTTGATAAATATACCCTTATGTCTCTTACCACATAGCACTTAAGCTCTTTGTCCTATGATTCTGTATATATTTATGTGATTTGTCTCCCCCATGTATACTTTTATATATTATACTTTTATGCACTGTACAGTAATGCAGCTCCTTAATAGAGCTTTATACAATACAATACAATACAATGAAGAAGGTTGGCGGGTTGTAGCAGTAGTAAATATGATGTCCCCATGTTCTAAGCAGCTGAACATTTATAGTCCTGAACATTTTTATAGTCCTTACACGTCCATTAATTTTTTCTATTTTAATGCTTTCATATAATAAATACAAACCATTCAAGATGTGTCTACTTAGATAGCAATGTCTCTCTCTATACACAGGCCCCCCTAATTGCTTATGCTTCCCAGAGACCATAGATTCATGCATATTTATTTGCCATACTATTCTTGTGCCTCTTTATCACAATGGAGTCACAAAACCGATTTGTGTCTCTTTAGTTGATAAAACACACACATGAAGCTGGTTTGGGGGAAAATGGAAATGAATAAAAAAATCAGCCGCCAGAAAGTAGAGAGGATAACTCATCCATAATGTCTAAGTATTTATGAGTTATCTGTTAAATTTCGGCTGGGAAAAAAATGTTAAAGCATCTGCCCTGGCTCTGGATTTTACATACTTCTACACAACAATTCAGTACATTGTTCCCAAACTGCTTGTCATATATTTTACCTTTTGCCCTTCACTGTCATTTCTTTTCCCCTCCCTTAGCTGGTTTAATGTTTTTTTTTTGTCAGCTAAGTTTATTGAGTATTTACAGATAATTACAGCTTGTGCAGTTCAGCAGATAATAAGATACTGTACACACGACATCTTTATTATACAGAGACAATAATAAGAATTAACAATGACAGAGTCTTACATGATGGCATGTGTTTACCCTAATTAACGCCATTGGTGGGGAACCTATATCTGGAGGGGGTATTTTCTAAGCCAAGGTCCCCATGTTTGGTTAAAATGCTGCCTGTTCTACACTTCACATTGTACAGTAGTACAAAATGCTTTAGAGTGAGGGAGAGGTTGGATTTGCAATTCATTAGTGAGAAAAGATTTCCCTGCAGAGCTAAGGTCTACTTGGTATCCTACTTGGATATCAAAGCGTGAAGGTGGCTAAGTGTGGGTCAATATAGGCTCTCCTTCTCAGTACACACCCCTGCCACGGATGTAATAGCGAATGCAATTAGAAATAGTTAACTGAGAAACAGCCAATAAGCAGTACTTGCTGCAAATATCAATTACGTGATAAAGGGCTTTTTAGCCCGAAACATGTCATTGGAATAAAGCAAGTACTGCTTATTGGCTGTTTCTCAGTTAACTATTTCTAATTGCATCCTACTTGGGTATAATATGGACAGACCACGTGCTAATGATAAGACTCTGTAATCGTTAATTCTTATTTAATATCTATGTATAATGAAGATGCCATGTGATGGTGGATAGGAAAGTGGTTCAGTAGATTTATAAAGTAGGATGCAGTATGTCCACAGAAAGTTCAGCATATAAAAGATATAAAAAAGATGGGTAGAAAGATAGATGGATAGATAGATAGATAGATAGATAGATAGATGGATGATAGACAGACAGACAGACAGACAGACAGACAGACAGACAGACAGACAGATAGATAGATAGATAGATAGATAGATAGATAGAGAGTAGATGATTGATAGATAGATCGATAGATAGATAGATAGATAGATAGATAGATAGATAGATAGATAAAGAGTAGATGATTGATAGATAGATAGATAGATAGATAGATAGAGAGGGAGAGAGAGAGTAGATGATTGATAGATAGATAGACTCTTTACTGTTGTTCAGAGGCTTTTTTTTTAATCCATATTATACAGATAGAGTCACTTGGATTTGTAAATTAAATGCGTCGTGATTCAGGGCTTATTGAAGAAACTGTGTTATCTAAAGTTATCTTAACTCATTTAATGCATGTAACCTTTTCATTAGCATACCAAAGCACCATTGTTTTCAATGGTGAACTCTTTAATTGGATGGGATGCTGTGACACGATATTCATACTGAAGGGCCATTAGATTGTAAGCTCTCCTGAAGCAGGGCCTAATGTGAATGATGAACCTTTCTATAGGAGTGCATAACATTAGGACACTATACTGCGTGAATAAAAAACAATGCTGATGATGATGTTGATGATGATAATAACAGAGATTCTGAGTGGTTCTAGGAAATGGGTTGATTAAATAATGCATTTACTTGTCATCATGCCTGATATTTTCGGAGAATGCTTTTTTCCAGGAATAAATCAATGGAGGTACCAAGTAAATGAGCACTCTGTGCACATTTTAATTTTTCTTAGCTAAATACAGTTCCTTGTATTCTTTTCCCTGACTGTCTAAGGAAGAATATGGCCAGGCATTTTCTCTTAATGTGAGCGATAAAAGGTTAATGCCTACAAACAAACCTTTATATGAACAACATAGAAGCGTGAAAGATGACAAGAACATTCCAATTGATTTTATGATAGGGGTTTGTACACTTTAATGGAAAAAAATGTAATAGCATTGTTGTTAAATATTTAAAGGGCACCAATCCTAACTAAAATCATTTACTAAGTAAATACAATATGTGAAAGTTCAAAAAATCCGATTTTTAAAACAGTTAGAATTGATTGTATAATGTAAATCATCAGCTCACTATACTTTCTGCAAAATCTCCCCTATCTCCACTGCAGTTCTAGCTGAGGCAGGCATCTTGGATTTCACTGACTCCTCCTACCTATATCTTCACAGCCAACTGCAGCTCTGAAATCTCGCACATGCTCAGTTGAAATGTCTTTGTTGCCTAATGAACCTTCTAAGCTATTTTCAAATCTGCCAAACTTCAGTGTAAGCTGCTGTTCAGTAGTGCTGACACCTTCTGGAAGTTAGTGTGTGCCCTACATTTGCGTAATTGCATCACCAGTAGGGGATAAGTTAGGGAAATCATGTGATACTTCTAGTGGAGGAGTTTACTAAAACAATGCATTCTGGGTTGAATCCTCAGGGCAGTGCTACAATCTGAGCATGTTCATGAATTCATTTGCATGTTATAGTCACAGTATGGACTCCCTTAGTGAAAGAACCTATTTGACAAAGTGTGGGATTTTTTAAAAACTGCCTTTTTCCCCCCAAAAAACTGTATATGTAGTTTAATTACACATGTTTTAGGATTTTGATTGTGATTGGTGCCTTTTAATGGATATTGTCACAATTGTTAGAATTGAGAAACCCCCCCATATGCTTCTTTGACTAAGTCCTGC
The DNA here is from genome assembly GCA_024363595.1 of Xenopus borealis. Classification (NCBI taxonomy): domain Eukaryota; kingdom Metazoa; phylum Chordata; class Amphibia; order Anura; family Pipidae; genus Xenopus; species Xenopus borealis. Next base: position 13,145,777 of record CM044431.1, read on the forward strand.
TTGGATACCATTCGTACGATTGAATCGTTCGAATCGTATGAATTTTTCTGAGGCTCGAAGGAAAAAGTATGCTTTTTTCGTGAAATCGAACGATCGGTATCCGGTATGCAGTGTGCCAGCAGCTCAGCAATGGGCAATTTGTCAGGGGGGAACAGTAATTGTACCCAGGCCGACTGCTGACTGTTACACCACTATAGAGCCCACAGCACCTCCTGTGGCTCATCCAGGAAGATGATATAAACCTTGGTCTCAACCAGACAGTTCCAGACTTTGTCTTTTGTATGGCAACAAAGTGGTTAACAAAGGGTGCCAGGGACTTTAAGGAGGTGCTGGGTAGCAGAGGGAACTCTGGGTATAGTTACGTGGAGGTGAGGGATTGGTTATTGACACTAATATGAGGGTTGGTATCAAAAGGGAGATAACTTACCCTTCTTCTCTTTCAGTATCATTGGCACTGTGCAGGCTTGGCAGAGTGTCTGGTCTCCCATAATGTCGTCCGATCATCCCACCCTATTGCATTGTTATATTTTGCAATATGTGTTAATTTAAAGAATTTTTATTTTTGAATTATAAATATATACCGACTGCTGGCATGTAATTGATTATGGTCCCTGTCATTTGGGTCTGGGTAATAAAGGTTTTTCTCTTTACATGCCCATGGTAGCTGTGGTGGCTGGCATCTATAATCTATGTTTATCTGATTTGATTAAACATGGTTTGATAAAGCTTTGATTAACATCCACCCATTAAGAAAAGGAAAACTGAGTCTGGGTTTTTTTTATTTTAATGGTCACAAGTAGAGGTTTTTATGTTTCACACAAGCGACTGCCACTCCACAGTCTTAGTTACCTATCTTAGTGGTTTCTCCCTCACTCCCAGATTTTTCATTAGTTACCTATCTTAGTGGTTTCTCCCTCACTCCCAGATTCTTCATTCTCACATTGTTATCTCTATTGAGTCCACTCTTTGCTAGCTTTTACATGCTGCACCTGGTTATACAATCTGGTCATTTCTGATTGGCTGTCATCAGGGCCGGACAAGCCTCCCAAGCTCCCTAGGCAACATGGTCGGCTAACCCCTCCCCCCACTCGCATGCATATGTGCGCCTGTGTGCACCATAACATAGGGGAGGGCAATGAAGGGGAAGTGTAATAGCAGGTGAGGGAGGAACAGAAGGAGGAACAGAGGGGAAGGACAGAGAGGAGGGAGGGACAGAGGTGAGGGAGGGACTGAGCGGGAAGAAGGGACAGAGGGGAGGGACTGACAAATGGGGGATGGAGGGACAGAGTGGAGGAAGAGATAGAGGGAGGGACAGAGGGGGAGCAACAGAGGGGGAGGGAAGAGGGGAGGGATGTGAGGGATAGAGGAGAGGATGGGCTAGAAGGGGGAGGGAGGGACAGAGAGAGGGAGGGAGACGAGAGATGCAGTGGAGAGTGAATCTGGACTCAGAGTAGGCAGAAGAATCTTGAACACGCACCTGCACAGCGCCTCCACATCATTGCGCCCTAGGAAGGTGCCTCTTCTGCCTACCCCTAGTTCCCCTGTTTCACAAATTTATTTAGTTTCTAAGCTAATGCATGTATTTTGCAAAACAGAGGTTTTTAGTTACAAAATTATGGTCATAAAATTGATAAGTGCAAGAAACTCACCCTGGTGTCTACTGGGGGGACAGCAGGGACGCCTGCAGCCCCCTCGGTGGGGTCAGCCGCCACATCCTTTCCCTGCCGTGCCGGATCCTAGGCACGCACGGCGCACTTACAGGTTTATTTAAAGGTGCAGGCGCCAAATTCAAATGTATTTAAAGGGACTTTTTGCTGCAATTCACGGCCCGTGGTGGGCCTTTTCTGTGCTGTAAAGTTTCTAGTTTGTCTGATTCCTGTGTTTGACCCTGCCTGGCTCCTGACTTCTCCTGACTTCTGTGATCCTGACATCGGCTTGTGACCTGACTATTCTACACTCTGTATTCTGACCCTGCCTGCCTGACCATTCTGATCTGATCATCTTGCCTGTTATCTGACTTCCGATTCTGCCTGATCCCACTGCTAGTCTTCCTGGTTTTGATCTTGGCCTGTCCATCTGTGTTCCGTTTGTCCTGACCCGGCCTGATTTGACTACGTTATCTGCGCCGTCCTGTCCTGTGACCTTCTGCCCAAAGACTTTGCTTAACTGTTGTGCCCCTTGCTAGCCAGAACTTTCGCCTTGCACCTCTCGTTAAGTCCAGGTGGCATCTGAGTAGCTGAGGGCTCCTCCAGAGGCTAAAGGCAGCCACACTACTGGTGAAGCACGAGCCGAGATCAGGGTGCATGGCATCTGTTCTGGTTTGGGTGCCAACTGTGACAATAAGCCACCATACCATGTCTAGGTAAACCCCATATGTTGGTCATAAATGTTGACCTTTGGTCAACTTTTTTCTTGGTTGGAATCTCCCTACATAACTGCATGTCTCAGGGTCAGTGTCTCCAGACTACAGCATCAGTTTAAATTTGCTTGATCCTCCCCCATACTAGTAGCATTTTAAAACAGGGGTTTTTAGTAACAAATTTATGATGATAAAATTGATAAGCCATAATTTTATTACTAAAAACCCCTGTTTTGCAAAATACATGCATTGCCTTAGATACTAAATTCATTAGTGAAACAGGGGACCACGGAATGTGCGATGATTATTTTTTTCTTTTTGTATGTTTGTAACTATCCTGGCCAGATCAGCTGCACTTCCATTGTACTTTTATTTGGTCTTGGAGTGCTCCCACTAATCCACCTTTTTTGTATACCCCTGGTTCTGGCCCTGGATGTCATTCTTTTTTTCTGTAGTTTTTTCAATCTTTTTTAAATGTAAGTTGTCATCACCTCAAACAGAACATACATTGACATGTGCATTATATTGTTTTTAAAGAGATATTTTACATTGTACCTGTCCAGCCATGTGCGTTTATCCGTTGTGTGGAGAATTCACGCACTGTTTCAAACTGTTTTGTACAGATTCAGTGATGGATAAATTCCTTTATTTGCAGCAGGTCAACCTCAATATGCTACTCATTAAGGCTATTTTGAGTTGGAATTAAAAAGTGAGAAACACTTTCCCTGCTATGTATCCGTAAGTGTTTTAAATTGGTTCACATTGTACCTACAACAGCCCCCGGTGGGAGCACCATTGCTAATTAATCTATGAATGCTGCGGAGGGAATGTAAAAATCAAAGGACACTTGTTAGTGCCTAATAAACATACACTATACAGCTTGCGGTATCATCGATTGCTGCAGTCCTTAGAAGACAAAAAACAATGGAAGATTAATGATACAGGGCACAAGTGTGTCTCCCTCTAAAGCTGTTTATTTTAGGTTTAATAAGAGCTGAGTGGTTCAGAAACATGATCTATTTTGCTGTCCTTTTAAAAGTGCAGAAATGCTCCGATCTGGGAGTGTTTATATATTTCCTTTAGTGCTAGATGAAACCCAATGGGACAGCATGCATACAACTGGTATCTATCAGCTGCAAAATTCCACTTTCAATGTCATTTTGATGTTCTTTATTTACCACAGATATTCTTTGAACCAACCCCAAGTGGTATTAATATGAAAGTGCCTTGAACGTGGGGCCATTTAGTTACATACGGCGGGGGGTCTATGTTTGTTATTTTATTTATTTTTGATCTTCTTGACTTCTTAGGTGTTTCATTGATCTTCTAGTGTACAAAAGTCTATACTAGATGCTGCATTAACGGTCTACATATGGCATGTGTATAGCATGTAAATAAACCTTTAGTGTGCTGGTTATGGTTTATGGTGGAACCAGACTGCAGTGACAAACAATCAGTACAGGTATGGGATCCATTATCTGGAAACCCATTATCCAGAAAGCGCTGAAAGGCCATCTCACACTGACTCAATTTTATCCAAATAATCCAATTTTTTTATTAAAATTATTTCCTTTCTCTGTAATCATAAAACACTTGCTTTTACTTGATCCAAACTAAGATATAATTAATTCTTATTGGAAGCAAAACCAGCCTATTGGGTTTATATGATATGTACACAATTTTCAAGTAGACTAGACATATTACAGAAAGATCCATTACTCAGAAAACCCCAGGTTCTTGAGCATTCTGGATAACAGGTCCCATACCTGTATATATAATAATAATACAGGTATAGGCTGTATTATCCATAATGCTTGGAGCTGGAGTTTCCAGATATGGGAACTTTCTTTGGATCACCCTACATTACCTCTGCTAAAAATCATTTAAAAATGAAGTAAACTCTATAAGACTGTTTTGCAACCAGTATTTATGCAGCTGATTTACCATCAAGTACAAGGAACTGTTTCAATTTTTAAAGGGGTAGTTCCCCTTTAAGTTGACTTTTAGTATGTTCTAGAATGGCCAATTCTAAAAACTTTTCAATTGGTCTTAATTTTTTTTCTCTAGTTTTTAAATTATTTGCCTTCATCCTCTGACTCTTTCCAGCTTTCAAATGGGGGTCACTGATCCCATCTAAAAAAACAAATTCTCTGTAGGGCGACAATTGTATTGTTATTGTTACTTTTTATTACTCATCTTTCTATTCAGGCCTCTCCTATTCATATTCCAGTTCCTTATTCAAATCAATTCATGGTTGCTAGGGGAATTTGCAACCACATTGCTGGAAATGATATATAAATAGAACATGAAAATGACTTGCAAATTTTCTCTGAATATATATGTTATATTAAATGTTAATTTAAAGGTGAATAACCCCTTTAAGAGAAAAAGAAAATAAATTTGAAAATTTAGAATTATTTCCTTAAAATGGAAGATAGACTGCAATTTTGTGCTCTTTGATTAGTGGATTTCAAGGTAAATAATCCCATTCCTGTACAAGGCTACTCTTGCATGTTGGACCTATAGGTGCATTAATTTAATGGCATGCATTGGAAGGGCCTATAAGTTTATGTACATGTCTTGCCCACATGTTGCCTCTTCCCTTGTTTTCTTTAGTTTCTCCCATGTGCACTCAACACACAGGTCTTTTCCTTTTTAAATCCCTCGTGCTCAAGTCAAGATGAAACCTTATGATTTCCGTGTCTGCTTTTCCCACGTGTGTGTCTAGAAAGCACTACAGATATGGGATGCATTATCTGAAAACATGTTATCCAGAAATCTCCAAATTACAGGAAGGCCATCTCCTATAACAGTGATCCCCAACCAGTGACTCATGAGCAACATGTTGCTCACCGACCCCTTGGATGGTGCTGTCAGTGGCTTCAAAGCAGATACTTATTTTTTAATTATTTGCTTGGAAACAAGTTTTAATTGCATAAAAGTCAGGTGTACTGCCAAATAGAGCCTCCCGTAGGCTGCCAGTCCATACAGGGGCTTCCAAAATCCAATCACAGCTCATATTTGGCATCCCCAGGAACTTTTTTCATGCTTGTGTTGCTCCCCAACTTCTTTTACATGTGAATGTGGCTCACGGGTAAAAAAAAGGTTGGGGATCCCTGTCCTGTAGAATCAATGTTATCCAAATAATCCAATTTTTTTTAAATTTCCTTTTTCTTTTTTATAATAAAACAGTAGTACAGTACATCATACAAACTAAGATATAATGAATCCTTACTGGAAGCATAGTACATAGTAAGTTAGGCTGAAAAAAAGACTTGCGTCCATCAAGTTCAACCTTTTTTTTTTTTTTTTTTTTTTTTTTTTCTTATTTTTAATTTTAGCTGCCTAACTGCTAGTTGATCCAGAGGAAGGCAAAAAAACCCATCCTAAGCCTCTCCAATTTGCCTCAGAGGGGGGAAAAAATTCCTTCCTGACTCCAAAAAGGCAATCGGACTAGTCCCTGGATCAACTTGCATAATGAACTATCTTCCATAACCCTGTATTCCCTCACTTGCTAAAAATCCATCCAGCCCCTTCTTAAAGCTATCTAATGTATCAGCCAGTACAACAGTTTCAGGGAGAGAATTCCACATCTTCACAGCTCTCACTGTAAAAAACCCCTTCCGAATATTTAGGCGGAACCTCTTTTCCTCTAAACGGAATGGGTGACCTCGTGTCATCTGGAAAGACCTACTGGTGAATAAAGTAGCAAAACAAGCCGATTGGGTTATTTAATTTTTACATGATTTTCTAATAGACTTGAGGTATGAAGATCCAAATTACGGAAAGATCTGTTATCTGGAAAACCAGAGCATTCTGGATAGAGGGTACCATACTTGTATATCTGCTGCTTCCACTTAAAATGCTGCATATTAAGAAAAGGATACATTGGAACAACAATACACCGACAATGTGAAAAACCACCGTAGATTTCCTCCTTTTTTCTCCCAAAACAAAGCACACATTTTGAATAGCAGTCTTTGGTGAAGTGTGTTATTTGCTAAAATACAATTATTGTATGTAAATGCAACCTTCAAAAGAAACTCTTGATGCAACAGAGGGCGTACTATGAATCCTTTTGTTTCAAGAGTTCACGCTTTCTGGACATTTTCATTCAAGCCGAGGGGAGTGGATGTGATAAGGTATTTTAAGTGCCTATGACTTATTAAACATAAAAGTTACAGAGGCAGAAGAGGGGGTTTATGAAGCAGGCGTTGTTCTGCAACATCAAAAGGACATAAATAAATTAGAGGTTGTACAAGATAGGATTATAAATATGATCTATAACCTCCACATTGTAAGCACTTTGCAGAGGATTTTGTATACACCTTCATGCAGCACTGGTTAGGACCAGCACTTTTATTTGCACTTTGCAGCAGTTCTAATACATTTGCCACGTGTGCTGTGCACGTTCAGCACAAAAAACACATTTTTCTTTAGCGTCTCTATATTTATGCATCACGCATATGCCTATGCTTGATTATTCATGGGGGCACTGAGGCAAGTAATTCCCCTAAAAATATTCTCTGATGCTGAAGAAATAATTTCTGGCGTAGCTGTTAATTTCTTTTACATTTTCAGAAACTCCTTCTCATTTAAGCAATCAAATGTAACTTTCTCCTAAGAGAATTTCAGAGAAATATTGAACTTTAACCTTCTAAAGCAAGAGGAAAATGACAAAGAGAAATTAATTAAAAGTCAGTTCCACCAATAAAATTTGCCCAGGTTTAGGAACTCATAGCAACCAGATCTTTTGGAAGATAACTGTGTGCTATTGTGAGGTTTCTGCAGGGGAACTGTGGCATCTGAGGTGGTGACTAAGCAAAAATTGGCAAATTCACTAAAGGGAGAATTTTCACCTGCCACTTTCACCACTCTATGCACATTTGCCGGCACTATGCCAATTCACAAAGATGTGAAGTTGCATCTCAGCAGCCAGAAGCTGGCAGAGTTTTGCTAATAGTAGCTTCAAAAAGATTCCAACAGGAAAATTGCAGACCATACCTCAAAAAAAAAAATTGAGGGGAGAAAAACAAGGAAAAACATAGTGCAGCGTTCTCTGATTTAGTCGCACCTTGTGTAGGCACCCACAAACACTATCAGTGCAATAATATTCAATGTACTAAGTGATTTTGTGTAAGTGATCTTTTATATTTGTATATCAAAACACCATCATATTTAAGTGCTTATGTTCTAAAACAAAATGTGATAGATTATCCCAATATATACCCACGTTATCCACTATTTGGCATTCGATTATACTCACAGACGTTTAAAAATTAAGACTGCATGTCATATTGGATGACTGTTATTCGAAATCCTTCCTTGCGGGTAAAAGAGATAAGAACAGCATGTGCAGACTGTAGGTTAAAATTAGTATTTTAATAGTTGTAGTACACTTACAAATGTTTATCTTTAAAATCGTCTTTAAGAAAAAAGGATTGCGCGAATGTCCTTCTCCGTGGAAGTCAGGGAGTTGTGTGTCACCTTATTATGGTTCCGCCGCCTTTTTTCGTACCGAGCAAAGTTCGTGCAGCGTCCTTTCCTCCCTTCAGCGCAAAAGCCAAAGACGTCACCTCTAACGTGTTTCGCCTGAAAGGCTTCCTCATAGAGCGGTGATGTTCGCTCTTTCCGTTCGTTCTTTATAGTCTCCTCTTGCCTGGGGTGGGGGGTCTCAAAGCAATCGGCTGCCGATTGAAGAGGATGTAGTTTCATCTTATGTTTGTTACGTCTAAGGTGGCGAAGGATCTCTGGCAAAAGCGGTAACGCTCTGTAAAATTTGCACCCCAGTGAATTTACGGACTAACAATTGTTGCTGCCGCCTGGCGAAAGGGAGGGAAAACTACAATATTGATGGTATCTTTCACTAGCGAATTGTCCTTGGGATTGGGATTTTTGCAAACTAGAGAGCTTCTGAATAAAAAGCTAAATAATAAAAAAAAAAACAGAAAATATAAAAATTGAAAATCAATTCCAAATTGTCTCAGAATATCGCTATTTACAACTAGTGATGGGCGAAACGGGCGCGTTTCGCTTCGCCGAAAAATTCGCGAATTTCCAGAGAAATTCGCGAATTTTTCGCCATTTGGCGAAACGAGTCGCGCGTCGTTTTTGACGCGCGTCGCGTTGATTCCGACGCATCGCGCCGTTTTACGACGCGCGTCGCGTCGTTTTCGGCACGTCGCGTCAAAAACGACACGCGACTCGTTTTGACGCGGCGAATTTTTGGCAGCGAATTTTTCGGGTCGTTTCACGAATTTATTCACCAGCGGCGAATCGCGGGAATTCGCCGCGAATTCGCCCCTGGCGAATAAATTCGCCCATCACTATTTACAACATACTTAAAGTAAATATAATGGCAAACAACTCCTTTAATATATTATTATAATAGTCTATGCTGAGCTCTAATAGTTATATATGTCTTACTTGCCTCACTGGCACTTATGGAGCCCCAGGCTTTAAGACCTATGGGAAAATTTATAGACACAAATGTATTTGAGAAAGTATTAGATATTTATTCATGTATTTATATTTTTAATTAATATATGCATATTTATGATATGTATTCTTTTGATTGATATGTACGTGGTAGAAACTACATTGTCTTTTATTATTATATATGAAGATTGGATATATGTTTATGCCCTTTGATTGGCACTATATGCTAATGCTCACTAATTTGCACGCAAGTTTGACAATGAGGTGTTAATTGATCCAGGACATGGATTGGTCAAATGGTATGCACTATGTTATTTAATGTTTTGTTTTTAAAGGTTTTGTATCATCCTTGTCCTAATGAGGACCGAAACGTTGGATATCGATACAACAATAAATAATTGAGCTTATATAATTGGGAGTGCTGGTCTGCAGATGATTGAGATATATATATATATATATATATATATATATATCCTCCCTATTTAAATTGTGGTAAGTGTAAGTGCATTAACAAAGTTTCATGAGGGATAAATAATAATAGAAATGCCTACGCTGAGAAATTTTTGATGGCAAAACTTTGCCAGTGTTGGTCTGCTAAGACCTAACTTTGCATTTTGATAGTGTATGCGGTGAGAAGTAACATCTGATGAAATGCTGCTAAGTGAGGCTGAGCCTTCCAAGGCAAAAAATGTCCTTTTAGTAAATGTGCCCCCTAGTGAAAGATGATTATTTAATCGCTCCTACTATGGCAAATAAATATATAAATCCCTGTTATTTTTCAACAGTGCACAGTTAATTCTACATCACATGGATGTTTTATTGGGGAAATATAATATTTTTTTTAAATGTTCCATCAAAGCTGTTTTCATTAAATGCCACACCGAAGAACAAATGAAAAATCAAAAACAACTATCTGTCAGCTGTCTGGTCCCCACTGTGGAAAGGTGACTACAAATTAAGGAGGTTTAAAGGATATGTAGTATAACAATCTCCAGATGAAAGAAAGAAGCCTCCAATAACTGAAAACTGTTATTCTCATCATTTATCAAAAAAATAAACTATATATTCAACAACACTCTCATCGCATTCATATTCTGTAAACTTTCTGGATATGCATGAGTTCCAGCTCCCCCTTTCATTCTTATAAGTTTCAAAGTCCTCACTTTGGCATAACTCTTTATCTCTGTTTAATTGTGTCTGCAGAAGTTCCTGAACATGCCCTCACAGAGAAATTGTCCTTTATATATAATTTATATATTTATAAAACACTTTTCAGGGATTATCCAACATATAGTTTGCTCCCTGTCTAAATTCCATATAATATTCACTAATGAATTACCCTGCCTGTATTATATCTGTGGAGAATGGAAGGAATCCAGAGGACCTGGAGGTATAATTAGGTTCTACTGAAGTTGTAGAAACACCTTCTCTTGTTTTACATTTTACTGGAACTCAACTTTTACAACTAATCGTTGTTTGTGTGTACTCTTCCCCCTTCTTTCAAATATAATTTATTGTGTTGTAGAATTATGTTTCGGTTCCTTCTCATATCATCTATGAGAACACATTTCATCCAGTTAAATGAATTTGAATATGAAGCATGTGTAATAACTCACAAACAGGTGTTTCATTTTTAAATTTCTCATCCTTGGTAACCTCTTTGAAGTTGTGATATAATTTTAATTAATTAATGTTGCACACACTACATTTTTCATAATCATATGTATCTTTGTTCCTTTGGAAGTCCCTAAATAATGTATTACAAAATAGTTTAACCTATTTTTCTGCTGAAATATGGCCCATTTTACACTAATGTTGATGAAACAACTGCTGCAAAATGTTTTTAGTTGTTTGTTTTTTATGAACTGACACATATACAGTATGTGATGAATATTTCAAATCATCAACAGCTCAAAGCAGTTGAACACCATACTTTTCTGTGGGATGTTAGAGTTCTATCTTTTAGTCATGTGTTTTTTAATGTAATTTCACGTGTCTTTCTAAAGCAAAATAAAACCCTCCTTGTCCATTTTATCAGCTTTTATAAAAATACAAATATAAGGGTTTAAATTCTAATAAACTTTTTTTTCTAAGAAAATGGTTTTATAAAGTTGTATTTCTGTTTTTCAGCATTGAGGTCATGTCAGAAAAGGACACAATATAAAAACTAGAATCTGTCACCAATTTATACATTTCCTAGGATGTTGGCTATAAATAAATGCTGTGTTTTCTCCTTGCAAGTACTGTGACATTTCAGAGTTATACTTTTTAGGTTTCACTTGGTTATATGAGTGTAAAATTTAAAGCATACACTATTTAACATTAATGTCCCAAGGAGAATTAAAAATTTAAATTACTATTAAGATGCAGAAGATTGAGAGAAATCCAATTCCTTTAATGAGGTTAAAGGATATAATAGAATATCTTCTTACTTTTTCTTATATTATATTGCTACCTACCAGCACCTATGCTGGTAGGTAGCAATATGACTAGAACTACAAAATATAAATGAAAAATGTGCACTGTAGATGATATATAACTTTGGGAATCATAGGGACTTCAAGTCATTCATTGATCTTTACCAACAGGTACGCAACAGGGAATGTAGAGCACGTTGTGCAATTGTGGAGGATGCACATTCCCATAATATGAATATATTTTTAATTATATGAATAATGTAATAAAAGGTATGCTAGTCAAAGGTCCTGTAACTCATAGACACCACTGAGATGTTTGTATACAGTGCTAATCGGGTCCTCCAACGGTGCAACTTTAATTATATTACCTATTCTATAGGGAGGGGCAACTAGCAGGGTTCATATGTATCCTAATGTGCTATAAGAACTGAATATTTGCAGATTTTTAACAACAAGCTTGTGAAGTTTACCTGTGATGTTAATTTGTCTTCTTTGAAAATGTAATTGTGCTTTGCTTTTCATTAAGTGCATATAATATAGTTGTGTTGTGCAAGGTTAGGTTTCCATTTTATGCTTTTCTCTCCTCCTGTGAATTTACCCAGAGGTATTATTCCATGAAATGTAATCATACAAATTAAGATAATTAACTGTAGTGGTTACATGGTAGTTAGAACTATTGTATCCTTTGAGAGCAACAAAATCAAGTCTGTTTAGGAGAATATACGTTGACTCAGTAGCCAGAATATAAATATGAGACTCCCTATTCCTTTTGTATTTTTAATAAATGGTGTATTTCACTATATTAAAGCATCTCTGCTAAGCATCTAAGAATTAAATCAAAAACATAAGAAGCAGACAAATTATTAGCATAGGAGGACATTTTCCCACCCCACAACATGACCACCATAGATGCACCGTATAAAAATATAGGTCGATTCTGTTAAGTGATTTCAAGTACATATATCCCCCAAAGATCTACATTCAGCCCTCCAGCTTTTGCTGTAACACAGCCTCTGGAAGTCACATGGCTGTTTAAGCTGTAGTTTAAAAACCACTAGAGGGTCATATGCATCTCCCATGACCCCTTCTGTCCTAAAACTGTTATATCATTCCAACTTGCAGTGCAGCAGTGAAGTTTTAAAGAGCACATGCCACATGTCTTGGGACACCTGGGAAACTAACAACATGTCTAGCCCCATATCAGATTTCAAAATTAAATATAAAAAAATAATTTTGTTATTTTTAAAAATGGATTTTCAGTGCAGAAGTCTGCTGGAGCAGCACTATTAACTGATCGCTAGATAGAAGTGCCCATTTCATTCATTCTATCTTTATTATACAGAAAGCACCAAAATATGTCAGAAGCCATTTCCATACTTTCCTATTTATATAATGCTTCATGTTTGACTGAAAAGGCATTGCTTATTAGCTTATTAGGATCTGGACAAGCAAAGGTGCACAATCGTCTCACCGAGGATTCTACATGGAAGAACGCCACTTGGAAGGCAGGCCATACAACACAGCTTGGAAATGGCAGGCCGGGCCAGCACAAGCAGAGAAGAGAATAGTCAGAAAGGTCAAGATCAGGATTGGAGAATGTTTGAATAGTCAGTAAACAGGCAAGTTCAGATTGGAGAGTTAAGAGTTAACAGGCAGGCTAGGGTCAGGATTGACGAGGTCAGAGTAATCAAGGAGGCAGGCAAGGGTCAATATCAAAAGATCAAGCAGGATACACAAGGAATAACACCCAGGAACAAGCTGAATTGAACCTACTGTAGCAACAGGCAATGAGCTTAAACACTGAAATTCCTTTAATAGTGTTTGAATTTCTTGCCATTGCACAATGACGTCATGATGCCAGCAACAAATCGATAGAAAACCTGGAAGTACTCGCCGCGTGCACCATAGGGAAGCCGGAACAGGAGGATGCATGTGGTGGGCATCCCCACCGGAGGCACTACAGGCATCCCCACTTGCCACTGGACCACCAAGGTAAACTTTATTCATTACACCAACATTCTGGAATGACCCGTTATCTGGAAAACGATTGATCTATAAGTTTTCCTGATTATGGGCCAGATTCAATGCAGTGAGAAAATGGTTCATCACATGTTCATTCATGGACAAGATTAAATTTGAAATGCAATTCAGAACAACTCACAAATTATCACGTGAAAACTCTATTGAAGTCTATGGCGGAAAAAACTGCAACTGAATTAATAGAAATGTTTTTTCTCCTCGAATTGAATCTTTTTCATGACTTTTCATGAGAACATTTTCTCACAGAATTGTATTACTTTAATTTTTCTTTATTTAATTGATTTTTCACACAAATAACAAAAAGAACTAAAGAAAACAAGAGCAAAAAAATCATGGAAAAAATTTGCAAAGTCCAGTGAAATGTCGCAAAATAATATCACATCACATTTTGGAATGGGGTACAAGGTGACATTACCAAATTTGCATAAAGTATTTTTTTATTATTAGTTTTTTATATCCCAGTTGTAGATTTATGTTTCAAGACTAAAACTGAATACTTTCATTTAGTTTGTATTTAACATTTGTTATAAAAAGTGATACATTAGTTTTTTTTAGCTTCCCATGGAGAATTCTTTAAATGAAGCCTACGGTGAACAAGACTGACATTATTCTATCAAACATAGTTTTTTAATAAACATTGTCTTTCCTAGTCATGAAATCATGGTATTTTCTTATATGAGTAAAATTACTTTACATCCAAATACACATAATATGATCAAACTGCATAATAAAATAAATTAACATATCATTGGAGAGAGTGAAATTCCAGATCAGAAAGAAAAAATGCAGAATGCTAATTTCTCCGAGGGGAATTCTCAGCTTCCCTGGAAAGCTCTGAGCTTGTCCTAGATATTATAATAACAGGAGTGTCTGTCTATATTCCATAGGGAATAACACTTTCTTGTTGAAATAATTCCTACTGAAGGTAACCTTTATAGTAACACATTTAGGTCTTTGATATTACTATGTTTGTTTTATGATCCAGTTAAATGATATATTCTTTTCATTCAGCTTCAGGCCATGGTTCCCAATAACTTGACTTTATTTCTTGTAACTGATGTGTAGTCTTCTACCAATCTGTCTCATTGCACTTTACCATCACATTGATGTTGAACTACATACAAAAAGAAATTGGGTTTTGGGGACATTTAATGCTTAGATGTTCTGTAATATGAAATATATATAGTTGTAAAATGATAGCCAAGCTTGGAAAATAGACTTGTCTATCAAATAGAACCAGTTTGCTTCTAGTTGGTAATAGAGGACAAAAAAGCTAAAACTGTCTCTAGTTTGTCACCAACGAGAAAAATCCTTTTCTGACTCCAAAATGAAGACCATTGTTAAAAAAAACATTTTACAATTTGAATTTATTCCACTCACTTTGCATAGTGCTTCTTGCTCACAGCCATATTAAGTCTTTTGACATATAAAGTTGCATTAAATTATATTAATTTTGTTAAATCGTTTCTTTTTACGAGGCATGGATAATATAGCAAAAGCACTGTTGATATAAGTCCATACAATCCTTTTTGAAACTGTGTATTTATATATGCCATTACAACCACATCAGAGAGGAAATTCTACCTGGACTTGCAGTCTAAAAAAAGCTCAATTAAAATAATGTTGGGTTCAAAATATATGTAACATTTTCAAGTATCAATCTATTTCTCAAGTTCACTGGTGAAACCCATCTGGTTCTCTAAAAATGTACAAATGACACATGATCTTTGGGTATCTACTAAATACAATATTTTTTTTACTATACATTAGAGTCTATTAGCATTTTTTGTGACAAAATAAGGCAAAATATTTATCTCATACCTAGTGGAGATGTCTCCATTGTTCCAAAAAAGTAAGGGCCAATGTTGTTATTGCTTAAAAACTGAAGAGGACAGTCTAGTTAAAAATATACAAATTTTTACAATTTGTTGAAATGTCATTCTACAGGAGTCAATGCATGAGACAGTTAAAAGATTCATACAATCATTGGTATGTTTATGGTAGCCCACTGATCTTGACTGAAATTCATAGACTATGGATCAGTTGGTTACAGATTCAGACTGGTTTAACATTTAAGCTGTTGGTGTTGGCTAGTTCATGGTGCTTCAGTAGATAATAAAGTGAAGAGGAGGAGCAACTCTTATGTTTGTAGAGCTACAGTATATTCTTAGAAACCTATTTATTAAAGGTTGCATTTTAGTGATTTTAGTGGTTTTGAAACCTCACCTAAACTCGCTTTCTCTAAAACCACTACTGTTATAAAATTTTAAAGTCCCAGAAAAGTCGCAAAAAATACAGAAAACCTCTAAAATCATGAATCAAAGAAAGATCTTCCTGTTGTAAAAGGGACATCTGCCATTGACTTTTACATGATTTGATTTAATTTTTCATTTTTAGCTGAAATATTTTCATATTTGGAATTGTTGCAGTTTTGTTGCATAATAAATCCCAAAAAAGTCTTGCTTTTTTCCAGTAGTTTCTGGTATCAAAAAACCTGACCCAAAAAAGTTACGGCTTAATAAACTGGCCCCTTAGTTTCCACAAATGAGGATGCAAGTGTATTTTGCTACATTATGTGCAACAGTATCACTAAGGACCAATCCACTTCTCCCTAGTAAATCTGCCCCCATGTGTGTCTATGCTCTATAGGAATGTCAACCCAGAAATATAAGGATCCTCTGTACAGAAGTACAAAAGTGTTATAAACACAGGGTTCATTTTAAAGAGGCATTGTAAGTGACACATCCTTATTAACATAATGGGAATAAATCAAGTTCCATTTTTCCCCAAAGGGATAGATGGGAAGTTTTAATACCAAAGAAGGAGTGAATTTCAGAACAATTCACATTCTAGGTACTAATGAGGTGTAACCCATTTTTGGCCACCCCCCTGGTGCCTAAGTAGTACATCACAACATTTCACCAATTTACAGGTCCTGAGTCCCCTTTGCTAAGTGAAAGGGTACTGGGAATTCTTCTTCTCTAGCAGTGCCTCCACCCAATGGGATTCCGGAATACACCTAAGAATAGTCCCATTAGGAATAACATGACCCCACACACTTTATTATATAAAAAAGAACAACTCTTTATAAGGAAAAGTGAATTTAAAGATGAAGTAAAACATACTGCATAACATACAGCACAATATATGAACTCACATAATATATTCCCACTCCCTTGATCACCTATAGCAGTCCATTCCTGGCCCTCCTGACCAGGCAAAGTCCTGCAACTCTTTTGGCAGACAAAGGGGCAAACTCACTAAAGTCCGAAGTGACTAATTTACGCCAGCGTTAGTGAAAATCATAACCGTAAATGCGTAAATTCACCAGCGATGTAGATAGTCTAGCGCAACTTCGCACCCTAAACCTGGGCGAAGTTGCACTCTGGCGAAGGGGGCGAAAATCGCAAATTCACTAAGTTAGTAATTTTTCTGAAGTTTCAGGTTAGAGCAGGTGAAGTGCAATAGAGTAGATAGGAAATTTTGTAAAAAAAGTAGAAGTTTTTTCTAAGTCCCAAAATCGTTGAAATGTTTTCTAAGTCCCTAAAAAAACGCTAGTGTTTTTTCCTTAGCATAGGATGATAGAAAAGAAAATGAATGAAAAAAATTTTTGGGGTACCCTGCTCCCCCCTTAATTTCCTAATATAGGGCAAATATACTAGACATGGGGCACATCTGTAGGGCAATAAAACAACTAGATTAGGCTTTATTAGGGTTCCCTGGGCTTGTGTAGTGTAATGTTTGAACTGTAACATATACTCCATTCAAACTTACAAGTTCCCGCCATATGCAAATTAGCCTTCACTAGCGCAACTGCACTTTGCCTGGCGAATTTTCGCTAGCGCAATTTCGCTACCATTCGCTTAGATCAACGTAACTTCGCTTTGTAGTGAATTAGACGAGTGCTGGCGAAAATTCGCCAGGCAAAGTGCGGTGAATGCTGTGCTAGCGCAGCTTCACTTCTAAGTGAATTTGCCCCAAAGAGTCTCAGTCCCTTTTCCCCAAAGAGCACGATAGGTCCCAAGTAGCAATGCAGCCCAAAATACCTTTCCCTCTGGCTCCCTCGTGGCAGGCATCAACAACAGTCTCTGTCATAAACAGAAACCATCCTTAATCCTCTCTTTTTCTACCCTCCCCATGGCACTCCTTACCCTGGGGATTCACTCAGATGTGTAGGCTTATCACAAAGCTAGAGCAGGCATCCACAGCGATGAATCCATTCTATGCAGCACATGCAGCTTGATTGATCCTCCATTCATCCAGCTCCCAACGCTGTCTATAGCGTAAGCACACCGTTACGAATTCCATAGCAGAACTACAGCTCCCAACACTCTCCATAGTGCAAGCACGAAAGATGTCAGCAACACTCCTAACCAGCATGGTTGAGCTTTCAAGGCCTTGGAGAACCCTGCAGCAGCCCGCAGGGCTATCGATCTCCCTTTAGCACCTACATCTTTGTTAGTTCTGGTCACCTTCTCAGATAAATAACTGTCCAGCAGCAAGACAGATCTTACTCCAGGATCTGCAACAGCACTGGCTGTGAGCACAGGTCTCCTTTTATAGGGCACAACGACTCAGCCTTAATCCACCAATCCCAAGGCTCAGTCCCTGGAAACTCTGGGTAGAAACCCCACTCTCAGCCATGAGGCTCACTGGAAGAGAAGTTAACCTCTTCAGGCCCTACAGAGAAATTGAATTTATCATTTATTTTTGACAGGAGCTATTTCTCTCTCTCCTAGGTTATTTTAGCATTTTCCCATTACAGCCCCTCAGGTCTCTGCCATGTCTGAAATTCTTGTGTTCTGCGTAAATATCCATGTGTTTTGGCTTTGAGGTAATCTATTCTACTCCATACTGGAGTATTGTAGGTGTATGTTTCCTGTTTAAAATAATTTTCAATCAATATTTTCAATAGATACAATATTTTGGTAAAATCATATTTACTGTACTTTTTTTCCATAGAATTCTCATAAACAAATTGCATTTTTATTTGGAAATATTGGCTCAGGATGTGTCTATGGAGTTCCAATTTTTGTACCCATTTTGGATTTTATAACATTGCCATTGTAATAACACAATTTATTTATAAACCCTAATTTACAACACTCTTTTTACTATTGAGTATCTTATTGCAATTTTGTTTAGTTATTTGGGTAAATTGGTCAGCACTCATGCGGTCACATAAGTGGTGCATTGTTTTGATATAGGATGGCACTTTCATAGCTACAGTGAATGGGTGTGTAATTACACCACAAACCCATTAATTCAATGCACAAACAGTTGAATAAGGTTTGCCTGAACCTTCTGCGTGCTTGCCCCTGTTGAAAACTCAGCAAGCGAGACTGAACCAATTTTGTTATTATTATACAATTAATATTTTATACAATGGCGTACTCTGTACTGATGTTGCTGAATGTTTTAACTCATAAATAGCAGAACCCACCTAGACCACAGATCTGCTTCCTCTATTGCTGTGGAGACATTCCTCCTCCCCAGACGCTCTCCTACCTAAGATCAAGAATGGGCAGAGGGTGCCAAACCAGGCAGGAGGAGGTGACCGGTTGGTAGGGTGTATAACTTCGCAGATGGGGGTTGGGCCCTTATGAAGATGTTTTTGCAGTGGGGGCCTGGTGCCATATAATTCTGCCATTGCTCATAAGGGGTCATTTACTGCCACAACTGTAATTGAGGTAACGGGAAAAAAAAACACTCTTTTTTATGTTTATTGATTCCATTCATTAAAGGTACTGCCATCAAAAGTTGTACATCCATATCGTTGCATACTTTGCCGCTCATGTTCTAAATCAAGTGCAAGTGTGTGCATCGACACTACTATTACCAGAGTTTCCCTAGCATCCAGCATCAATACACACAGCAGCCTGTGTTGTACTCTTTAATAATGAGATTGTGGGTTTTGCAACAGCAATTAATTTATTAAAATACAGTGCAGGAAAGAAGCATGTGCTTCTTTTTCTATGACAAAGTTTATTAACATCAATAACTATCAACATATCCTTCCCTTTTTAACATTTTAACATCAACAACAAACCATTAATAGTTGCAACTTAGTAAAGGTGATAGACTATAATTATATTACTGTAGAAACAGACTGTGTCACTTTAACACTGTTCAACTAGCCATAACATGTTTGCACACCATGAGTGTTTGTGCCTGGTTACTGTTAGCTGTCTTTTGTGTATTAACTCATGTCATGATGTGAGTTTCTTGTTCCTTGGATGGGCACAGTATCTCTCAGAAAAGATTCTGATTCTTGTTGTTCTCATTTTAACTACTAACACCTACCTATTTCCAGTGGTATCTTTTCCTTGATTGTCCTCTGGCCAGTAAGCATCTACTGGTAGATGCTGCTCCATGTAAATTAAATTGTTGTCCTATGCTCCTCTGACTGATTATAATGCTGGCCATCAGAATGAGTCACACTTGGTATTTTAGGGATTTTCTATTTTGGCATAGCACTTGTTCTTTTTCATACCAGGTAGATCCATTCCAAATTCTGACCTCATCTCCAATGTGTAAATGTTCAAGTGTTTTTGTAGTGTTCAAGTGTTTTTGTACTTTTGTAAAATCTTTCTTTTGTCTCTCACACAATTTTTGTTTCTGTTGTCTGTACTGTTTATGTAGGGTTATTGCGCTGTAATTCTGGGTTCTGACCTGAATGAACAGCTTTTCTCATCATCTGTTTTATAATCTTTAAACCACACTCTGCAAGTCCATTACTATGCAGTAATCTTGGGCTTGAGGTGACGTGTTTGAATTGAAACTCTTCTGTGAATCTTACAGTGTTAAGTATTTTCCTTTAAAGTGAGAATCATTATCTGTTCTTACTTCTCTTGGTATTCCATGGCTGCAGAAATGTTTTTTAAGTATTTTGTAGTGATGGGCGAATCTGCGGCATTTCGCTTCGCCGGAAAATGTGCGAAATTCGCGAAACGGCGAAAAAATTCGCAAAACGAGTCACGCTGATGTCTTGTCGCACGCCCAATTCGGCGTGCGCCCAAGTTGACGCGCGCTTATTTTGATGTGCGTCAGAATAGTTTTGACGCACAGTGCAATGTAATAAAACTGCCAGGTGAAATGCATACCCCCAACGGTCCCTTTTTTGGAGAGACATTCCCTCTTTTGACAGCGCAACCTGCAGTCCCTCATTTCATTTCTATTGGAAAGTCCCTCTTTTCTCTGCACGGAATAGCCAGAAAAAGAAAGTCGCCTAGGGCGAATTTATTCGCCCATTACTAGTATTTTGCATACCTCAAATGATGTGCTATTTTGAACTTCCACATTATTGTTAATGCACCTTTGCATTCAACATGAATATATCAACTCCAATTGTATCCTAGGATTCCCAGGAACCACATGGCATTTCTCTCTGTATTAGGGGCTCCCTTGGAAGTACTGGAGTCCCTTGGCAAGTTATTTGCAATATCCTATTTTATAGAGGAATAAGGATTCTTTTTCCTTTTGAATTCCAAGATGCCCTTTATGTATTATGGTTAGCATGCCCTTTAACAGAAATGAAGGCTGTTGATATTTCTATGGGAACGGTCTATGTTCTTTGACGGGCGAATGGCTAGTCTCAGAGTGTAATCAAAATATCATAACAATATATGATTTATATCTCTCATCTGAGTCCCCCATACGCTCTGGTACCACAATGCCAAAGGCCTAAGACAGGATAGACTATAAGGCATATGGTCATCTGTTTGACAGTGGTTATCCATAGGAATGATTGAAGGCCATAGTGCTAAACAGTTCACTCCATAACTATAAAACAATTGTGTCAGCATGTCTCCGGGGGCCCTGTGTAGGAATGTTGCTCAATAACTTACTTTGCCACCAGTGGCTATGTATAGCCAACAGATGACTGTTACGGACTGTTGGAAAGAGGAGATTTATGTTGCAATATATTCTGCAAAATATAATGATAAGCAAATATTCTAGACACAGGCGTACAAGAAGGAGTCTGTCTATGTATGTTAGAATGTATGTTAGAATACATAGACAGACTCCTTATTTGATCCTTTGATTCTACACTCCAATAATTCAGCCCTGATTTACAATCTAGTTGACCCACATTATCTTGTACCTTATCTGTCTATCTCTTGCAGATCCCCTCGTAAATGACTTTGACACCTCACACACAGTTTGATATTCCTTTTTGTTGGTCATTTGATCTATGAGCTAAATGTTGTATATATACCAGAGAACACCACAGCTTCATTGTAATCAGCTTGAAAAAGGAACTAAAATGTTCTGAAAGCTTGCTATGATTATATTAGTTAGCCAATAAAGGTATCACCTTTATACCATTTTGTTATTTTTTATTTCAAAAGGGTTGCCCAATAACATTTTTACTGGCTAACACGGTACAGCAACTTTACCTGCAATTATGTTAGAATGTATAACTCTTTGTTATCATCCATGTATGACGTAAAAAGGGGTACATAAGCTTGTGTCCTGGGAGAGAACTTTGGTGAGCCCTCGCGTACCATCTGAGAAGTCATGCTCCGTGGTGCTGTGACAGCTTACCCAGGCAAAACCTATTGTCTATATTTGGACTCAATAAACTACCTTATTGTATTTGTAAGTGCCTTATCTTTAGGTTTTGCTTTACATACGAGGTCATAAAGGTAGAAATAAACCAACAAGGCATAGCTATTTGAGATACTTTGAGCAATACTCCATCCCATGTAGAAAGTTCATCACAATTATGAGAAAGATATTTTTGGAATTGTTTGAATGTAATGCAGTTATAACTTCATGTAGATGATCATCAGAGACAGTGCTTGTTTAAATTTCTTCCATATTTCTTCTGATACCATAACACTATTAATATATATTTCCACACTTAATTCTGATTCCTGTTCACTGTTTGATGCATCAGTGTCTTTATTCCATGTCCTTGATCATGCATCTGCAAATATAAGGAACCTGCCTGGTGTACATTCTACTTTTAAGGCATATTTCTTTAATTTCAATAACAAATGTTGAATCCATGGAAGAGCTTTCCATAATTCTTTCAGCGTGATGGTAAGTAGTGGCTTGTGATCTGTTTTCAACTATATAATTTTGTCAGCTACACAAAGTTGTGGATTGCTTTAGCAACAAGTTCCTCATATGGCATATTTTGTCTGCCAGATGGGAATATGCTTGTTAAGGTAGTTTAGCACACACATGAATCTCTGCAGTTCTTTTTATTACTGAGTCTGGCCATACTTTTGATTGCTAGAACTTTTACAGGATCTGGTTTCACTGCACTATGAGAAATTATATCACCAAGGTACAAAATTGCCGGTTTCTGGATATGACATTTAGCATGATTCAGTTTAAGTCCATCCATGTTTTGCTATCTGTAAGACTCACTTTAATAATTTGTCATGCTCTGCTTCTGTGGTGCCCCAAATTAAAATATAATCTATGTAGACTTTAACTCCTTAAAACCCTTGCAAGAGTTGCTGCATTTTTCTGTGAAAAATCTCTGGTGCAGAATTTAATCCAAAAGCCAGACGCCTGAACTGATACCTTCCAAAATGCATATTAAAGGTACCACAATTTTCTGCTTCTCTTAGTGAGAGGAATCTGCCAAAACCCATTTGAGGCATCTAGGATTGTAAACACTTTGCCATTTGCCATTTTCACCGTTTTGTACTCCTTAATACTGAAATTATTAATAATGAAATTATGCAACAGTTGCTTCCCAGAGTCCACCAAATATAGGTGATTGAGGATGACCTACATCTCATAAGATGAAAAATTGGCATTTTTGACTCTAGTTCAACTATATTGTTTATTTTGTTGTTAATGTTTTTCAAAAATAGAAAATTAATCTCCAGTACCTATCCTATGCAGTTGTGGTGATAATTAAGGAAGTATGAACACCCCCACCAGCATAACAACCTTTAGGGGCAGATTTACTAAGGGTCGAATTTGAAGGTTAAAAAACCCTCAAATTCGACCATCAAATTTTTATCGAATTCTAACTCTTCAAAATCGATATTCGAATTCGAAGGGTTTTAACGATATTTGATAAATCAAATGATCAAATAAAAAAAATTTGATCGATCGATTTTAACCATTCGATCAAATTTTTTTTATTCAATCTAGAAAAGCTGGGAAAACCCTATGGGGGCTTCCCATAGGGATATACAGCAATTCGGTAGGTTTAATCTGGCGAACTAGGCCATCGAATAAAAATGTAATGGGCAAGTTATTCGACCATCGAATGGTTGAATGATCGAATAGATTTTTATTCAATCTATTTGAATCATTCCATTCCATCGAATTTAAAAAATTTGATGGAATGGAAATTTCGAAAATTTGATCGAATTTCGAATCATTCACACGAATTTAGCAAATCTGCCCCTTAGAGTTCACCTAATGTGCTTTTCTTCTGCATATATTAATTTAATATGAATGCTTGAAAACAAACACTTAACATCTATACGTAAAACAATATTTTATTAGTTACAGATGCAGTCACTTGGATTTGTAAGTTAAATGCGTCGTGACTTAACTCATCTATCTCATTTATCCCACTTAGCACAGAATATTGTGTCACAGCATCCCATCCAATTAAAGAGTTCACCATTGAAAACAATGGTGATTTGGTATGCTAATGAAAAGGTTAAATGCATTAAATGAGTTAAGATAACTTTAGATAACACAGTTTATTCAATTAGCCCTGAGTCACAACGCATTTAACTTACAAATCCAAGTGACTGCATCTGTATGTACTTATATCCAGTTTCTAACAACATATCTTTACAAAAGTGAAATAATTTATTTAGATGTGTTGGTCTTTCAATAAAAAAACAATTCTGAAAAAAAAAAATAATGAGATTGTGGGTTTTGCCACAGCAACTTATTTATTAAAATACAGTGGAGGAAAGGCTCTCTGACTGTACAGCTCAGTCTCTGTTTCTGGAGCTGGTCCAGCCAATGTGCCTCTTTTTCTTTGACAAACTTTATTAACATCAACAACTATCAACACACAGACACATATCACATTAAAATGCAAGAAAAGTTGTGTCCTTTAATTTTCTTCCTCCTTTTTTTCCGATGCTGTTAGGGACAGTGCTTTAAAATATATATGTGCGTACCTTGTGGAATCTATTAACGTCAAACACACAATGAGCTCAAACAAATTACTCTTTGGTTGACAGCGTATCATTTACAATGCTTGTTCTATTCCATTGTCGTGTGAACAGATGGCTAAAAGTACCATATCTGGGACAGTAGCAATCAGTTCTGTCTGTCCATTTACTTTTTCTCATGGAGAAATGCAATGGTTTCCTCTGGGGAAAGTGAGAAATAAATGGTGTAGTGCTAAAGTATTTTGTCCCTGGAACAGGTGATATAAATGCACCTGCTAATTCATGGCAGTGTCCCAGATATAAGCTATGCAGAAATTCTATGTGTTTGTGTTATGAAAAGTTTAATATTCAAATAACACATGACATGAATGAGCAAGACATTGTGTCCAAATAAACAAAAGGAAAAAACTGCTTTTATATCTTGGCATTTTTACTTGTAAATGAACCCCTTTCTGAATATTAAAGGGCATGAGATGCCACTGGGGTCAATTGACTTTGAGTGTCACTCATATATTATAAGGGATAATGTACCCCCTACTGTAAATGATAAGTATAACAGAAGTCACTGAGGGGTCCTGTGACCACATAAAGGCACAAAGCTGCAGGCTGAGTTATACAGGGAACTCTGAGTATCACTCATGTATTATAAGGAATAATGTACCCCCTACTGTAAATTATAAGGATATTAGAAGTCACTGAGGGGTTGTTCTGTGACCATGTAAAGGCACAAGGCTGCAGGCTGAATTATACAGGGAACTCATGTGTCACTCATGTATCACTCATGTATTATAAGGGAACTTTAAATATTACTCTTGTATTTTAAAGGATAATGTATCTCCCTACTGTAAATTATAAGGATATTAGAATATAAAGGTAAGAAGATTCAGGCCACTGAAACCTTAAAGGGCACCATAGCAAAACTAGGGGGCAGAGTCAGCCTCATTATGGCTTACTGAGTTGCCTCCCAGTATGGGTGGTATAGCTCTCACTAGGACAATTTCCTGTTAATATTTCTTCTATTATTCCTATCTCCCTTGAGTGCAGCTAACCAATTTGTGGTTCATGGAGAAAGATTTGTTGGGGCAGATTCACTAATGTTTGAATGGCAAATTCAAATTTGAATTTTCTAGTTAGTTTTTTGGTTAAAAATAACAATTTTGAGTTTAAACCCATCAAGAGGAATTTTAAACTCAAATTTGAATCTGAGATTTATCATCCCCCTACCCTGGAAGTAAATCGAATTAGAAAGGTCACCCCCTAAAACCTTCCAAGTACAAATAGCAGTCAATGGCAGAGACCTGCTGACCTGTTTGAAGGCGTTAATAGCCTTCTTGACGTTTGAAATTTTAGATGTTTTGCTTAAATAATATACCATTCCAATTTCAAGGTAATTTGCCCTTCTCTGTACCCTCTCTAATACAATAATGTCGTATTTGAGTGAGGGAGATCAAAACTGTATGGCATATTCTAGATGTGGCTTTACAAGTGCCCTATAAAGTGGAAGAATGACCCCCTCCTCCCGTGACTCTATGCCCCTTTTAGTACAGCTCAAGACCTTATTTGCCCTTGATGCTGCTGACTGACATTGCTTGCTACAGCCAAGTTTATCATCTACAAGGACTTCAAGGTTCTTTTCCATAATGGATTTGCCTAGTGCAGTCCCATTAAGGGTATAAGGGCTTGAATATGTTTACATCCCAGGTGCATGACTTTACATTTATCAATATTGAATCTCATTTGCCACTTAGCTGCCCAGATTGCCAGTTTGTCAAGATCCTGTTGCAAGTGCCACATCCTGGATGGAATTAATTCGGCTGGATAGTTTTTTGTCATCTGCAAACACTGATACATTACTTCCAGCACCCTCCCCTAAGTCATTAATGAACAAGTTAAATAAAAGTGGACCCAATACCGAGCCCTGAGGGACCCCACTAAGAACCTTACTCCAAGTAGAGAATGTACCATTAACAACCATCCTCTGTACCCAATCCTGTAGCCAGTTTCCTATCCATGTGCAAACGACTTTATTAAGCCCAACAGACCTTAGTTTAGAAATCAGTCGTTTGTGGGGCACGGTATCAAATGCTTTGGCAAAATCCAAATAGATCACATCTACTGCCCCCCCACTGTCCAGCATCTTACTTACCTCATCATAAAAAGCAATCAAATTTGTCTGGCATGACCTATCCTTCATAAAGCCATGCTGATTGCTGCTCATAATGCCATTCACTAGGACAAAATTTTGCATGTGATCCCTTAAAAAGCCTTCAAATAATTTTTCCACCACAGATGTCAAACTTACTGGCCTATAATTGCCAGGCTGAGATCGTAATCCCTTTTTAAATATTGGGATGACATCAGCTTTCCTCCAATCCATAGGCACCATACCAGATGAAAGTGAATCTGAGAAAATCAGAAATAAGGGATGGTCTATGGTTTCCTTTACATATTGGTCATGTGTAAATGATTAGAAATGTCATGTCATAACAGTGCACTGTTAAATCTCCACTCACATGAAACCGTAGCATGGGCATGTACAGGACAATTGCAAATCATGTTGCATTATAGGACTTACACTCATAGCAGAGCCATGAGGGAGTTGGAATTGGCAGCAAAATAAAAGACTGAAGGGTACAAATGGGCCCCTTTAAGTGACAAATGAACCTTAAGTTGTTATATAGTAATGTAATAAAATGTAAAAAGAGAAAAGGATTTGCTCTACAAACACTGCACAGAACATTGTATGGGTATATACCTTCTCACATCTGGTTTAAAGGACTTCCCCCCCTTATTTCCTGTTACACTGTTTGGCTTATTATGTCTATTAAAACGGAGAAGGTAATTAGAGTTGACATTACCTAGCTCATTTACAATTTTATGTATTACAGTTAAATTTCCTTTAACAGTCTATGCTATTTAAAGTTAGTTTTTAACTCAACTTTGCAGTACTGGGATTTGCTTTGATGTGTTTTATGCTCGGCAATCTCCTTTAATAGGAATATGTTCATTAAAAACAAATTGTGAAATTGTAGCATAAAGATCATGGTACTGGTATGACAATAAATGCAATGTGCTTTAATGAACAAGAAATATTTCTCTGTGATTTACTGAACACCAAAGAAAGTACTAGATCTTATGTTAATTGGGAAGGTTATTGGTAAGAAAGAATAGCTCTAACAGGCATTGTTCACTTTGTGATATGTACAAATAATCTAGAGCAATTTTCCTGCATGTAATGAGTGTATGAAGTATACAGAGAATAAAAGTATTATTGAATGCTTTTGTTTTTGCTGTTAGATAAATGGACTAATCTGAAACAAAAGATGTTTGAACATCAAAGTTCAGGAGAAGAGTGGCGCGTAAGAGGGAAAATAAAAATGGGAACAAGGGTGCTTGAAAAAAAATATTTTGATGGCCGTCTGTTTCTTGTTCTCCTTCTAAAGACGAATTTGATTAATTTTTAATAAAAGCATAATAGTATGGGCTATTATTAATAGTGATACATGTGTCATGTGTTATGTTGCTTTTATCTAAAAGTTTAATTATGTGTAATTATTTTTACTAAAATATATATTACCACTACTAATGAATAAACCCACCCATTTAATTTTGTTGTATAATTCTCAAAACTGCAGGAAATCTGTAAAAAGGCAACACTTAGCAAAATTCATTGAAGTCAATAGTCATTGCCAAACAAAACACATTGCAAACTTTAGCGCAGATTTGCAAAAAAAATGTATCCACTTGAAAAAACACAGATCTGTATCAAGTGCCAAATGTGCTTATCTCTGAACACCACTTTAAGGATGATGCACCCCTACTTACTATATACAGTATAAGACTCTTTCACGTTATTATATATTATAATTAGTGATGAGCGAATTGGTCCCATTTTTGCTTTACTAAAAATTTCACAAAATGCATTGAAGTCAATCGGTGTCAAATATTTCTGTGCAGCAATCTTTATGCATGCAGCAATTTTTCTTGCTCCAAATGCATTACAGTCAATGGGTGTTTTTTCTGATGGCAACTTTTTTTTCCAAATGCTTTAAAGTCAATGGGCATTTTTTCTCTTGGGTATGTTCCTTATGGTGACTTTTGTGTCTCAGCAACTTTTTTTGTTGTGGCAAATTTTTGAGGCAGGTTTGTGAATCCATCATTAATTATAATACTCTTAAAAATAATTTTTTAGTGTAAAAATAAAAAGTGGATACATAGATAGGCTGTGCACAATAAAAAAAAAGTTTACATTTTTCATCAGCCAAAAATTTCATTTACAAAGGCTGGTATGACCAAATGTCTAACATAATAGCCAAAACCCAAATCCTTTTTGAAAAAATTATTGGTTTGACAAAAACAAGCTCACTTTACAGCAGGGGTGCCCAGACTTTGTTACCCTGGGATCTACTCTCGACACCTGTCCCCCAAGTATCCCAAGCCCATAAAATGATTATAATATCATAGTGTATTATATACAGTTGGGCCCAGGAACCTGCTGCAAACTCTGCCTTTTTTATTCACATCATAATGCAGCATTTATAAGGATAAATATTTTACAAAGGTTTCAGTTTGCTCATTATAAGGGATTTATAAAGTTATATAGGGAATAATGTACCCCTATTGAACTATGAGATGACTTGTAATATCCTTACAAAATGGGGTACAGTCCTAAAGTAGATAGTATATATGATTATACCTAGGACATCATTAAGCACTGTTTATAAGGATGTAATGTATAGTATATTCACAACTGTTGTTGTTGTGTTTTGGTAGCCGAAGATGAATGGAGTACCTGTAGCCAAACTCACAGGTAACTCTCAAAGCTGCTACAAATTGTACTATGGATTCACCATTATGTTGTCAACATTGGCAGAATTTATATCTTTCCGCAACCACATTTACTCTTGGCATGAAAAAGTTCTTTATAGCAGTAAGAGCATTTTCATACTGTAAGTCTCATCAGGTAATGGTAAAGTATAGAATATAAGCTGTCCCTCTGCTCCCAGGCAGTGAATAAGTAAAGCACACTTTCTAGCAGCTAAAATTACCCTTGATTAGCAGCAATAATGTAATTTTCAAACATACGGATCCAAGCAGTAAAAGGTATGGTAGGCTCACCATGGTTTGGGAGAAAAGGTGCAGGCTGCTGCAGAGGTAGAAGAGACATTTTTTTGCCAATTTTTTGTGTGTTGGTAGCCGAAGATGAGCATAGTATAACAGTGCTTTATTAGCAGGCTCATGAAGCCATTACACAACAGCAACCTAAACTCTATCACTTTTTATGGAGTCCAGAAGGTACCATGTATACACAGTCTAACTCATGCACACGGTGACACCTAAAAGCACCTTGCACAAACATCACAGTTATGTATTATATAGATATTAAAGTTTATTTGAAGTTACCAAGGATCTCCATGACCTGAATACAGATCATTACATTTCTGAAGTGAATTCTAATATCCTCTAATATTTTACAACAGGGTACATTATTTTTTACACATATCAGTGTCACAAGTCATATGGCACACCAAGTACCAATTCTAATGACAACATCACCATGCACCACTCATAAGTATAAGATTCATAAGATATTCATGATATTAATCTGCCTCTGTCTTTCAGTTCAGTTTATTATACACAGTTGATTGTAAGAAATCATATTATGTTCCAGGGCCACTTTGGTGACACAAAGTCATAGAAAAATTGCTCTAATATTACAGGCAATGAGCCTATGATTCAAATTAGATCACAGAAGGGTGACAAGTGCAGACAAGTACAACCTCTGAGAATCCCAACACGTGGACTAAATCAGATCACCAGTCAATTAATTTGTTTTATGCTACAGCTATGATGAAGCAGATTCAGAGATTCCTCTGCCAGGTCTATATGTCAAAGATGAATATACCGGTTAGTTGAGAATTAAAAATTAGTTAAAGGGAAGTTTGTTAGCCATTGCTGATGTATTCACCTTTAATACTAGAAGAATTGTTGTCTACCAATTACTAAAATAATGCTCTTAAACTATCCTAGAAGTGTTACCAACCCAGAGGAAATTCACTTCATAATGTACTTCAGCTTGGCACATTCCTCTCATACTCTTTCCATTAATATTCTTTTATTTGGTTGGTGAAATTAAAAACATTTCTGATTCATAGTGATCAATAACTCTCACAGTTAGTAGTAAGAACACACAAAAGGAAACTTAGCACATGTTGACTTTTGTGTCTTTCGTAACAATTCTCTTAAACTATCCTAGAAGTGTAACCAACCCAGAGAAAATTCATTTCATAATGTACTTCAGTTTGGCACATTCCTCTCATACTCTTTCCATTAATATTCTTTTATTTGGATTGCTGAAATTAAAAACATTTCTTTTTCATAGTGATCAATAACTCTCACTGTTAGTAGTGAGAACACATAAAAGGAAACTCAGCTCATGTTGACTTTTGTGTTTTTATTAAACGTAACAGACTGTTTAGTGTAAGATATGTTTATTCATGTTTCACACTTAATTTCGTGCCAATATCATTTAATCAGAATTTGAGTTTATAAAAATTAATCCTTTCAGATTTATTTCCCAGAAATATGGATTTTCCAGGTACTGCATTTCCCAGATACCATTAATCTCTGAGTAGCATATATTAATCGGTTGATGATGTGAAATATCTAACTGTGAATTTCCAGGCAGTATGCAATCTTGCAGATGAATGAATAGAGGTTTGCATATTATGTTGATTTTCACATCAGGAGCCAAACCAGAGAGAATGGGATCATCAACTCTTGTCCAGGGTAACTAGCAATATAAAGGCTTTATTTGTAGGAATTTGTTGTATAAAATCTTAACTCCTGATGAGTCAAACACTCAGCAGACTGATATTGTGCACTGACAAAGCCTCACTAACGGCTGATACGGGGAGACCAAAGGTCTAAAAGTTGAATATACTCACAATTCTACTGGGAGGTATTTCAGAAATAAATTGAATGGTTAATATACGATTGAATGGTTCTGACCCGAAAATTCTAATCATATTCGATTTGTATGAATATAATGTCAGGAAGGCTATTAAAGAGATTCTGACACCTGAAGTCAAACTCTTTTTTACCTCTATTATAATAACTGGCTTTGAAAGCTACTTCTAACTTTGCCATAAGGTATCTGCATGATGCTTTTACATTACCCGTCTGATCCCCCATGTTCCTGTATGAGGGGGCTGCCATATTTGTGCACCCGGCATCTGTTATCATTACAAACTGTAACTAACAGACTGAGATGGGACTGTTAGGTTGGCAAAGTAAGAGTGTCAGGGTGTCAGAGAGTCAGTCTTAGAAATGTCAGCTAACAGTTATATACAAAAACAAAGCTCTCAGCAAAAAATGATCAACATGACCTATAGGTAACAATTAATGTACATTCATATGTTAAATTTCATTTTTTACTGTCAGTATCACTTTAACATCGCCAAATGACATAATGGACCTCTCCTTTGACTTCTACATGAACTCGGCAGGTTTTAGGTGGGAAATATTCAAATTAGCATTGGTTGAGGTTTGATAATCTCACATTCAAATTAACATTCCAATAGGAGGATTAAAATTCGAATATGTGAATTTTTATGGTTTTCAGGTATATTTATTTTAAATAGATTTTTTTGGGTTTTTGGGATGATGTTCAAAGTTTTTCAGTGGGTTTTGCTCAAAAGCTTGATCAGTTTGACCAATTTGAGTTTCTTCCTGTGGAAAATTTTGCAATAGCTATTTTTTTCTTTATTTGCTAGCATATTTCCTGAAATTTGAAAAAGCTTGAAAAATAATATTGTTTAAAATAAATCTCCTATTGACTTCTATAAAAGATCACCTTGACAAATTCATTTTATTAAAATTTTTTTGAGAATGATAGTTTAGAGAACTCAAATTTGGGGAAAACACTCAGCATAGGTCTTGATAAAGGCAAAGCATTTTATTTATCCAAGACAGCCAATGACATTTAGCAACTAGTTACATAGCTATATAGTTTCTAGATAACTAGATACAAGGCATACAGTATGTCAGTATTGTAGACAGGCAGAGTAAAGGTTTCACTACAGAATAGAACAATGTGGGTCTGTCTCATATTGGCCATGCGAAATGAACTGCCTAAATGCTGCATTAACTCTACTAGGTGTAGCATCCTCTAAAGATATATGGTCTGATGATGAGGTCACTTGGACATTTTGGTTGTTTCTTATGTGAGACAATATAATAAATTTGTTGTGTCAATTTTGCTTTCAATATTAGTGTACTTTCCTTCTCAATATACAGTATTATTTTTTTATAAAAATTAAGCATTTGCTACTGTTTTATTGCCAATTGTAAAACGTCCTCAAATACATTCATACTGTAAGTCTATAAATGAATCACCTTCTGAAGAGATAACATATAGTAATTTTACTTGACTTGCTTCTGTTAGATTAAGAGCTAACTACCTGACCTTCTTTAATAGCTTCTGATTCAGTACATGAATATTAATTTAAGGAGTTCATAAATCTTCATTATATGAAAAAATATTTTAGTTCCAGTTTTTTCTGTTATTGCCAACTGCCATTATCACACGTCCTCTAAATTGACATGATATGGTATTTTTTGTAGTGAACTTTTAATTTTATGCTAAAGAAGCTGTTTCCTTAGATGTTACTTCTCATTCATTACTAATGGGCACAAAATAAAGTCCCTTAGTGTCCATACTTCATACAACCATACTGGTTGTGCTCTGCAGTTTTCATCAGATCCAAAATCCAGAGAGATTGTAATGTTGAGTACAGCACTGTCGGATACAAGGGAGCCTTCTACTTAATGCCTGCCATAGGAAGATGTTAAGTCCAGAAATGTCCTACATTGCATGCCTGCTGGCACTTCTAACTTGGGTGGGGGCATGACAGGGGACTTCTAAATCCCCTAATCTCATGCTCATAAATAGTTGGTGCAGTTTCATGATGCAGACATCACCTATATGAAAAGTGATTTTTTGGTGAGTGCTCGCTAGTGTACAACATGATTATGGCATTGGAACAAACTGTAAAATGCAATAAAAGAAATTGTTTCATTTGGCAGATTTTTCTTTGAATGCCTCACAACATTGAATGAACCCTATTATTTTTTAGTATAATGCAGACTGTGGAATACAAAGACAATTAGATATTGGACATTATATTTTATTATTTATATTTCAAGTGTGTCTGGTGAATCTAAATAATTTATCTTTTCAATCTACTGCTATCCAGGCCACATCTTCCCCAGGAGCCAAACTATTCTCCAAGTGGCAGAGGAAGATAAACATAAAGGATCAGTACATAACATCTCTGCAATGATGCAAGAAAGTAGGTGTCAGACTGGACAATATGGATGTGATGTAGTCTGGCCCACACATAGATTAAGAATACTTTTCTGTTTCCAAGATGCTACATAATTGTTGTATGGTGCTACTATTCATATCTTCATAATTAATGTTTATATCCATATTTTGTAATGAATCACTAAAGTGAAAATTATTTTAGAACTATCGAAAATGTTAATGAAAAAGATTGTCATCTAAAACCTGGTGAGCTTATATAGACCATGGAAAATGAATTTTCAAGATGCAAGCTATTTTTTTTTGTAAACAATTTGTAAAAATCAATTGAAAGACTGTGTCAATATACTCATTTTAGTGGTTTTGGAGGTTTTTAAAACCACAAATAAACTTATTGTCTCTGAAACCATGAATGCCAAGAAATGTATTAAACGATCTGATTCTAAGGGGGGGCAGAGCATGCCAGCACGCAAGATGGACACTTGATCCGAACGCTCCTGTGTCCAGGGACAACTTCTCAGCAAAGTGAGACAATTACAGCACTGATAAAGAGGGTCCATATAGCGTCAGCAGCCAATAAAGATATGAGGCAAAAAAAAACCCAAAGAAAAGAGCAGAGATCAGTCAGCGTGTTCTTCAACCAGCCGACTGGCTCTGCAGCCCAACGCACACCCTCCACCATCTTGGATCTGCAGCATGACTCACCACCAGCTTCTTCTGGTATGTCGCAAACCACACCAGACATGACTCAGCTCCCGTAACAGCGCATCAACTAAAAGAGATGCTGACAGAGCTGCAGAGGACACTCCAAGGGGATATTAAACAGCTTGCATCAGATATAAGATGCAAGATACAGGACATAGGGGAGCACACAGCCCACTTTAAGGAGAAGATGAGAGAATTTGCAGAGGCACACAATGAGCTGACAGACTCCTGTAATAAGACACAAAACTAACTAGAAACAATGAGAGACAAAATCAATGACCTAGGAGATAGGTCACACAGAAACAACCTCAGATTGAGGGGAATCCCTAAAACTGTACCTCCTCAAGACCTCGAGGCCTACTTGCTGGAGCTACTGAAAGCAACCTTGCCACAATCAAATGTACTAGAGCTTACAATAGACCATATTCACAGAATACCCAAGCCCAGAACAGCACCGGAAAAAGCTCCCAGAGATGTCATAGTACGGCTGCTGTTTTCAACACTAAAGAAAAACTGCTTAACTCTGCAAGGAAAAAAGATAACTGGCCCACCAAATTTCAGCAACTACAAATCTACACAGATATCTCTAAGGCCACACTCCTCAAACAGAAAGCATTCCAAGAAATCACAACCCTTCTCTGACAGAACAACATACCATATCGCTGGGGATACCCAGTGAAGCTCATCATAATGCGCAATGGCATCCCAACCACCCTCTCCTCCATTGAAGAGGCCAAGAAAGCACTAGAAAGATGGAACATTGGGACAAAAACTATGGAACAACGCCAATCTCCCAGACCCTCCCCGCAAAGCACTCCTCGGAAGCTAGCCAAAACATGGGACACCATTCCAAGTGGCTAAAATAAGCCCAAAGCTAAAGTCAAGACTTTAAACATTACAACATTAAACAGATCCACCGGGAAACAGGATAAGGTTCTACTTTCCAATTTTTCTCATAGATACTTATTAGCTTTGCTTTCACCCCCGACTCCACTCTGTGACAAACAGGAGTCAAAAAGACCTTCATGAAGCATACAAAGCTAGGGCAGATATACTTTTTTACCAAGAAACACATTTTTGTAAGGTTAATCCACCAAACTTCTTTAATAAACACTACCTGCATAGTTTCCAAGCCTACTCCCCTAACAAAACAAAGGGAGTCTCAATTTTGATAGGGACTAAAACACCATCGCAGATGTCTAAGGTGGCGGTGGACCCCTCTGAAAGGTGTTTATTACTACAAGGTACCATAGGAAACACACCCTAACAAACCTATACATTCCAAACAAAAACAGAAGCAGTAAATAAATGCAACATTAAAAAAATTACTGCAACATAAAAAGGGCAGATGCATCATTGCAGGAAACTTCAATACAGTACTGGATCCCAACCTTGATAATATTGTTCACACCAGCCCCAATCTCAGCCCACTACATTGCCAAGCAAAAAAAATCAGAGATATACTACATCTGCATGCTCTATGTATAGACTTGAGGGGCAATGGCTGGTACAGACTTGTGGCACAGGTACAGACTTAGGGGGCAATACTGGTGGCACAGTTACAGACTTAGGGGGTAATGTTTGGTGGCACAAGTACAGACTTGGGAGGCAATGGTTGGTGGAACAAGTAGACTTAGGGGGCAATGGCTGGTGGCAGAGGTACAGACTTGGGGGGCAATGGCTGGTGGCACAAATACATATTTGGGGGGGCAATGGCTGGTGGCACAGTTACAGACTTGGGGGGCCATGGCTGAATGCATAGGTACAGACTTGGGGGGCAATGGTTTCTTTATTTAAGAAAAAGTGAATAGGTGGGAAATGGCCATACAGAACGGGAGTGGGGGGGCACTGATTGTACCCTTTGCCTAGGGTGCAAAACTACCTTGGCCCGGCCCTGGCTCTCAAATCTAGAATGCATTCTATACCCTATGTATGAGCTTTTGTATATCCAACATGTATAAAACTAGTCTACATAAGTACTGTCCAATAGCTATAACTGATGCATGCTATTATTTGAATGTACAAATAAAACTGAAGTTATAAAAAAAAAAGATCTTATTCTAGAAAGTATGGAAAAAAAACACTAAGGGCAGATTTACTAAAGTCGTGTGAATGATTCTAAATTCAATTCGAATTTTCAAAAAGATTTGAATTCGAATTTTTGAATAGTTTTTGTGGCCACTTCGACCATTAAATTTTAAAAATGCGATTGAATCAATTCAAAATAGATCGAATAAAAATCTATTTGGTCATTCGAATTTTCGATGGTCAAAGTACTTGCCCTCTAGTTCGCCAGATACCCCATTGGAGTTTTTCAGCATTTTAAGATCAAATAAAAAAAAAAATTGATCGAATGGTTAAAATCGCTCGTTTCGAACGATTTAATCGTTCGATCAATTTGATCGTTAGATTTTTCAAATAGCGCTGAAAATTTGGTAAAAATTCGATGGTCGAATCCGAGGGTTAATTAACCCTCGAATTTGACCAATAGTAAATCTGCCCCTGAGGGGTTATTTATTAAAATAAAATAAAAATTTACTAAATGAATTTATCTGGTTTGGCTTTTTGGGGCAAAACTTTTGTGTTTTTTTTTTAATTTGAATAATAACATACATTTTAGTAAATAATCTCCTGAATGTTGTGAATAAATACGAAAAGCTTTTGAAATAAAAAAACACATATTTAGACAAAAAAAATTCTAATTTGTCTGATTTGTGAATAAATAAATCCAAATGTTAAAAAGGCCCCTAAGCTTTTTACATATTTAAAGGCATTCCTCTGTAACGTTTTATTTGGGCCTGTCAGTAACAACTCCACCTGTAAATAAATATGCACATTATATGTATATACAACAGTACAGATTTAATTTAAGTTCTGTGCTAGATTAGACATCCAAGCTTTTATTCAATACAATATATTTCTGCATATCAGATCTTGTTCAAGACCTTTTTCTGGGGCCATAACCTTTTGGTTATACCACTGTATGTCATTATATTATAGGATAATTGTTTTGCGGTGAACCAGTGGTAGTTCTTACATTTAAGTGATTTCATTTGTGATTAGCAAAGAATAACTTTGCCATGACTAAGGAGTATAGTTGTTAGCAAAGTGTACATATTACTAAAATCTATGAGAACATTACCAAAGACATTAAAGTGACTCCCACAGCTAAAATGTGTTACAAATAATAACAAAATGACTATGTACTGATACTTTTATTACTGGTGCAGTAAGATATTGGTTGAGTGTGTTTGTGCCTGTTCATTCAATATATAAAATGTTTTGATAGGTTTAGAGAATGTCTAGATAAAATTTGCCCCATCTGTATTTTTTTTTACACTGTCATTTTGCCCTAAATAGATTTCTCTCTCTGCAACTTAACAGTTTGGGGAGATTGGGAATGAAACACAGCTAGGGGTATTATAAGATAAACTTATAAATACTAAGGGGGTTATTTATCAAACTCTGAATGCCAAAAATCCAAAAAATGCATGATTGTTTACAAAAAATATATTAATTCCCAAGGATGAAAAATCCAAATATTAAAATCTGGCATTTCAGACCTGCCAAGGTTGCATATAAATCAATGGGAGATGTCCAATGATTTTTTTATGTGCACTGGGTTTCATGCAATTCCACAATGTTTTCAGAGCTTTTGGGTGAAAAATCCAAAAAGTCAGAGTTTTGGATAATCCAAAAAAATTGTGGAAATCAGAGTTTTTCCGGCAAAGCAC
Source organism: Xenopus borealis (assembly GCA_024363595.1). Lineage (NCBI taxonomy): Eukaryota > Metazoa > Chordata > Amphibia > Anura > Pipidae > Xenopus > Xenopus borealis. The sequence continues at coordinate 13,183,906 of CM044431.1, forward strand.
ATTTTCAAAAACATTTTATAATAAAGAAGCCTAAAAAACCCGAGTGGATATGCTCAGAATTTGTTTCAGCAAATACTGAGATAAATTTGGAGGTTGATAAATAACCCCTAAGAATACAATGCTGTATAATGGAGGAATAAATTGGTATTTTGCAAAATCTGGAGGGAAATGGAATCTTAAGACTTCAAATAACTAAAGGATATATAGAATATGATTGCACTGCCTGCTCATACTGTCTGTTGATATTTGTCAATTGATTCAGATTTTCAAGTTGTTACATTGTTACCAACAAGTTGTACCAACAATATACCTTTAAAGTCCATAATATCTTCTGTTTAAAAAGTCATAACACTGGGTGACTAGGCCTGCATTGGAAACAGTTTGATATGGGTGTGATACTTATCTTGGATAATTGAGCTATATACTTCTGAAAGATTTCCTTTGTATGTAATGCAACCTAGGTGTGGCATATCTATAGGTAACATCACCTTTGCCTGTGATGAAGAAGTATGTAAATGGATAAACATTTAGAGGCCCATTTATCAAAAAACACATTTTAATAGTTTTAGAGGTTTTTGGAACCTCTAATAAAGTCATAACCATGCATTCCATATAGTTTGTTTAAAGATCAGAATATAACAATAAAAATTAAAATAAATGCTAAACAATATGCTAAAAAATATGAAAACCTCTAAAATGTCAAGTTTTTGGTACAATTACTAGTGAAAATATCCTAAAACCTCAAAAATTCTGAATTCATAAAAAAAGCATAAAAGTCCAATAAGCTCAGTGCAGCTCCCATTGACTTCTAGATTATTTAGAGTTTAGAGAAATTAAAAACCACATGGTTTTAAAGAAAAATACAAATTGTGAGAAAAAAATTGAAATTTAGGGGCAGATTTATCAAGGGTTGAAATTTTTGAAAAGTTAAAACCCATCAAATTCGAATTTGAGGGGTTTTAACGCAATTTGATATATCGAACGATCTAATAAAAAAATTTGACCAATCGATAAAATCAAGAGGCATGTTACATCAAAGTCACTATTTAAACCCGAAGGTTTCCTGCTTTTCAGAAATAGATCCATTTTGTTTCTAAACGTAGTAACTTTGGTAGAATGTCTCCACCATATGTAATGGAGATATTACTAAATTATCGGTTCTTGGTATAGACAAAGTGGTTAATGGAAAAAGTGGTGGAGACATTCTACCAAAGTTACTATGTTTAGAAACAAAATTTATCTTTTTCTACAAAGCAGGAAACCTTCGGGTTTAAAAAGTGACTGATGTAACATGCTTCTTTAAGTAATTATTGTCCCTAGTAATATTGGGCCTTTGAATTGTAACAGATGATATATTATTTAATACTTGGCCCTATTTTAGGAATATGTTTCCAGTTCAGATGTAAAGTGTGTCAAGTTCCATGCTTCGCCTTTTAAAATATTAGTGGAATATACATGCTGATGATAGTATATTGATATTTATACCTATATGTATATACAGCATATTCTTCCAAAAAAATTAATAATTGGAGAAAACCTGATCTAAACTAATTTTTGCTTTTTCAACATTTTTTCTTTGTTATATTTTTTCTACAAAAAACGTTATTTGTGGACTGTATTCGTTTTGACTTTTAATTTTGTGCACATTAAAGTATTTGTGGTTTTTTTTTGCTTTATTAATTTTTTTCTTTCTTTTTATCATGTTGATTATTATGGATAAATACTGCTAAAGTCTGTAACAATTAGCACTTTTGACCACTAGATGGGGTTTGATTAATTATAATAAGTGATAACATGTGATGTCTGTCTTGTGATTGGTTACAGCCCCTATATATGCTGTGTACAGGGATGTGCCATTTAGCCTATGAGTAAGTGCCCCAACAGGCACGAAATGCATTAGGTGTGTTTTCTATGTCCTAAGACATTTTTCTGTATTTTTGCTCATTGACCCTTTATTTGTGGAGGCACTCGGATAACTTTTTTTGTAAATTGTTTCCTATACCAATATAGCAAATATTAGAAAACATTAGTCATAATTAACAATTTTAGGAGTGAAAAAAGTCACCCATAAACTATATTTTGCTACAAAAAAAAGTTGCTGATGAAAAAAAGTTTCCCATAAACTATAATGCATTTTGCTGTTTCACAAATCTTTCAGCATTTTCACAATTTTTTAGGCTAATGCAAATGGGGCAGATTTGCTCATCACTAATTATAGCTTTATAAAGTCAATACCAAACATATTTTTCCAGTTGCATGCACTTCTGTTGTAGAACCTGGTCGTTTTGCCTATCGAAACAGTATGCAATGGAGTAATAAAAATAATACAATAATAATCACGCAATAAATATACAGTGAAGTCATAAAAAGCACATGTATTATAATGTACACCATGTAATCTAGACAAAAAATTCTTTATAATTTACTGGGAAATTGCTATAATTTTATTGTATGAGACTTCGTAGTCTTTCTCTGTGGACAGTTTCAACTGAAGCTTTCATTATTCTTTCTATAATGAATCGCTTTTGCCCTAGTGAGTTTTATGACTCAATTATTAATAAAGAAGCATATTATTTCATTCCAGAAGATTGTTGACCTTTAGGTCAAGAAAAGTACAGGTTAGTTTGAAGGGACCACATTTATTGAAAACTTTTGAATCGTTTCATTTTTTATTCTTTTATAATGTGTACTGCACAATAGGTGAGTGGAGCAGAGAATGACCTAAAGCAAGGCTGACCTAATTTACACATGAATTCAAAGTTACCTTTTGTTCAAAATCTTGAGGGAGCCTTCAGGTAGAATTGATCGTATTGATAATGCAAAGAAATGCACAGAATGATCAAAAAGAGAACCTTCATATAGTACAACAAAGTTTTTTAAAAGTGCTTTAAGAAAAAAGAGTTTATTAACCCTTGCATATTAATTTTTAAGCAATTTCTCTAATAAAAAAAATGATAGAAACAAATTCAATCTTTTATATCTATATAATTATTCAATTCAAGGAAGAAAAAGATCTTGAGAAGTAACAAAGGGGGTTATTTACTAAAGTCCTGTCAGGTTTTTTGATGCCAAACACAATTTTTTTATTATTATTATTATAAAGAATGTATGGATTTATTAAAGTCCAACAATGCAAAAAGTTTGAATCCAAAGATCCGCCATCTCCAGCCTACCAACGTTTTATATAAGTCAATGGGAGAAGTCCCTATCTTATTTGGCAGTTTCTGTGCTGGAATTAGCCTGAAAATCCAACAACTTCAGCCAAAAATTTGGGAAAAAGCTCTAAAAAATTTAGGGATTTTATCAAGTTTTCCCCGATCTGATTAAATAATACTTTCTTATTGATAAATAAGGTCAAATTAGGGATTCTATTGTCACGGTCAGCGCCCAATACCAGAAAAAATGCCAAGCACCCTGGTCTCAGCTCGTGCTTCACCAGTAGTGTGACCACCTTTGGCTTCGGGAGGAGCCCTCAGCTACTCAGATGCCACCTGGACTTAAACGAGAGGTGCAGGGCAGGAATTCTGGCCAGCAATGGGGTGCGCGCACTAAAGGAAGCCGGCGTGGAGGAGCGGTGCGGCGGGCGCCCCCACCACACCGAAGGTATTTTCCTTACATCTAGTTTGCTCTGACTTTTTTATTTTAAAAGATCTGAAAAATTTGGATTTTGATAAATAAACCCTTAATGTTGTTATTTAGTTAAACCCAGACAGGGGAGGGCAATAATATGACCTTTAAATAACAAAGAAACAGGGATGTTACTAAGTTGAAATATTGTGTAGTTGGTGAAGTACTATTGTTAGGAGTTTAGCAGATTTAGAAATCGTATAACAAAACTATAACCAGGCGGAAGAGACTTTACCAAGTTATGAAGCCAAAAGGAAGCCAAGTTGAAGGAGTACACCATTATAGAGGAAAGGTAGTTCCGTTGGTTTCAGGGAGCAGCATTCCTGAAACTGACTGACTCACCTTAAAATTCTGCATGTCAGAGATAATGGTGGAATGATGGTTAAATACTTACTTTAAATAGCAGTTAGCCAGTTATGGACTTCTCTTTTTCACCACGGGCGATATGCTATTTTGTTTTTTTTTTGGACACACCACAATTCATTGTGGCTGCTATATCAGGTGTGACTTCACAGATATACCACTGATGCAAGAATTTTGAGAATGAGCACTACAGAGTATGGTTTTCTGTCCAGGGACATAAGTAAATGACCTCAAGAGATTGTTGCTATGGATGCTCTATGACATAAAAAGTGGCTAGATAATGTAAGGATCCTGGTAAAGTATTGGATGATAAGAACAATATTAATGCTCCTGGATTCCTAATATCAGATAATTGTTTGTTTTCATTATCAGCATTAAATGAAACATCCCTTTTATGTAATGATTTTACAATATAATGGGGCAAATTCAATTCAGTGAGCATGTGAAAACTCATGGACAAGATTCAATTTGAGGAGAAAAAACTTTTCCAAAATTCAGTTCCAGTTTTTTCCCATAGATTTCCAGAGTTTTAATATGATACACATGCAAGATAAGTTTTTTTCTGAAATTAATTCCACCTTAAAGGAGAATTCAACCCTGTAATAAAAAAAACCTGTACACCCCACCCCACATAGACCCCCTCCCCCCCAGCCTAACTGCCCCCCCGGGAAATGCCCCTTACTTTATACTTATCCCTCTGTGCAGACTCAAGCTGCGGAGTTTCACACAGCCATCTTGCTGGTCCTCTGTAGGCTGAATGGGCATGCACCTAAATGGATGGAAATTGCCAATCTCCCAGTCAGCTTACCGAAGACCCACAAGATGGCTGCATGCAACTCCACTGCCTGAATCTGCTTCGAGGGATATGTATAAAGTATGGGGCATTTCCCCCGGGGGCAGTTAAGTAGGGGGAGGAGGGATGGGGTCTATGTGGGTTGGGGGTACTGGTTATTTTAATTACAGGGTTGAATTGTCCTTTAAATTGAATCTCCTCCATGATTAACTTTTTTCTCACTGATTTGAATCTGACCCAATATCTTTTTTTGTAAGTTTTTTAGACAACTGAGGACATCTTAGTTCCACAAAGGCAACAGCTTGGCCCTGAATTTGTTGTGTGCAGTGATATCTTATCTTTCTACAGTAGTTTAGAAAGTTTGATAGTATGTTTAAGGCCTCCTTAATTAATAAGTTTGGGGGGATTTTTGTGGATAACAAACTGTGTTACTCTAGACAGTGCTAGACAGTGGCTGCTAAAACAAATGCAGTGCTGTCTTGTATAAAGTGCATTGGCTCCTGAAATGAAAGCATATTGCTTCCTCTTTATAGGTCCCTGGTAAGGCCTGGAGTATGTGGTGCAGTTTTGCGCTCTATCCCTTAAGAATTATATTAATAAGCTGAAAAGTGTGAAAAAAGCAACTAAACTGGTTAAAAAAACAGAGCAATTAAATCACAATGACATATATATTCTTGGAGTTCTCCTCACTAGGGTCATTTGAAAGGGTTGAACTGGAGGGACTTTTTTTTTTACCCAAATTAATTATGTAACAGTAGTATTTGACTTTGTTCAAGAAGCATGCATCATTTAAGAATGAGACAATTCTTTTTAAAGTGCAAAGCTTTTAAAGTCATTCAAGAAGAAATGTCTTGTCTTTGAGATAAACTATTTTTTAATGAACAATTAAAACAAAGAACTTGAATAAACAAGTAATTTTGAACTGATGTTTATGGAAATACGACATCAATATCATAGAATGCCTGAACTTTCAGATGGGTTTGACGTATAAAACTGAATAATGTAAGAGGAACATGAACATTAAACTTGTACACTGCCCAAGTCTATTAAGATATCGATTTTGAAGTATAAAAAAATATCACAAACTTGGAGAGGAAATTGGGAAATATCTGATTTTTACTTCAAAGAAAAAGCAAGTTTACATTGATTCTTATAATTCTGTGTGGGATTATAGCAAAGTGCCAGACACATTTGTAGAAGTATACAGTACTCTGCATTAACCAAGATGGCCTGCTTTGGGCATGGAATCCATAATTTTAGTGACCTTTCCATTCTTGAATGGAAAATCTCTTTTTCTCTTATCTCAATGGATAGTTTTAAGATGTACTCAGTGGATAAACAGATAACCATTTGTTATTTCTCTTTAGGAAGAAATGTAAAATTTCTGTTGCAAGACATTTCAGCTTGTCTCGCAGTCTTGCTGACAAAGAATCAGTTTTTTTTATAATGGACAGCCAACGAGGGCTAAAAATTTACGAAACAGTAAAAAATTTGCAAAATGCATTAAAATAGATGGACAACATTTTTCAAAATTAAATATTTTTTTGTAACTTATAATTTTTATTTTGCAATAAAGAGCGATTTACATAGTTCTACATGTTGTAGCATTTCTTTCTGTGAAGGCACATATAAGGTGTAAATCAAAGGTAGAAACCTTTTACTATACATTATAATCTATGGGCATATTTTCTTGGCCAAAACACGCCGAAATAGTTTGCTGATCCCTACCCACAGCCACTATTAGGGCAACGTAATACAATGCAATAAAAAATTTAAATTAAGGGGTCCGTTTACTAAAGTGCGATAAATTTGAATTTAAATTCCCGCATGTTATCGCTGAGAATATTTTTCTGCCAGAATATTCGCAGCGACTAAGATTACTAAACAGCGATACGCTCAGAAGTCTGTGTGATCACTTGCGGTAACTACTTTAGCGAACCAGCTTGCGTTTACGGTAATTTTAGCGAGTTGCGAATTTTCTGGTGACAAATTACGTTTGCAAATATTTATTCTAGAAAATAGTCTTGTTTTATGGCGTTAATTGTGACACAATTCTCTGTGTTAAATGGGATATATAACACACAAACCAAATTGGCTTCATCTGTGCCTCTACTTTATAGAGGTACCATTTGCATCCTTTTAATAAACTGTAGTAATAATAAATAACACCTCAACACAATAAAACATGTCTGTGAAGGATTTTCATTCATCAAGATCAAGTTAGTGATAAATCAAAAGCAACCTAAGTACTAAGTAATCTTAAAATGTTTCACCAATTATAAGTAAAGGGTAAGGATATTAAAGTGAAATTTTGTTAAAATGACATTATAAATGCTGACAATTTTGGGGCAGATTTATCAAATTCAAATTGAAAAAGATTCAAAATCAATTTTTTGAATGTTTTTGAAGGCCACTTCAACCAGTGAATTTTGAAAATTCGATTGGATCGAATGATTCATATAATTCGAATAAAAATCTATTTGAATATTCGACAGTCTAATACTTCCTATTTAAATTTTTATTCGGCTGCCTAGTTCGCTAGTTTCAACCTACTGAAGTGGTTTCTTGGAATTTATATCGAATAAAAAAAATCAATTGAATGGTTAAAATTGTTCGATTTGAACAATTTTATTGTTTGATTGAATTTTTACTATTCGATCGTTCGACCAATTGAATAGTAGTAAAATCCTTTGAATTCGAAGAATTTTAATTCTCTTACTATTCCCATGGTCGAATTCGAGGGTTTTTTAAACCTCAAATTCGACCCTTGATAAATCTGCCGCTTTATGTCACAGGCCCCACTCCTCTATTCAGAGATGCCTCAGTTTGGTCATTAATGCAAGTTCAAAGAACAGGAATGTGAATATGTTTGACTAAGAAGAAGGGGTGCCGTGTGTGAGTTCTAGCTAACACCTACCTGAATCAGTTCTATAAAACTTTATCCTTATATTGGCATAAACTAATTCTTTAGCTATTCCTTATGTAGAACACAGTTACATTAAGACTGTCTATCTCAATTGGGTTCTTGCAATGATGACTGTATGTGGAGAAAGGAAAGTGTTTACAATGTCAGGAATGTATTTGGACACAATCCCTTCATTGGAGCAAATTCACTAAAGCGTGCAGTTTCACAACCATTGCAATACTTGGCCAGGTGAAAATTAGCTCAGACAATGCTAATTCAAGTGCGAAGGTGCGTCCAGGGCACTACACGCTGGCAAATTTTCTCTAGCGTTACTCTGGCAGAGTGAACAAATCAAAGCGAAGCTGCGCTAGTGTTCAATTCTGCCTAGTGCAACTTCCCTAGAGTTCTTGCGCACAAGCTAATTTGCATACGGCAGGCAATTTAAAGTGAAATGGAGCTAATTTTTGTTACATGATGCATCTAATATATTACATTTACACTGATAACTAGACATGCCAACAGGGAACCTTAATAAAGTCAGTACAGTTGTTTAAATGGCCTACACATTGGCCCACAGTTAAATAATGTACCATATGGTAGAAAATGTATGGGGGAAAGAGGGTGCCTTTTGTAGACTAACTCCCTGAAAAATTTTAAGGAGGCTAGTGTTTTTTGTACTTTGAAAATATTACACTCAAAAATTATGATGTAAGTAACTGTAGATTGGGGATGTTCTATGCACTTTGCCAGGTCAGAGCTGGTCGAAGACACCTGGCGAAAGAGGTAACATTCAGCAAAATCTGCATCTTATTGAATTTGCGTAGTTACATCCATTCACCAGAGCGAAAATTCACTATGTGTGCGAAGCCACGCTAGTGTAAATCTCCTTCGCTAGTGATTGGGCGCCTGTGCTCATTAGTAAATTGGCGAAGTAACAAAATGATGTAACAATGGCGAAATTTTCGCTAATGTTTGTCACTTTGCCCTTTAATGAATCTGCCCCATGGGGCATATGACCCACAGTCAACCTCAAGAGATACATTATAAACATAATCGTTATGTAGGAATTTTGGTGGATTAATAATATATGTGACATTTGTATGCACTCCCTCAACTCATAAAAGGAATTTTAATGGACATATAATTTATAATGCATTCCTCAAAACTAAACTGTTTAAAAAGGAGAAATTGCTGATACCAAATGCAGGCAAAACCTGTATGTACTAGACATTCCATATTTGTGTACTTTTCCCCAATTTGATTTCTAGTTTAAATAGACATTATTATTATGATTAACCTCCCACCAAAACAAAATGCATCTGACAGCAGTGGGTATTTAATGGATCTATTTCACAAGGAGTCTTTATTGTTGATCCTGCAGGCCAGCATTTCACCTGGATTTAACCAGAATTATACTCTTAAAGGGGTAGTAAAGCCTGCAGCTCTGCACTACTGAACCAAACATAAATCAGTTGTTTCTGGATTAAAATCCTAGAATAATGTAACAAATAATGAAGGTTGAGACATTATGAGAGCTATAGTCCAGCAATATCAGGGCAATATTCTGAAAGCAATATTGCACAGTAAAACTTTTCCACAAATCTCCACAGCCAGTGACTATTTAAAATGAAAAACAAAAACCTCCAATGAGAATCTCAGTTGATCTGTATCAATCTGGCTCCAAGCTTTATGCCCAGTTTCCCAGCACTGAACAAGTCTATCATTTATCCCCATGTCTGATTCCAGTGTCATACAGTATAATGAAGAAGAAAAAAATAATTATCTTTATATGTTAGATAATAGCAAGATGCCTGGCACGGTGCTCAGTAACATTACTAGAAGGGGACGGGCCCTGGTGTGGAACGTGCAATTGGGTCCCCCCACCCCCCCTGGTATGCATGAAGGGGGGGCACTGCAGGGGTGTGGACCCTGGCATCCCCTGCTCCCTCAGTAGTTCCGTCTCTGAGTGTGCTGGGAATCAGCATTCTCATTGGCTAGTTCTTTGCATTTATAATTACGTTTTTGATAAGTAGAATTCACTTTGGTGAATTTTCTTGCATCTAGAATTATGTTTTTTCGGCAATTTCTAAAGAAAACTAGAGGGCACTGTGGGGTGGCGTTATGGCTGGGTTTACATCCCAACATCGAACTGAAAGGTACAAGGCCTACCAAGGTTTCTGTCACAATAGCACCAGCCACAACCTGGGCCCCCTGTTCCAGTCCGGCCCCCCTCTTACCTGTTCCCTTGTTGCAGTGCCACACAGAAGGTTACTGGTTAAATTAAGTAATGTTGGCCTGTAACATATTATTTTTACCTGGATAGAGAACTGGCTAAAAGATAGACTACAAAGAGTGGTGGTAAATGGAACATTTTTCAATCGGATCAGTGTTGTTAGTGGGGTACCGCAGGGTTCTATACTGGGTCCCTTGCTTTTCAGCTTGTTTATTAAAGACCTAGTAATGTTTCTATTTTTGCAGATGATACTAAATTGTGCAGAACTGTAGGTTCCATTCAGGATGCTTCCACTTTGCACAGTGATTTGTATAAGTTGGAAGCAAACTGGAAAATGAGGTTCAATGTTATTAAATGCAAGGTTATGAAAATAGCATAAATGCAAGTTATACTCTAAATGGCAGTGTGCTGGGAGTTTCTTTAAGTGAGAAGGATCTTGGGGTTTTTATAGATAACAAGTTGTCTAATTCTGGGCAGTGTCATTCTGTTGCTACTAAAGCAAATAGGGTTCTGTCCTGCATAAAAAAGGGCATAAACTCAAGGGAAGAAAACAAAATTATACCTCTTTATAGATTCCTAGTAAGACCTCATCTGGAGTAGGCAGTGCAGTTTTGGACTCCAGTCCTTAAGAGGGATATAAATGAGCTGGAGAGAGTACAGAGACTAAGTGCACCTAAACTGGTTAGAGGGATGGAAGACTTAAATTATGAGGGTAGACTGTCCAGGTTGGGGTTGTTTTATCTGGAGAAAAGGTGCTTGCGAGTGGACATAATTACACTTTACAAATACATTAGAGGACATTATAGACAAATATCAGGGGACCTTTTCACCCATAAAGAGGATCATTGCACCAGAGGCCACCCCTTCAGACTAGAAGAAAGGGACTTTAATTTGAAGCTGCATAGGTGGTTCTTCACAGTGAGGACAGGCGAGGTTTTGGAATGCACTGCTGGGTGATGTCTTGATGGCTAATTCTGTTGATGCTTTTAAGAGGGGCTTTAATGATTTTTTGGACAGACATGATATCAAAGGCTATTGTGATACTGAACTCTACAGTTAGTATAGCTATGGGCATATATCGTTTGTGTGAAAGGGTGGAGGGTGTGTGTGTGTGTGTGTGTGGATGCTGGGTTTTAATTTGGAGGGGATGAACTTGATGGACTTTGTCTTTTTTCAACCCAATTTAACTATGTAACTATCTAATAAATTAATGTTAGAGTGATTCAGCAATTAGCAATGTCCCAACTACTGTACTAAACACTATAAATTAGTTGTTTGCAAAAGAAAATGTTGGAGGTGGAAGATGAGTGTGTCATGACTTCTTTAACAAGCTAATAATAAGGGACAAATTTACTTAAATTCCCCAAAAATCCCTCGAATTCCTTCGATATTCGATAAGCATTCGACTTTCGAATGCTTATCGAATAGTTTTGGGCTATCATTTTGCTCGATATTCGATTTCTCGATGAAATCGTACAATCGGATACCGATTGTTCGATTTCACAAAAAAATCGTACTTATTCCTTCAAACCTCCGAAAAAATTTGTACGATTCGTGGCGTTCGATCATATGGTATTCGAGCAGGACTTAGCAAAAGAAGCATATGGGGGGTTCCCATAGGCTTCTGTTGGTATTCGGTAGGTTCAATCTGGCGAAGTGGACATTCAAAGGATTTAAAATTTTTAAATCCTTTGATCATCGAATTATCGAATATCCAATCATTCGATCTATTCGATAATCTATTCAATGATTGAAGAGGCCAAATTTGCATATTCGAATATCCGAAAAAATTGTACGATCGGTATTCGATCTCATTCGATCGAACTTCGAATCCTTCACGTGAATTTTGTAAATTTGCCCCTTTAAGTGTTAGGTAAATTTGACCCATTTCGCTTTGCCAAAAAATAAGCGAAATGGCAAAAATTTGATGAAATCAATTGATTTTTTTTTTGGTGCGAGACAAATTGTGTATCAAATTATTGTCACATGTCAAATTTTTTCATGCATTACATAGGCATCATTTTCGCAGTGATTTTTAAAAAAGAAAATTTTAGCTCATTGGTGCCTGATTGCTTATTTTCTTTTATTTTTATAACCTAATTTTTTCTCAGTTGCAGTTCTCATACTTTTGGAAATTACAGAAAGATCTGTTTTCTGGAAAAACTGAGGCCCCAAGCATTTAGGATTACAAGTCCCATACCTATATATTATTATTCACATTCTAAGTACAATTTTATCATAAAATGTTGCCAGCATTAGGTATAGGCTGGTACACCAAGATCATTCTTAATTCTGTGCTTTCCGTCTTTAAGTGTAACAGCATAGATTTATTTTGTTTAGGATATGAATGAAAACAACAAAATGAAGCATAAAGATGGGTTAGCAGAGAAATGCGGGCAGCACTGTGCACCACAAAGTGGCCAGCCTTGAATCATCTACAAGTGCCTTTCCCTCTCTGATAACTGCTGACAGCACATGCCATATTTCTCCTCTTCTGCAGTGCAGCCGAGGCCAGAAAATCTATTTTGGGCTTTAAATGCTTCTGCTCAGTGCTGGGATTTGCAGTTTAGACAGCTGCATATTATTGCTGGTTTTTTTTGTATTGGAGTCTGTTAACTGAGAAGTTTCAATGGTTTTATGACTGTACATTGGCTTCACGTCAAATACATTTTCATTCCTTTTGTCAAAGCCTAAAATTTTCTTGATTAGGAATTCTTTGCGTGTTTCAGCACTGCAAGCATTTCAGTTAATCGGTAAGGTCAATCTGTGCTTTAACTTTTGAATTACTTCTTTGGCTACTAAAATAAAGCCTGTACAAAATTCCTTCTGTTCTCTAAAACTAGTTGGATTCATATCATTCGTAATTTAAGTCCATCAAGTAATTTTTTTTCCCTCCAGTGTTTGGAACATATTGCATAGCTGACTGGCTTGTTGAAAAGAACGATTGGTATCCATAAAATTCATGCTGTGCAATATGTTGTAGGGCTTCTCTTTTGCTTTATGGCAAGGCATTCCACAGCATGACACCAAACTGATTTTTCTTACCCTGTTTCTTGCACTACATTGAAAATGGTCTTGAATACAGAAGTCCCTCTTAGTTTCTCTAACTTGTAAATTATGAAGTAAAGAAAGGTTACAACAGAGAGTTATTGCTTTAGAGCAAAAGGTTACTGGAAAAAGGACTAAAGAAGAAAAATATGGTCCCAAATGATGATGTGTGTGCAAAATATTTTTGGGGATCCAGAATGGTATCCGCCCCTGAAATTTCTTGTTCATTCTTATTCATTTTTACTTTAATAGTTGAAGAATATTATTTATTTGTCATACAAGGTCAAATAATCTACATTCGAAAGGTAATGTAAGAAACACAAATCTTGTCCAGGTCTATAAACCCATAACAGCTGAGGAGATTATATGGTTAGGTGGTCCCCTAAAATTTAAGACAGCTCAGTGTGGTCCTAATTTACAGATGTTTCCTTATCCTGGGTTGAAGTATTCTCCTTGAAGTTGAGTAACTGACCAGGATGTTTGAAAGTGTAGTATTAAAAAGGATTAGTCAACATGTCTCAATCTCCACTTGTGGAAATGGAGGATGAAAGTCAACAGAGGTAGGCCCAGTAGGTGTAAATAGTTTGAGGTTAGTTTTACAGAATCTCATTCCAGGAGGAATGATTAGGGAGGCTCATGAGCTTCAACAAGGAGATTAGCAGTCCTGGATGTACCACCCACAGAGTAGGGACTCAAGTGTACAGACTTAGAGGTAGATGTGTTCCCTCCTAGGCTCCACTTGGACATAAGTAGATGCACACATTGATCATTGAACCCTTATGGGTTCTGGCTAGAATATTTGTACGTGAGTAAATGCTGAATAATTATACATCTTAAACTGTTTATGTGACTATCCTCCTGGAGGTTACATGCGAAAGCCATTCCTGTTACAGTAAGAGGACAACTCTTATATGGAGTACTGTTGATTCTTAAATAATTGCCTCTAAACTGGAGTTTGGTCAGTTATGGGAAAATGGGCACTTACTACCAGTCACCAAGCAATTGTCATCTATAAAAAAGGTTAGTACTTGGATTTTACACATAGTCCCAAGTTATGTTACACAGTATTAATCTATCATTAACCATTAGCTCAGGGAGAAAAAACAAGAAGATTATTTGTTAATATGTGTTGTAATACTTAGAGAATATATAATGCCAAGCAGGAATCCTCAATCTTTTTTACCACAGTCAAATGTAAAAAAGTTGGAAAACAACACATGCTTGCAATAAGTTTTTGGGGTGCCAATTATGGGCTGTGATTGACTACTGGTAGTCCCTTTGAGCACTGGTGGCCTACAGAATTAAAACTTGCTCCCAAGCTAGGAATTCAGAAATAAGCACCTGCTTTGAGGCTATGGGAAGCAACATGTTGCTCATGAACCACTGGTTGGGGACACTGTAAACAATGGAGCATTGCACATAGTGAGAGTTTCTTCAAGTAAATTCGAAAATAGTGCATAGAGACTCTTCTAAGAAATCTTCTGAATGCAAAGAGCATCTGCAGAAGCAGTGAACATTATGGAGGCACACATCCTCTATAACTGCACCTCTGATTACACATTTCCTCAGTATTCCATCTTTTACACTATAAAAATAAATAACACTAATGGACTTCCTTGACCTCCTTCCTCTGAACATCATTAGCACACTTTGTTTTATTGTATATACCAACTGGGATCAAGCTACTGCTTTGCTCTTCACCTCACAATCCGTGAGTGCAACAATGTGAATGCTGTAGCGAAAACAAAGCAAACAACTGGGCATCTCCAAGTAGCTGTATTCAACATCACTATAAATAACTGTTTATTGATGTTTTTATCTTGTGAAGAATTAATCTGGCTCCTAGCTTGAAAAAGAAATGCAAAATCAGAATGATCATACCGTATATTTTATATTTTTATTCATTGAGGAAGAAGAGGGTGCTTGTGGGAATGTGTATGACCTGAGAATACTCTTTGAGTACAATGCTGCCTACACATGAGCATTGTTAGTAATTTGCTTACCAGAACCTTATTATTAAGCAAGATTCCAAGACAAGGTTCTTCAGAATAATTGAATATATTTATTAGATTAAAATTGGAATCTTGCTAAGCTTGTCACGTCACACTTAGCAAGTATGACACGGAGAACTTCAAATGCCACACCTATTTGCCGGAGCTTATATACTCTTTGCTGGTCACTTAGGGGCAGATGTATCAAAGGTCGAATTTTGAAGTGCAAATACTTTGAATTTTAGTAGAACAATAGTTTAATTTTTTTTTCTCGATGGAATAGGTCTGTTTTCGATCAAATTCTAATTGTTTGAATCGTTTGATTTAATCATTCGATTAAAATGATTAAAAATGTGCCAAAAGACTCCATAGAGGTTACAGGAGGTCCCCCATAGGCTAAAACAGCAACTCGGCAGGTTTAAGGTGGCGAACAGTTGAATTTGAATTTTATAAAGAGACAGTACTTAGATTTTTTAATGTTCGAATTTTCAATATGAATCAAATTTTTTCAATTCAAATCGAATTTTGGCCTATTCAATAGTACCCAAAAAATTACTTTGAAATAAAATTTTTTAATTCAAGTGTTCATTTTGACCCTTGATTTTGATTTTCAAATGTCTAGTTGAATTTGGACTATTCCCTAGTTGATGAACACAAAAATAGCTCGACATTTGAATTTTTTACATTTGCATTTTCACTTCAACCATTGATAAATCTGCCCCTTATGGGCAGATCTTTCAAACATAAATTTTGAGCTATTTTTCTGTTCCTTGGCTAGGGAATAGTTCAAATTCGATTCGAACTTGCAAATAATTCAAAAAATTTTATTTCAAAATTTATAACGTACTGTCTTTAAAAATCCAAATTCAACCATTCGCCATCCAAAACCATACGAATTGTGGTTTTAGCCAATGTGCGACCTCCTAGAACCTATATGGAGTCAATTGGTGGACTTTTAAGATTCAAAGTTTTTTTGGGAAAGCTTCCAATCGAATGCGCTAAAAATTTGAATCAATTGATTTGAATTTCATCGAATACAGGCCTATTCGACAGAAAGCGCACCTATTCAATCTAATTTTTTTTTATTAATTTCAGTTGGTATTTTTTAATTCAAATTCAAAGTCTTTGCACTTCGAAATTCGAGCCTTGATAAATCTGTCTCTATCAGTAAGAAAAAAAAAGGTACAGGTACTTATAAGGGACCTGTTATTCAGAATGATCTGGTCCTGGCATTTTCTGGATAATTCATATTTCCGTAATTTAGATCTTCTTACCTTAAGTGTACTAGAAAATCATGTAAACATTCCAATAAGGATTAATTATATATAAGTTTGGATTGAGTACAAAGTATTGTTTTAATACTACAGAGAAAAGGAGATAAAAAAGTAGGATTATATAATGGAATCTAGGGGAGTCTGTCAGCAGTTTTTATCTGCCTGTGTATGGGGGGGTCTTTAGAAAGCAAAAACGAACATTTGATTTTGAATTCCCGTGATTTGCCGCCAGGGAATAAATTTGCGAAAAAGCCTGAAAAAATTTGCCCTGTGAAAACTCCAGCCGCCAGTCTCCATTGTTTTGATGCCGGTGAATTTGCGCCGACGTCCACATCCAAAACTAGACGCCTGTGGCTATTCTATGAATTATTCCCCATTTTGTGAATTCCTCATGAAATTCGTGACAAATTTGGCTAAGCAAAACCCCCAGGTTCACCCATCACTAGTTGCTAAGGGCAATAGTACTGTACAAAGAAACCCCAAGTTTTCCCATTATTTTTACTTATGAACATTACTCCCTTCATAATTAAATACTTTATTTTCTGCAATAATGCAAGTGAACCAACTCCAGCAAACCATAGTTTATATGAATATATTCCAGTTATTATCTGTATATTAATGTCTTTCACAGGAGGCTGCAAACGATTTGCAAATTGTATGTAGGTTTACAAAGCAATACACGCACATCGTAGAAAATGGAATCATTTATACTTGTCTGTTGCATTAGGACAAATGTAATAAAAACTGAATCATTTGCAAAAAAAAAAAAACTGTGAAACTGTATAGCATTTCTTTAATTTGTTTAGGATATGAGCCGTGGAGAAATATAATCTGACACTTAACACATTTTCCTATCAAGGAAAGGCAGTAGTATAAACAGGAAGATTGCTGGAAGGGATCATTTAGCTTAGTTATGCTTCTGTGATGTCCAAAGACATCATGTTACAACAGTTTATTCTAAGAAAACAATATATAATAGGCATTTAGAATATAACAATTTAAAAGAGTTGGGTTTAGAAGATTATTGAAGATACTAGACATTAAGCCCGTTAAATTAACGGGCGCTAGAACATATGTAGTCAAACATTTATAAAAACAGAATTGTTGTAGGCGAGTTTTCGCCTGCGCTACACAAATTCACTAACGTGCAAATTTACGCTCTGGTTGGCGAACGGTAACGTATTTACGTTTTTCAGACTATCACCCACAATTGTAAAACACGCCACAGCGTAAGGGTGCGAAGTTGCGCGTCTATCTACTTCGCTAGCGTAAATTCGCCAGACACGGTCCGTGCGGCACATGTGCAGTAGCACAATTCCACGCACACAGGGACTGGAGGCAGAGACACTTGAACTTTACATTAAGCCTGTTAAATTAACGGGCGCTAGAACATATGTAGTCAAACATTTATAAAAACAGAATTGTTCTAGGCGAATTTTCGCCTGCGCTACGCAAATTCACTAACGTGCTAATTTATGCTCTGGTCGGCGAACGGTAATGTATTTAATTTTTTCAGACTATCACCCACAATGGTAAAACACGCCACAGCGTAAGGGTGCGAAGTTGCGCGTCTATCTACTTCGCTAGCGTAAATTCGCCAGACACGGTCCGTGCAGCACATGCGTAGGGATGGCGCGAACTGTTCGCCGGCGAACTAGTTCGCGCGAACATCCGGTGTTC
>CM044431.1:13211388-13226938 GCA_024363595.1 Xenopus borealis
TCCACGGACACAGGGACTGGACGCAGAGACACTTCAACTTTATTATATAGGATTAGATATTCCTCCATCTACAGAGGAGGCTGACATATACTCCAAACAGTGGCTCGTGAAAAACATGTTGCTAACCAACCCCTAGGATCTTGCTCCCAGTGCCCCCAAACAGGTGCTTATTTTTTAATTCCTGTTTTGAAGTTAAAATGCATAAAAGGAGGTAGTTGCATAAAAACCACGTATACTGGCAAACAGAACCTCCTGTGGGCTGCCAGTCCACATAGGGGCTACCAAATAGCCAATCAAAGCCCTTATTTGGCACACCCAGGAACATTTTTCATGCTTGTGTTGTTCCCCAACTCTTTTTAAATCAGAATGTTGCTCACGGGTAATAAAGGTTGGGGACCCCTGTTCTATAGGGTTTATTTATGGACCAGGTGCTCCAAAACTGATACTATGGAGGGTATACAGTATATATTAGAAGCATACACTTGGATCCAAATGCACTCCTGCAGTTTCATTGGTTGCAAATGAATTCATCCTGTCTATTTTCAAGGATGGTGAAACTAAAGATGCTTGGGGAACCCTGCACCAACTGTCCTGTCACCTCTGAACCTGGCAGTACCTGTGGGGTTCCCATAGCTATAACAAAGCACCCTGTTGTGTTTCAGCATTATATATATATATATATATATATATATATATATATATATATATATAACCACAATAAAAATAGTTGAAGCATAGTCAATTTCAATTTAAAATTTAGCTAATTTATATAAACTGTGGTTGCACTTCAAATGTAACTGTTTCAGTTTTAGTGTTACTGGTTCATAAATCTTTGCTCCAAAGACCCACTTTGATCTGATTTCAGCCAGGCTGCTGCCAGAGGGAATATGTGTTAAAGAAATCATGTTAGTGTTTCATAAATCAATATGTGAATGAATAAGATACATCACAAATATATAAAATTAAGTAATTATTAATACTTTCAATCACAGGTTAAACTAAACAAACAAACATTTTGTAAAGTTCAATCACTGGCAAGCACAAAACATTTGTCATTTCATAAAACTGAAAATCTAGTAATGATTCCCCGTTATATAAAGCAGAATGATAGGGCAAAATCCTACTGTGGGTGCAATAAAAAATCTATATTGTAAAATACACACTTTTCTTCTTTATCTAAATAACATAGGGACTAATTCACTAAAGGTTGAATTGTTTTCATCGACCGCTTCACCACACTTGGCAGCACTTTGCCAGGTGCAATTCGTTGCCACTAGGCTAATTCACTAAAATGCAAAGTTGTGTCTTGGCTGCCAAAAGTTGGTGACTTTTCCCTAGCGTTAATTCTGCTGGGACAGCATTTCATATAGAATTTTCTCTAGCACTTTTATGCTTAGGTTACTTCGAATAGAGCATGTACATAGAAGTAATATGGGCATCTGCTTGAAATGCTTGAAGTGAGCACTTTTTATTACAAATGTCCGAGGAACCTTAATAAAGGCAAAAGAGATTCTCTAATGCCCTATACTTGGGCCCATCCTAAAATGAATGCTCAATGACCATCAAATGTCTGGGGAATAATGTTAACCCAAAAAAGTTTAATAGTTAGGACTTTTGCAGGCAATCCTGCTTTAAAAATGTCCCCAGCATTTTTAAAACTTTAATGCATTTCCGGAAGACAGGATATGATGTAACTGACATAAGATTGAGGAAGATCTATCTTCCTATCTTGGTGAAGGGAAATCTGGTAACAGAGGTTACAGGTTACAACGTTCAGTAAAATCTGTGTTGCGCTAGTGAATCGTCCCATACACCTGTTAGTTAACTGGTGATGTCCCTGCGGATGTAATTACTGGCAAATTGATGCTAGCATCGGCCACTTTAGTGAATTTGCCCCATAGAGAGAAGGAGAAAGACTAGGGGGCTATTTATTAAAGTCTTAATGCCAAAAACTCGAAGAATTCAAGTTTTTTTACAGCAAAATCCAATTTTTTTGGAATGTTGTAAACCGCCCCAGGGTGTTTGAATTCGAATTTCAAATATGCAAATTAGGCAAATTCGACCATCGAATAGTCGAATTTGAATATTTGAATTTAATTTTACTTGAATATATTCGTAAATTCAATGGTCGAATACTTCCCCTTTAAAGTTTAATTGGACCATCTACTTTGCCAGATTAAACCTATCGAAATGGGGATCATTCGATCATTCGATTCGAATTTGATTCGAATATTCAAACTAATGATCAATGAATTTGTACAATCGGATAGTGATTGTTCGATTTCATGAAAAAACTCATGAAATTTCCTTCGAGTGCCTGAAAAATTCATATGATTCGAACGATCGATCGTATGAATGGTATTCAAGCAGGACTTAGCCTCAGAAGCCAATGGGAGCTTCCCATAGGCTTCTATTACATTTCAATAGGTTCAATCTGGTGAAGTAGGCAGTTGATTATTTTGAAATTTTGATTCCTTCGATCATCGAATGCTCAAATTTCGAATATCTGATCATTCCCTCTATTTGATATTCGATGATCGAAGAGGCCAAATTTGAATATACGTTTTCACGAAAAATTTGTACGATCGGTATTC
Source organism: Xenopus borealis (assembly GCA_024363595.1). NCBI lineage: Eukaryota > Metazoa > Chordata > Amphibia > Anura > Pipidae > Xenopus > Xenopus borealis. Next base: position 13,213,983 of record CM044431.1, read on the forward strand.
AATCAAATTCGAGCGAACTTCGATCATTTCACGTGAATTTTGTAAATCTGCCCCCTTAATACATAAACTCCAAATGGTGAATAGGCCCAGGGAATATTAAACGAAATTATAACCTCAAACACTGAAAAAACATTATTGTGAAAACTGAAAACTGAATTAGCAAAATAACTTAAAAAAACGTACACTATAATATATAACTTGAACTGCCCTACTGGGACAGTGGAAACTTTCTGAAAATCTACTACTGATAAATGGACTTGATTTTTTAGGAAGGGTGGGTGATGCTCCTATGATTTACATGACACTAAAGGCCCCCATACACGGGCCGATAAAATCTGCCGACAGACCGAGTCGGCAGCTTATTGGCTCGTGTGTGGGGACATCCGACGGGCAGGTTAAAAAACCCAGTCGGATCGTGGGTGCATCACTGCGTATATCGGTCTCCTAAATTATGATCCGATCGTTGGGCCCTAGGGGCCACGATCGGATCAGCCCGATGTCGCCCACCTCAATGTGGGCCTATCGGGGAGCGATCTGCCCGTTTGGCGATATCACCAAACGAGCGGATCTCCCTGTCTATGGCCACCTTAACTCCTAAATATTACCCAAAAACTGTTTTTTCTATACAACTTTTCCATTTGTTGTAAAATTTAAAGTTATCTAAAAAGTATTTGTCTGACTGTTACATTCTCTGTACGTGTCGTTCTGGCTCCTTAAACAATGTAGAAGAAGCCAGATGACTGACAGGCTTCATTTACTTGGAATGTCAGATGGATGCTTAAGTCATCAGAAATCAAATCAAAGTAGTACAATTTTACTGAAATCCATAGAGATTAAAAATCATTATAAATACTAAAGTAATGTTCTAAAGTTCTAAAAATGTTGTGTCAAAATTGAACACCACAAAAATTTTGCATTTTTTTTAAGGAAAAGTTTTCTAAATAGGTAAAACTGAAATCTGCAAACTGTAAACAGTGTTACTACTTACACTTTATAATAAGGATCCACAATAGTGATGACAGAATCTGTCCCTTTTTGCTTCTCCAAAAATTTAGTGAAACTCCCAAAAAAATTAAAATCAGTGAAAAAGTTGTAAAACGTATTGAAGTTAATGGGCGTCAAATTTTTTTTACGAGCAACAATTTCTTCTCACTCCAAATGTATTAAAGTCAATGGGCATCAAAAACATTTTTACCAGCAAAATGTTTACATGTGCAACTAGTTTCTCAAGGGGGATTTTTTCCGCAATTTCGCTAAAATAAATTTGAAGGTGGAGAAGTATGGAAGTTCACCGTGAAGCAATCACTACTAGGGATGGATGAATTTGACCCATTTTGCTAGGCCTAAAAATTCACAGCCAGTGAATTGTTGCCGATGCCCATTATGGGTGTCAAAAAATTTTGATGTGTGCCAAATTTTTTTTTACACACTTTTTTTTTACGTCATTCAAGTCTATGGGCATCATTTCAAAGCAAAAAAAATTGCCCATCCCTATTCACTAACACTTAAAGGGGTTGTTCACCTTTGGGACAATAAAGCTAGTTTAAAAGCCCATGGCATAAAAACTTTTTGTACTGTATCTTTATTACTTAAAATGATTGATTTCAGAGATACATACCATAGAAGCTGATTGTCGCCTATGAATCCGAGATTGTGGGACAAGTTCTGTGAAAAAACAACAGGTTGTCAAATAAGGAAGTTGAGGATTGAGCACAGAGTATGCTATCTCTCTCTCCTGCTTCATTTGCATATTGTTGATCTGATTGGCTGAATCTTGCCAGCCAATGGAATTGAAGATATAAAAATGAAGCAGGAGAGAGAGATAGCATGCTCTGTGCAGAGTGTCGGCGAACCCAAGACACAGAAGAGAACAGAGAGAGATTTGTCAGAGATGATCCATAGCTTCTATGGTATGCATCTCTGAAAGCAAACATTTTAGGTAATAAAGATAAATGACAAAAACATTTTTTATGACATGGGCTTTTAAACTAACTTTATTGTCCCAAAGGTGACCAACCCCTTTAATAATGTCCACTAGGTAGTGTTTGCTAGAGTTGCCAATCTTGCCCGTTGTCCAACCTTGACCTGAATAAGTAAAACAAGAAGTGAAACAAACTTGTTTTTACTAACTCATGTCTTCACTTGAGATTATGGGGCAAATTCACTAAGATCCGAAAACTCGCCAGCGTTGGCTTCGTTAGCATTCGCTGCACTTCGCCAGGTGAATTTTTGCCAGCGCTACGCAAATTCACTAAAGTACGAATTTACGCTAAGATTGACAAACGGTAGCGTAGTTACGCTAGTGTTACCTCGCTAGGCAGAGCGCAGTTACGCTAGCAAAGCCTAATTTGCATATGGCGGGAACTTTAATGTATAATAGAAGTATATGTTACAGCCACTACATTCCACTACACAAGCCCAGGAAACCTTTAATAAATTAAATAAAGTTGTCCTATTGCCCTACATGTGCCCCCTATATAGTTGTGTTGCCATATGTTAGGAAATGTAGGGGGCAAGGAGTGTAACCCCCCAAAAAAAATCGATCTTTAGACTATCCCTCTCCAATGGTTAAACACGCCAGCATTTTTTTGGGACTTAGAACCTCCTATCTATTGTGTTGAACTTTTCCAGGTCTGACCATGCGAAATAAAGTCTAACTTAAGTGGTAACGTTCAGGAAAATGTTCATCTTGGTGAATTTGCGAAATTACGATCCTTCGTCAGTGCAAACTTCACATGGCGTAAGGGTGAGAAGTTGCGCAAGTTTATCTAATTCGCCAGAGCCGGTGTTAGCGAATTTCCGAAATTACGAAATTACGTCACGCTGGCGAATTAGCACTAGCGTTAGTCATGTATTACTGACAAGTGATGGTGAGTTGAAATTTCAACCCCCCAAAATAAAACTTTGTTCATCTTCTACAGTAGAGGCCATTTACATTTGTTGCTGTTAATGTTATTTCTTAAGGTCTCTGGCTGAATTTTCCAATTACAGCATCACTTTTCAGAATGTGCCAGTATTTCATTATGATTTTTGTAATACAACGACACAAGAATTACATCTCTGCATGAACATCAGGCATTCTGCTTGATGTTTCTATTTTCTCTCAACTTTAAGTAGTAGACTTCTGTCACTTCTGAACAAAGTTTCCAATGCTTTCTCTATTCTAGTTCCCCCTCCTTTGTTAAATATGAAGGATAGTTATTAAAAAATCCACAGAATGAACAAATATCTAAGTAGCAAGTGACACCCTAGATCTAGGTTTCTGGGTAGTATTTCAATTTATTCTACACATTTTTGTATTATTCTGTATGAATAATATATCATTTTTTTTATTAAATGCAAAACCCTATCAGTGCTGATCTTCTTGTATCTCTCTGCTGAGCTTATTTGGACAGTTCGTTACTGCTGACTATAAAACTCAGAGTTCATTTCTGATACAGTTCTTTGATTTACAAACAAACAATAAGGCAGGCTGTTGATCATATCAAAATCAAATAGCTTTTGTTTAAAATGAACAGTTTTTGTGTTTTGTCTGAAAAGAAGAGACTTATTTTGAGAAGGTTCCAAATTCTTGGATTTTGTACAGATTTAGTTTTGGTGAGGTAATTAGAACAAATGTTCTCTGTTTTTTCTCTGAATTTGCCTAATGGAACCATTGCTATTAAAATAAAAAATTGTGCTCTAGGTGCAAATATTGCTGTTATACTATACATGAGGTTGTAATGTTTCCACCAAAAATCCCAATCAGAACCATAACAATGAAAATTCTACATTTGTATGAGACCTATGTACAACTTAGTTTCCTGAGAGAAAGATGTATACTCTGGCCTCAAATATGAAGGCAATTTTACTATTTAAAAAAAACCAGGACATGGAAGTTACTGGGACTCACAGTTATTTCTTTTTTTTTGTAACTCAATTTATATTACTTTTAAACAGAACTCAGCAATTATAACGACATAGCAATTCAGTGTTGGTAATATTTCAATGCTGTTGTTTCCATATCTATGGGTTTGTGCTTACCCAGACCTAGTTAGTAGTTCTGCATGCAACATAATTAAAAGACAAAGAAACAATAAAACACCCAAAAACAAAGTCTGCTCTGTTTTGACATGGATGTATTCATCAAGGTCTGTGACATATGTCCATGATGAGTAAGGGTAGGTTTTACTTAAGTCAATTTAGGCATTTGTTATGCGGTATTTGGTGGCTGGGTGTCTCATTTCGAAGGGGCTTTTGTTGGGTTAGTTAATCCTCGTAGCTCCCATAAGCCCCGAATTTTTAAAGGCTATTGTGAATTGTGGAATGCCAAGTTCAAATTGCTTGCTGGTATTTACTTGTTGTATTATTTCCACCAAAGTAGGTCCATTGGGTGTTTTCCATTTAGATGCTATTGCCAAGCATTCGGCTGTGAGTATTTGATTTATTAGCATTTGGCTGCTCTTGTCTATGTTCGGGAAAGGTTTCCCTAGTAACATGTTAGATATGTCCTGTGTAATTTGGATTGAGAAAAGACTGCTGAGTAGGTTTGTTATTTCCATCCACAGTGGTTGAATGATGGGGCAGTCCCAGAAGATATGTTTTAACGTGCCTGTGGCTTGACAGGTTCTCCAACTGGGGAGTGATCTGAGAAGAGTCTATGGAGCTTGTCTGATGTGTGTGGTGCCAGAACATTAGAATTTTGAATATCTGTTCTTTCTGCCTGACACATGTGAGCATTTTCCCAGATTTTTTCCCAGTCTGTTTCAGAAAGTGGTTGTGGGAAAAGTGAGTCCCATTTGTCCATATATTTACATCTGGGTTGGGATCTCTCTGGGGTACTGGCTAGGATGTTGTAGAGAGCGGAGATTAGGCCTTTTTGTGGGATGCCTTTATTTGCCAGTTTTTCCAAGGCTGTCGTTTGTCTCGATTTTATGGAAGCAATATATGGTTGCAAGAAGTGACAGAATTGGAAATATTCAAAGAGTTTTAGATTGGTTGCCGGAGCTTTGTATTTTAGGGCTTGATATGAGGGCATCAGATGAGTCTGTGGATCTAAGACATCTTGCACTGTATGCAAGTTTGATTCTGCCCATCTTTTGCAAAAAGGCGGAGTTGAGCCTGGTTGAAAATTGTGACTATTTTAAATAATTGTTTTCATGGGCCATTCTTGAGCCACGTCTGAATTAAATTTGAGTCCAAATTGTGTAGGTGAGCCGAGTTGCTGAGAGCAACAATGGAGAGGGTTTCAGTGTGACTGACTTGGACCAAAATAATACGTTAAAGTGAAAGTCATACTGTTTTCAATATGGCCCCAAATAGTTGGTGACATCCAACGTGACCATGTCAGCATTTGTTACAAGTTTGTGGCCTCAGTATTTTTGTATGTCTGTGACACACATTTATTCATATTTAGCTTGTATCCAGAGAACAGGGTATATTGAGATAGGGTTTGGTGTAAATTTGGGAAAGAAACCACTGGGTCAGTTAAGTTAAGAGGTAAGTTGTCCGCAAATAAGATTACTTTATATTGGTGTGACTCTATTTGTAGGCCTTTAATGTCTGGATGTGCTCTGTTGGCTGCTGCTAATGATTCTATGCTTAGAGTTTATAGCAAAGGTGAGAGGGGGCAGCCTTGTCTTGTTCCATTTCAAATCGAGATGGGCTTTCCAGATTTCCATGGAAGCTTTAAATAAGTTGTAGGTGAGCTGTAAAGGTTGTGGATAGCTAATGAGTAGGGCCCTGAGAGATTTAGGTGTTCTAAGAGAGTGAACAGATAGTGCCAATCTTGTCAGTCGAAAGCCTTCTCATCATCTAAGCTTAAAATCAATTATCATTTTTTTTGTATTTGTTGAGTATCTCAATTATATAATTTACTCTTCTTTTATTATCCCCAGCTTGTCTGCCCAGAACAAAACCAACTCGGTCCCTATGCATTAAGTTCAGTAGAAATATAGTTAGGCGGTTGGCTAATATTTTGGCAAATAGCTTAAGATCAGATTTAAGCAGAGCACCTAACTGGTGCATTAGGTGTGATCTTTACCCTCTTTTGGTATTAGAGGTATGACATCTGGTCTGTGGTTGGAATAGGGGTGCCTTGGAGAAATTGATTAGATAGTCTTAACATGTAAGGTGAAAGTATTGCCTGAAATATCTTTCAGTTTGGTTTCTATATACAGTATTTATAGGCTTGTGGATCATGCAAGAGTTTCATGGAGACGCCAATGTGTTTCTTTGGGAGGGGGGCACGGTCGTAGGTCTATTTTGAGGAGCAGTGGGGCATGGTCTGACCATGATAGAGGCAAAATGTCTGTTGAGAAATGTAGGTGTAGACAGGCATGTGATATGAAAAAATAATCTATATGAGGATGGGCTTTATGTGCTGGGGAATAGTAAGTAAATTGCCTATCTTTAAGGTGTGAAATGCACCATGCTTCAAATAAAGAGGCTTGCCTCATAGTTTGTTGAAAAAAAGAGGATAAAGTGTCAGCTGCTCGGTCTAAAGAATGCATTGATCTGTCCATTGTTTGTGAGCAAGTAAGTTTAAAATCTCCCCCCACTAGTCTGTAGGAGCGGTGAACTGTTGCGTCTTGGAAATAAGTTTTTGCAAAAAGCTAATTTGCCTTTTATATGGGGAATAAACATTGACCAGCAATATCGGAATATCAACATATTTCTCAGATAGCACTATGAAATGACCATTAGGATCTCGGTGGACCTGGTCCACTGAGAGGGGACAGTCTTTATGGATAAATATGGCCATGCCTGCCTTTTTATGAAGGCCTGAAGAGTAATATGCTTTTGGGTAGGGCTTCGAGCTTAGTCTTTTGGTGCCATCTTTGGAGAAGTGTGTTTCCTGAATTAAAGCTATTTCTGCTCCTGAGAGCTTAATTTCTTTCAGTGCTAAGTATCATTTAGTTATGCTATTTAAACCTTTAACATTTAAGGAAATAAGCTTAGCCACAATAATTTAGAATATTAGTGGCTAATAAAAATATTCCTGGTTTCTGTCGACCAAGTACTTCAGAGAGATTCAATACTTTTACATCAGCATAAACAGCGACTGGTCGGCTATAAGTATTAATATCATCCCTTAAACATATAACAGGATTGCATCCAAAATTATGTATGCAATAGTCAACACAAGAGCAGTACGATAACATATACAGATGAAGCCACTTTGGATTGTGTATTTGACACAGAAGAACTAAACTCAGACTTCACACTTGTCTCATTTAACACAGAAAATTGCATCACAGCATCCCATCTAATTAAAGCAGTGGTCCTCAAACTTGGCCCTCCAGCTGTTAAGGAACTACAAGTCCCACAATGCATTTGCCTGACTGTAGCTGTCAGACTCCATCATTGCATTGTGGAACTTGTAGTTCCTTAACAGCTGGAGGGCCAAGTTTGAGGACCACTGAATTAAAGTGTTCATCATTGTGAACAATGGTGCTTTGGTATGCTAATGAAAAGGTTAAATGCATTAAATGAGTTAAGATAACTTTAGATAACACAGTTTCTTCAATTAGCCCTTAGTCATGACGCATTTAACACACAAATCCAAGTGGCTGCATCTGTACAATAACTATAAATGTTGGGCTATTATAGCATTTCAACTTGCTTTTGAACTTGTTTATTAATGACCTGGATGTGGCCATTGAAAGTACGGTTTCTATTTTTGCAGATGAAACTAAATTGTGCAAAGCTATAGGTTCCATGCAGGATGCTGCCACTTTGCAGAGTGATTTGTCTAAGTTGGGAAACTGGGCAGCAATATGGAAAATGAGGTTCAATGTTGATAAATGCAAGGTTATGCACTTTGGCAAAAATAATATAAATGCAAGTTATACACTAAATGGCAGTGTGTTGGGAGTTTCCTTAAGTGAGAAGGATCTTGGGGTTTTTATAGATAACAAGTTGTCTAATTCTGAGCAGTGTCATTCTGTAGCTACTAAAGCAAATAAAGTTATGTCTTGCATAAAAAACTCAAGGGATGAAAACATAAATATACCTCTTTATAGATGCCTAGTAAGACCTCATCTGGAATATGCAGTGCAGTTTTGGACTCCAGTCCTTAGGAGAGATGTAAATGAGCTGGAGAGAGTGCAGAGATGTGCAACTAAACTGGTTAGAGGAATGGAAGACTTAAATTATGAGGGTAGACTGTCCAAGTTGGGGTTGTTTTCTCTGGAAAAAAGGCGCTTACGAGGGGACATGATTACACTTTACAAATACATTAGAGGACATTATAGACAAATATCAGGGCCACCCTTTTAGACTAGAAGAAAAGGACTTTCATTTGAAGCAGCGTAGGTGGTTCTTCACAGTCCGGACAGAGGTTGTGGAATGCACTGCCGGGTGATGTTGTGATGCTGATTCTGTTGATACTTTTAAGAGGGGCCTGGATGATTTTTTGGACAGACATAATATCAAAGGCTATTTTGATACTAAACTCTACAGTTAGTATAGCTATGGGCATATGTGGTTTGTGTGAAAGAGTGGAGATGTGTGTGTGTGTGTGGATGCTGGGTTTTAATTTGATGGGGTTGAACTTGATGGACTTTGTCTTTTTTCAACCCAATTTAACTATGTAACTATCTTAGTATCTTGTGATTTCAGTGGTGGCCCAAAAAACCTTAGATAGGTCATAAGTAAGGCTCCGGTTTATTGTCCTGGGCAAGGTCTTAGGGCCAGTGCTGATGGGTGTGGTGAGCTCTGAACCTTACGCCATTGTGGGTTCAGGGTGACCTGGCTGTTTAGCTCTGTGGTGGTGTGTGCTGGTGGTGATGAGCTTTTAGGAGTCAGGCTCAGTGCTTGTAAGAACTGGCCTCCATTGCAGGGAGTCTGTAAAGTAAATATTTGTCCTGAAAGTTTACCACCAACTTGAAGGGGTATCCTCATCTATAAAGGATTCCAATTTCATATAGTTAAGAAGTGATATGTTTCAGCTCCCTCCTGTTCCCGAAGGTGATGAGTGAAAGTTCTATGAATATTTGAATTTTGTGGTTCCGAAATTCAATGCCGTTGCTTGAACGGGTTTTTGCCAGAATAGCCTCTTTGTCTTGGAAGTAGGGATGCGGCCAGGATTCGGCCATTTTAAGCAGGATTTGGATTCGGGTCGAATCCTTGTGCCTGGCCAAACCAAATCCGAATCATTAAAATCATGTGACTTTTCATCACAAAATAAGGAAGTAAAACATTTTTCATATGCACACCATGCAGTGCATGGCTGGCTTTTATCCTTCCTCTCACTAATTTGCTTATGCAAATTAGGGTTCGGATTCGGTTCGGTATTCAGCCAAATCTTTCACAATGGATTTGGTGCATCCCTACTTGGAAGTAATGGAAACAGGCTATAATATCCTGGGGCAGCTTATTAATTGGTGGTTTAGGTCCTAAGGAATGGTGAGCTCTATCAAGTAGCCACAAATCGGTTGGTTTCTCTGGGCACAGATGTAGACAGAGGTCCTTAAGATAGTTGGGAATGTCTGGGGGAATGTATGGGGGAACCTCCTCTGGGATAACCCTAACTCTTATCTCATCTTTGTGAACTGAATATTCTTCCTCTATGCTTGTTAAGAGGTGAACTATATCATCAGTATAAGTGTCTAGCTGTTCAGTATGCTCTCCCAGATCTGTGATGTCTCTCTGTACAACTTTAATGGTAGTGTTAACTGCCGTGGAGACAGTGTGTGCAGTTGTTGTGAAAGCAGTTTGCAGCTGATATACTGTAGATGATCACTCAGACATTGTGCAGTTACTGGCTGGTCAGATTGTAAGGAATCTGTAGGGGATTGCACTGATGAATGATGTAGAAATGTAGGTGAGGGAGAGTATGAATTACTCACATTTGGTGGAGGAGACATTGTCAGTCCTGGTGGGATCAGAAGCTACGAGTCAGCTCCATCTTGGGAGGGAGAATATGCCTCCTGGCTATGCATCTTGTATAGATTTGGAGACATTGTTCCCCTGATGTTTCCTCACCAGATACAGAACCCGTTCACTAATTTACAGGCTACATTCACCGTGCGTCGCGTCATTTTCGTTGCATGGCTTGTTTTTTCGCTGGCGAATTTTTGCTGCCATTTCGCGGATTTATTCACCGGTGGCGAATCACAGGAATTCACACCTGGGAAAAAATTTGCCCATCACTACCCCAGGGTCAACAAATACTTGACTGGTACAGTATATCTGTAGAAATAAGTCTAATCAACTGGACTTGCTGTGTAGTTTTTCTAGAAAGCTGACCTGGGGAATAAGTCAAGATTGTAAATTAGTAAAAATTAGTCTAATAAACTAGACTTGCTGTATTTTTTTTATCCAGGTCATGGTATATCTGTATAAATAAGTCTAATCAACTGGACTTGCTGCGTTTTTTTCACTTGAATATATTTCACCAGTCATCTAACTGGTTTTCTCAAATCAGAATTGAGAGCCAGTTAGATGACTGGTGAAATAACTTCAAGAGAATTTACACTCTTGACTTATTCCCCAGGTCAGCTTTCTAATAGGTTTCCACTCAAAATACTAGAACCAATGACCCCTTAACTTTGACCCCACTGGTCATGACACAACCAAAACTTTGGGAAGATACTGGATCTTGGATTTAGATATACTGTAGCTGGAGTGATTCCTACTCCAACTAACTGTACCATTGTGGTCCAGCTAGAATTGAAAAGTTCAAAAAAATCTGAGCTGTGTACAAATTCTTCAGCTGTGTACTCCCTGTGTAAGCTGTCAACATTCATGCATCAAATTACAATTAATTGCTGTTATACTGGTAACTAAACAATTAAAATGAAAAGAAAGAAGTAATACATACATAATGTGTACAAGAATTACACAAATAATTCACTTTTCCTTTGTTTTTTGTGTCTTTAAATTGATAGAAAAAAATACCCAGAATTCGTAAAATACAAGACATAGCTTTTTTTGTAAAAACAGCAAAACGTTATGGAATATGCCAAGTTTGTTCATTCAATGATTCTTTAAAGAAATGGAAATTTTACATCCAAGCTGAGAGTTTAGCAATTCAAAATTTCCTCTTCACATTGATTTAATACTGAAATTTAATCATAACATGTATTTTACTAGATTCATATACCCTGTTAATAAAAGTTATAAAAAGCAACATGGATATGTATATAAAAAAATTATTAAATATTTGAACACATGAAGATTTCTTTTCTACCCATATCAGTGTCAGTGTTTTGTGGTGTATATAGTACTTTTACAGGATTTATTGGAAAGTAAAGCAGACAGCTAAATTCTCAAGGGAAATACTGTTCTTCAACCTTCATTTCAAGCTATTCAGTGTTTGTACACACTGCACACATCACATAGGTTAAAACATTAGGTGACATGATTTTTTTTCACTTCAGTAAAGAATAGATACAGAGATAGATGTCAATTCTAACAAACTTTGTCATTTATTTTCCTATACTGGACAGATGACATTAGTACTTCAGACCATGAGTCCCAAGGGACAAACCTGAAGACGAAAGCAGCTCCACAGGTGTAGAATAAAATATCATACTAAAAATAAAAGCCAAAGATATTGTGTGATTCTATTATTTCATAAAAACCAAGATAAGGTGCAATAATGTATCACTGTCATTTAACCCTTGGGCAATGAGCTTTGAGTAAAGTTTTCAACAGAACCTAAAGTATCTTTTGTTGAAGGAAAGTTGTGAAAGGAAAGTTAAAATCATGTCTAATGTACATTAGGGTGTTTTTATTTTATTAACATGGTTAATTGGGTAGAAAAAAGACAAAGTACTCCAAAATAAAATTCAATATGACCACCCACCCCTAGTCACTAGACCTTCCCTCTATCCACCTTCCTATATAACACCAAGAATGAACAAGAGAAACAATGATGGATCAAACCTTTCTTTAGTATATTTAGGGACTCATTTTTCAAAGTTCGAATTTTTCTGAAAAAGTCCAACCAAACTAGAATCCATGATTGGGCCGTATTCCTTAATAAAAAATCATGGTTTAAGTGGATCGGGACAAACAAAAAACTTAATAAAAAATTTGAAACTTCCCTTGCTATCCATTCCTTTCCTCCTGCTGTCGCCCTTGCTATCCAGTCCTTTCCTCCTGCTCTCGCCCTTGCTATCCTGCCCTTTCCTCCTGCTCTTGCTCTCCAGTCCCAGAGATCTACGCCCGCACCGTACTGTCCCATCAGTCTGTTCCTGTCCCAATCCAGTCTGTCTATGCCCTCATCTCCCTGTTCCAGCCTACTCATTACCAGTTTCCTGGGCACAATACACCCTTGCCTAAAGGACTCACACCTTCCCCTTCAAACTCTGCAGCGCCCCCTACCCTATCCTTGACAGAATGCTCCGGCCACAAGAGTCTGCTAGGGCAGTCCCTGTGCCTCCAGTTCCCCAAAAGACTTGGTTCTCCCTGTTAACTCGCAGATACTGTGATGGCTCTCCAGAAAGAATTCAAGTCTTCCTAGAGGAAGTCCTGCTCCATACTGTGAGTGAATGCTTCAAGAATGCCTCCCCAGTTGAACAAGTATCAGAGATCATTTTCTTCCTGCTGGAAGGCTAAGCTCGTTCCTGGGCAGATTAATTACTGTGCAGAAAATCCCCTCTAATTTTCAATACTACTCAATTTCTGTTGGCATTTCTTGATAAATGTAATCCTGTTCCAGAACCGGCTGCCTCTGTTCCAGAACCGGTTTCCCTGCAGCAGTCTGCCTCCGTTCCCGAACTGTTTTCCCCGCAGCAGTCTGCCTCAGTTCCAGAACCGGTTACCCCGCAGCAGTCTGCCTCAGTTCCAGAACCGGTTACCCCTCAGCTGTCTGCCTCAGTCCCTGGGCCTGCTACCCCTCCACTGCCCACAGCTCCAGAGGGGCTTCCCCAGCAGCTTCCGCTGCCCACAGCTCTAGAGGGGCTTCACCAGCAGCCTCCGCTGCCCACAGCTTCAGAGGGGCTTCCCCAGCAGCCTCCGCTGCCCAC